>VXAY01003977.1:62803-251745 GCA_013399855.1 Oxyruncus cristatus
CTTTTGTTTTCTCCTGTCGCTTTGGATAGTCCTGGGAAGTGTCAAGGCGCCGCTGAGGAAAGCCCGGGCCAGACGAGGGGAAGCCGGCCGGAGTTGGCGTGCGGCTGGAGCCCCGCGGACCTGACAGCGCCGTGCCCGGAGGAGGCTCGCCCCGGGAGCCCGGAGGGATTAGGGAACCTCGCTTTACGTTAAGCTTCTGTGGAATTACAACTGGGGGCTCTTCGTTTCTCCCCCCGCTCTTCTGGCATGAGACTGCTTGCAGGCGCCACCCGAGGACAATGATCGCGGAGTTTGCTCACTTTTACCTCTTTGGATTCATCTGTCTCACCTCAGGTAACCACTCCGCTCAGGCGGGTCAGATGCGCGGCCGCGGCGGTGGCCGCGCTCCCGCCGCTCCCCCCGCTTCGTGCATCCCGGCCCCCTCCTTTCCTCGGAAACGAAGCTCTCTTTCCAACCGGGCGGGCGTCCGGACCGCCTTTGCCCCGGGAGCTGCCGCCGGCCGCGGGGGCTGCCCGGGGACCGGGTGTGCGGGGATGCGCGGCGCCGGGTCCGGCCCCGGGGCCGCCCCCTCCCACCGCCGGCGGCTCCCGGGGGTCGTTTGTTGTAACAGCGGCTGATGCTGAAGCCCGGCCGTGAGGGGTCGGCGGGCAGCGGCCCCGCGGTCCTCCCGTGGCGGTGGGCTGTGCCTACCGCCCGGCCAGGGCGTGGGCTGCCGCCGGGGACCGCGCACCCTCCGCCGGGCGGTCCCTGAGCGCNCTGAGCGCATCCCCTCTCCCGGCCCCCGCTTAACCCCTCGGAGCGGGGGAGGCACGGCGGCTGGGGCGGGGTGGGGGTTGTTCGGGGATGGGATTTGCTTCACCTTGGCGATTAAAGTTTACCCACGTGTGCGAAGCGAAGCGCCAGTGGGCGCAGGGGAGATGGCCGAGGAGATAGGGCGGATTAATGGTCATTAAGGCGCTGTTTGCGCGGGGCTTACGCGTGTTGGGGCATCTTATCGTGCCTGTAGATTACAGACAGGGTCGCGCTAATAGGGTGTCGTGGATGGCAGGTTGGGCTCTGTGTGAGCCCCCGTGGTGTCCGGAGAGCGGCGCAGGGCTCGGGGCGGGTGCGGGGCGCGGGTGGGGGACTCCGGGGATTTTCGGGTTTGTTTCTGCTCGAGGTCCCTGTTGCTCTCAGGAGGCCGGGTTTCTCTCCCTGCGGTATTCCTTCCCGTTCTCATCAACGCCTTTTGTCCTATGCTGAGTGCCATGCTTGTGCCATAGTGGGCGCGAACTCTTCTGCCTTAATTGATTTTTATAAGTTTGCGGAGGACCCCTTTGAGTCATTAAAGTTATGGTGGTATGAGACATCTGGTCAGTGAATGAATGAATGAAGTTTTTGAAAGACTTAAGCACACTGCCTTCAGCTTTAAGTCCTAATTATCACCAAATGCAATGACTTATGTCTGTTTCTAGATGATATCATAAATTTAACTATTAAATTTTTGCTGTTAGGTATTAGGGTTGCTTCTTGTGGCTTTGAATATGGAAAGCTTTGCGTCTCTGAGTAACTCTTAACCCTGTTCACTTTTGACCCTGTCAGTCATGCCATCTTTAATTTGATTTTTCTTTGTATTGCCGCCTTCATCTAATGGAAGAAACAATTGGAATGGGGAAGAGCCTTTGCACCAGTTTGCTCTTTCTAAATCTTTTATGCCAATCATCCCCATTGGAAAAGTCTTTATAGACAGTGCACTCTGTAACTGTGTTCTGTATTGGCCTATTTTAAACTCCAAGATAAAAAAAAACCAATTATTTTTTTAATTATTTCATCTATTTCTCATATAAATGCTCAATAGAATAAATTGCATATACTTTTTTTTTTCCAATTTTTTTTTTCTTCCCCCCTCCCCCCCCCGGATGGGGATGCTATTTCTAATAATGTTGATTCCAGCTGAGTTGAAGAGAAAAAAACAAAGGGAGAAAGCCATGAATTTTTATGGATTTTTTTTTTTATTTTGCCATGTAAGCAAGCTCAGTAACAAAGATAAGAGACAAGAACCAGATAATAACTTCCTCACCAGAGGAAGTTCTTTTTCACCTCAACTAGAGTGTGATCAAATAGTTAGTCTGCCAGAAACCTTTGGCAGGATGAAGTTTGAGGGCAGATGGCTGCAGTGCAGAAGGAAGGACAGGAGTCATCTACAGCAGTTTCCACATTGAAATCCTTTGAGTTCTGCTGACAGCTGATCTTGCAAATTGATTGATCCTTTCCTCCCTCTTCCACTGAAGGTTCTCACTTCCTTCACTTACACCCACTACTGAATCAATGGTTTGTGTAGCCACACTCTAAATGAGATGTTAGAAACTTCTGCTGAGAGCTGGGAAGTAATTGGGGGATGGGGAAGAGAAAAATTTTTAATAATAGAAAGGTGAGTTAGTGTTTGTTGAAACAGTAATTGGTAAACCACTTAGATTTTAAAACCTCTAATTTTTACCCGGGTGTTGTCTTTGTGCAATCCTGTGAAGTACCTTCTTTCATGTAAGCCTGTGGTTAATAAATGTTGAGTAAATTTAAATTTGAATAGTGTTGAAAATTGGAATACAGCAGCTTTCCTCCCTTATTCTCCCAGTGTAATTTCAATGCTCCTTTGCATAAAGAATAAAAATTGCTCTAAGGGATACTTCTCTGGTATCCTTGTTTTCTTGAGTATTTACCTGCTTTCTTCCCTTTTCCTTCATTCTGAGACAGACTTGGTTGCATAATCCATGGAGTTTTCATCTCTCTGCCCCCTAAGAAGCAGCAGCATCAAATTAATACATTTGGAAAAGAAAAGCTTTCAGTTATCTGAAGGGCAACGTGCAGAACCCTTTTGCTGGGAATGAGTGTCAAGGCTCTGGTCTTCCACATGGGTGTTCACTGCTCTAGCAATTCTCAAGGCTAAATATGTTACTGTGTGATTTTCCTGGTTTTTCTGATTTCCCTCCATGGAAATCTTTATATTTTGACGGGGTATTTCATTGCACTGCTGATTCCCATCTGCTCAACACCCACCCTTTCTCCCTTTTCTGTCCGTGTTATCCCTGGCTAATTACTGCACTTCAAATGGGATTGGTACGTTTGCTCAGGAGGGTTTTCATGCAGCATGAAGCAGGCAGTGCTGACAGCAGCAAGACAGGCGTGTTTTCCAGTGATAGTTCTAGCCAGTGGAGGGCAAAATTGTCTCTTGTATTCCTTCATGGGAGAGTTCCCTCCTGATGGTTAATACTTTAAAGGTGTCAATGGGGTGTCCCCAAAGCCCTTTCTAGTTGGCTGACCTACCTATTGGAGTAAATAAATCAGCCACATCTTTGATATGTTTTTGTTTGTTTGTCTCAGAAGTTTGCACTTGCAAACTTCCCTTGTGAAGTGCTAGACCATTTCACGGAATGTTTCTTCTGCTTTTTCATATTCAAATAGTAATAAAATAAGAGAGATCTAAGAAAATATTAGGCAGTAATTCAAAAGGATTATGAAAGTCCAAGTGCATAATCTGTAAAAGCAAGTAAGTCACGAAAGAAAACATAAAACCTGTGTGTTTTTCGCCTACCTCTGATGCATTGTGTGCTGTTCTAAGTAATTTTACTGTAAGAATGTTTAAGAAAGACTGAGCCAGCTGCTTAGAGCTGAAGAAGCTGGCAGCGCTTGCATTGTGCTTAAGGACTTCAGCCTAGAAAAGAAATAACCACATGCTATAAAATTGATCATTCCTTACTTGTGATAAAACACTCTTGAAGTATCCAGGTGTTTGATTAAAAACCAGTTATCCTTGTGAGTACTGATAGTATCTGTGGAGATCAATCTTTTTTTTTTTTTCCAGTGTGCATTAATGTGGGATTTGTTACCTTGCACCCAGTAAGAGACACTTTTTTTTTTTCATACAGCTTGACAATTAAGTTGGATACCTGTTTAAAACAGAAGAACACTCAATCTGATTTTTGCTCACTTCAGTCAATGTTGATTACCAAATGTTTTCTTGCTCCTGTGTCGTGTAGTCCAATAGCATTGTCCTGGAGCAGCTCAGTATTTTAGGTAGCAGGGATCATCTGTAACGTTCAGGATACTGAAGTTTGGGGAACTCATGTGTACTGTCCATAAGTTTCTATTAGAAAACATGAATTTTTTGTGAAGGATACTTCTGAGTCTTCAAGCTAAAAGTTCTGATTGGGGATCTTCAAAGATAGATGGACCATTACAAATATTATCAGCAACTAGTGGCACTTAGGTAGCAGTGTTATTTAATGTTAAATAGTAACATGTGATATCTATGCCAGATGATGCTTTGGAAGTGATGGCCAAAGAGGTTCAAACCCAGTTTTGGTTTTGTGAGAAGTGAAAAGAGAAAATACTTAGACATTCAAGACAGACAAATCTATAGCTATAACTGGGAATCTGAGAACCTGTGCACGCACTCTCAAATAACATTGGTTTTGGTTGGCCCTTACATTTCCTAAATAACTGGAAGAGTTTTGTTTCACAATGCTGAAGAAGTGTAATATTATGTCTCATTAGGGGATAGCTTTGTCTAATGAGGGTAATAATTTGCTGGGCCTGGCAAGTCCAGTCACTTGCTCCACTTGTGCAATTTGTTATTTCTGTCGTAGTTAAATGCGTTGTGTGAATAACGGGCACGTGGCTTGGTGTCACAGCAGCTGTTTGAGAGTCCTCTTCAAAATTTCTGTTTCACAGTGAAGATCAGTGTAGTCAATGTAGAAGTTACTGCTGTGAATTTGTTGGAGGTTTTGTGTATTTGAATGTTCAGTAATGAGTCATTTTGCTGTCAGTAGTTGTTGATATTTTGAGGTTATTTTGCAGCCAGGAAAGTGGTAGAAACCTTGCTCTTTCCAGGCAAACTAAAGGGCACTTAAGAATTTTATGTGCTGAGGTCCTGACACATTTTATTTGTGTGCTTTGCTATATAATCTCGCTCGATGGCGATAACCTTCCGTAACTTTTCACATGAGTGCCTCTTCATAAAATTGTAAGTTAAATAGTGAAGTTATTGAAGTAGCAACTGAGGTGTATTTTAAGTCCAATAAATTGTGTAAACAGGGGAAGTAAGAGTATTTTCTTATTAGTGATGAGAATCTTGACCAAGAGATGAGAGTAGAGCAACAAAGAAATATTCTTACGTATCTTGAAAGCTAGAGGTGCTTTTAAGGGTAGATGATTTCCTGGTTTATACCTTTTTTAGGAGAAAAATAGATATAGATGTATGCACACCTCCCGTCTCAATAATACACTGATGTCTCTTGGGTTATTGTGTCAGCCTTACATCAGTGCTAAATTGGTAGAGGTAGAAGGGCACTTTATGATAAGAAAGAAAATGTCTTATGAGCACAAATATTTTGTACGTAGCTGCCAGAGATGGCAGAGATGGCTACGTTGAATTTTCACAGTTGAGACTGTAGAAAATCTCAACAGGGGAAAAGAAGAAACAGTTGGGAAGCTGATAATGAGTTCAGTTTTTCAGTCAGATGTGCAGAGTTCTGTTATTCTGTTGTTGTATTACAGTGTTGGGTTCTGGTTTTTAAGGAGCTAAATCTTTCAGTATCCTGGTCATTAACTTATGCCAGGTGCTGTAAGTTACCTTACCCTGAGGATGATGGTAAGCTTAATTGAAACAAGGTGGTGATGAGCTTAAATCTGGGTGTCAGAATTTCTTTGTTAGTTGATTATTCATTAGAAAAAAGACAGTGCATTTGCCCAGATGTATCCACAAAAATGGTAAGATATTGTTCTGGAACACTTCTTAAGGGGTATGAGGGTAGGCCTCTCAGACCAGGAATGTATATGATTCAATTGGTGTTAACAGCACAAAGTGAAACAGAGGGAGAGGTGTTTATATGGGAGTATCCATTTCAGCTATAAGTAGTAGGGGAGTTGTCCTACACTTCAATAAAACAATGAATAGAAGCTTAAGGAAAGTATATTCTATTTCTTTTCGCACCTTTTGAAAACAAAGTAAGGAGACTATTTTTTTGTGGAAAAGGGAAGGAGTATATGAACAACTAAGGAGATTTAATACTGTCAAATATTAAGAACTATTCCAGGGCTCTCTGAGACTTGTAAATATTTTCCGTGCCTCTCTTGTTATGAAGCTTAGCGAAGTTTCTGACTAAGACTGGTGTTTGTATGTGTGTGTCTGTGTATGACTGATTAAAACGAAATAGATAAATTGACAGTAATGTGATTTGTGGGTGGCAGCAGGCCAGTCTTTTTAATTAAAAACTTGCTTGCCATCTGAGCAGCTGCAGCCAAGGGGAAGATGCAGAATGCTCTGCTCTCACCCGTGAACAGAGAAGTCATTTCGCCTTTGCTGAGGACAGAAAGGTTTATTGAATGATACAGCCTTAGAGTGGCCTTATCAAAAGGAAGCAAACTGGAAAGGGGAATAGAAAATCTTTTGCCTTCACTTTTATTCTGATGGGAAGTTCAGTGGGCTTCCCAGAAGCAGAAGCTTGGAAAATTAGAGAGGAGCATCTACCATTAATAAGCAGAGAGTGCACTTGTAGATTTAAAACATACTAATGGTTTATTTAAAAGTATATAAAGCATCTTTGTGTCTTTGTGAAAACTCCTTTTTGGGTCCTCAAGCTCTCTTACAGTTTCTTTCAGGACCACTATCCAAAGAACTACACAGAACTTGAGTACTTTTCCATCTAGCTTTAAGTGAAATGATGTCAACCTGTGGTGCAGAAGATCCTTGTTCTGTAACTTGGGAATGCACTTCATCTTCTGATGTACATGTTCAATACATGGGTTTTGATAAAGGCAGTAGCATGTGTGTCATCTCCAACCTCATTTTGAACACATTTGGGTTTTATCTTAAGGGATTTATATATATATAAAATATATATTATATATAAAAAAAACTCTACACTGCTAGTGCATAAAACCATCAGATTTTTTATAAAGGCATCTTAGGTATCCATCTTCTCAGTCAGAAGACTGACATACATATATAAAATGCTTGTATTAGCATCTGCACTTTCACAAAATAGTAAATATGAAGAATTCTTCCTTACTTGACAGTGAAAGAAATTCCATAGCAAGGGATTGGATTCCATTGGATTCCAATGGATTCCATTCCTAAACAAGAGGGCAGTACCTCAATAGTTTTGCTCACTGGTGGTAGAATTAAATCCCAGAAGGTACTCTGGTTTACCTCTTGTTTTCTGCCACCAGACTTTGTACCTCTAGAAGGGCATAAATCTGTTAAATATTTATATTTATTTACACTTAAGTAAATAACTGCAAATTAAATCAACAGGGCATTTAATTTTAATACAAGTTACTATAAATTAGGCTTAGAACAAAATGGCTAGCTGAATACATTAATTTTGAAATGGTATGAATATCTTTAATCAGGAAACAAGAATGTCTTTGGACTACTGCAGTCTTGAAATACATATACTTTTTTTGAAGAAACACATAGTCGAATATGCAAAATTATTCAAACTGCCCTTTTCTGTTGGGAAGTATTTGCTCAAGATGGTATTGCATTACCTTAAGGCTAATGCTAATATAGTCAATGATTAAAACAATATGAACACCCCTTACTGTTGATTAAAGATCTAAGTCTGACAAGCCTGTCCTGAGCTCCGGATTTAAAATCTTAAAACTTTAATATTTTACTATCTCCACCTTGCATAGTGAATTAGCAGTTGAATAAGCTCAGTTTTGGAACAAACTGTCTCTTCAGACGTGCAGCGCAGGGTATGGCAAGGATCGGTTTCCAACCAGTGCTGGAAGTCTGGAGTCATCCCTGGCAGCCGTCTGAGAGACCTGGATAGCCTGTATAATTTTGATGTTACTCAGTTTTGTAGTCTTTGCCCTCTGCTCCTTCAACTGTCATGGACATAAATCAGAATTGTGATTTCTTTAGTACTGTTCAACTCTTTCATGCTAGTATTGCATTAAAACTTGCTTGGCTGGCATTTTTGTGTGCTCTGAAATTTGCATCTCCTCGGGGAAGATATTTATTTTACGTTCTGGGTTAGTTATATTGCCTCCTATCTAATTGCTTAACTGCCTTTATGTTGAAGATTAGACATATAAAGCAGTTGATGGTTATAAATTCATATATATAGAAGACTTTAATTTTACTATTTGCTTCTACAGTAGCATAATAGGCATTAAGAGTTTTTTATCTTAGAAATTAGGATATAATACATGGCCAAGGATTTAATGTAGGCCTAAAGATGTGAATGGGATCAACTTCCCTTTCTTCTGGAAGTAGGTAAATGGAGAAAGAAGTGGTGTTTTGATAGTGACCAGATGGACATGTTTTAAGAAGTGGCTTGACTTTGAATAGACACTAAACCTCAAATTCTTGTAATCCAGGACCTTGTGAATTGTTGAAGTTGGGAACCTACAGCCTAAGTTTGGAGCCACTTAAAATCAGTAGTGCCTTTTGAAACTCTTGATTCTAGTGTTTAAATTAAATTGCCTAAAGTGTTTGCCTTCAGTTGCAAACGTTTATGGATCACTGTGGCTTCTTAACCTGTCTGAAAGTTGAGATTGTAGTGAACATTGACTTAAGAGCCAGTTGACAGAAAAAAGCTGTAGAACTTTGAATTTGCGTGTGCCTCTTTAGCTCTGTGAAGGTGAGAAGCCAGTCAAAAATGTGTTTGAGCGTGAATTCTTTTAGAACCTTTTAGGCTTTGTCACTTTTGCAGTGCATTTTTACTAACGCTGGTCAAAAGCAGGCTTTTCAGCCCAGACATCTCCTGTTGGCCGAACAAGCCCAAGCATGCAAGCCCCAGATAAGGATAGCAGCTCCCAAGTCCAAAAATAAGTTGTGCCTGTATTTGTGGTGAAAGCATAATCCAAGGTCATAAAACACTATTTTTGGATCAAATGTTCAGCAGTGTCGCTAAGCTCTTTCTTCTCTCAAAACCTCTTGGCACCTGGTATTAAAGTTGGCACTTGCCCTAGCTTTGTCCTAGGAGATCTCTTGGATGCTAGGCAGCTTCAGAGGTGGGATTTGCAAATTCTGAATGTTTCTGCCCTCACCTCCCACTCGCAAAACAACTCTTGTCAGTGCAACTTTCTGGTCTTGGAATGGAGCTAATACCCTAAGTACTGCAGCTGACAGATACTTCATAATCGAAGTGTTTAGTGGTAGGAGGTGATAAAGGAGGAGTAAAAATTAGAAGTAGCATGAGGAAACAAGGAGAAAACAGGCTAAGTAACAATAGTAACAGATCATCATTTTACTTTCTGCTGGCCGAACCAGTTGACAGTGGAGAGGGTAGAGTTTGAGACTATGAGGCTGTCACAGCAGAATGTAGGAGAGAGAAGGTATATAATGAACAGGTTTAATAAAAAAGTGTCTGATGTAACCACAGAATGGAACTTGTACTGTGCCACTGCTCAGGCATAAAAGTGATTGGCAGGAGGCCCCGTGCACAGAGTAAAATCCTGTCTTCACCAATGTGGAAAATTATGGTTTCAACTGCAAAAGGAAGTAAAGCTTGGAAGGAATTAGCATATCTCTAGCACCGAGTGGCATCTGGAACTGAATGGCTGGGTTAAATCATTCAGTAGTGATTAATGAGGCTCATTGCTTAGGTTGTACAGCCTTTAAAAATTAAAAGGAGTAATTTAAAACTAGATGCAAAGCAGAGAGAAGAAACCATTGCTGCCATTTACCTCTTGAATACAGAAGGTGGAATAAAGTCATCTCTGTCTTTTGATACAAGGAGAAAATTGTCAAGTTCTGCTATTAAGATTAGAAACTAAGAAATGAACTTCTGAATAATTGTTTTCAGGAACATTTTGGAATTTTTTTAAATGTGGGGTTTTTTTAATGTAAATTTCAAAGCAGTCAGGGCTTTGAAATGGGAAGGAGTATGCAGGATGGGATTTTGCTGCTGGTGAGTACTTGGCTTCTTAGTAAACTTAAAAAAAAATAACAATTTCTGTTTCTCTCCCACTCATGCGTTGCCCACAGGGGAAGCAAAATATTGAAACATGTAAAGTGAAACAAGATTAGAGACATACAGAGCATTTTAACTTTACTTGAGTGTGATTCTGGCAGTTCCTGAGCTGAATGGTAATGTAGCTTGGTATCTTATCAGGAATAATGTTCAGAAAGTTCAAAGGCTGTTATTCCGTGGGAGGATTACAGTACTGATATAAACATACTTCTGTTTACTTCCAAGATTTTAGTGGAGCGAACAGAGAAACCAGTGAAGTGTGTGTTCAAGTGTTAAGGGTTTTTGGTTTCTTTTTAAGAACTATAAAAAGAAACAAACAGTGGCGTTGTTTATGATCCTTTTGATTAAAATGTTTGACCTTTCTGCAGCAAGTTCATGGGCATAGAAAATAAGAGGGAACTAGGCCCTTGTAGAATAAGGTATTTATTCCTCTGGAGCATATCGCTGCAAACACTAAATCAGAATTCCACTGTTTGGGACTTAGGTTCCCTAAACTGTGTTGCTGAAAAATCTCTGCTCTCAACATTTATGGCTTCTTGATTGGTGGGGTTTTTTTAGCTGTTTATTGTCTGCCTTGCTTTTCTTTTAAAAATTTTCTGATCTTCTTTTTTGGGGAGGGTATGGTTATGTGCTCAGCAGAAAATAAGGAAGTAAGGTGTTTGTGGTTTTTTGTTTGTTTGTTTTGTTTATTAGTCCTAAATGATTGAATCTTTCTCATCTATACACTTATGTGGTACCCATGACCATAATGTGGAAGAAGTCTATTTAATCATTTAATCCCCACCCTACCCTCATCCTTCATATCAGATGGGGATTATTTTTCCCCCTACCTTTGCTGGGACAGCCAGGCTGGGGAGGTTGCCCTGGTTCTCTGATGTTACCAGAAGGAGTGAATGTTATTTGCACAGGCAGCTTTGGGGTTTTTCTAATTATCTGACTACAAGATTTATTGATACTGTGTTTGGTTGTGACTAAGAACTGTGAATTTTTTGGGGGGAAATTACTGTTTGCATGTTTATGAAGTCAGTCATATTCCAAAAAGATTGGGTTAGTGTCTGCACTGAGATTATCGTGTCTTCAGGACTGATATTTCTGTCTTTGAGAAGAATTTGCATTTTATTTTGCATCAATTTCCAGAAAGGCATTTACATTTTGTTACATTGTTGCAGGAAGGAAAGCAGCAACCTCTCATCTGAAAATTCACTGTGACCTACAGTCTAGTAATCATTACAATTAAACAGAGGTAGTAATTTAACTTGGTCATTTCATCACAATTCCTGTAGGCTCGCAGCTGGTCATTTTGAATCTCGTAAAATGAAATTTTATTTTGCTCACCTTACGCAGGTCAAGTAAAAAGCCACATCAAGTTAATGAATCCCTTTCTTTGCAGTGAACTAAACGTGGCATTTGTTTTTGTTCTGGCAGTCGTGAAATCACAGGGTGTTGGCGACAAGTCCATTATTGGCTCTGTGCACTGTGTTTCTGAGGGTTTTTACTCCACCCAGCATATTACGTGTGCAGACTGTATCATACCCGTTAAAACTTGTTCTAAAATGAGGATTCCTTTTTTTAAAAGCAGTAATAAAGAGAAAATAAAAATAGCTCCCTCTTCTTTATTAGCATAAATGAAAGAGAAGCAGCAACTCATTCCTTTTGTGGCCTGAGGAAATAAAAGAAAACCTGGATGAATTCTCAGCCCCTTAAAGTCAAAGGAAGTTAGACAACTGATTTTAATTTTTACCTTGTCTTGCAGAAGCTCAAGTTGTGTGTCACTTTTATTCTACGTGTTGTTACGTAGGAAGCTTAATAATGGGGAAAAAGAGATGATTAAGAATTCCTCTTCTTAAAAAAATGAGAAAAAATTCAAGACTAATCAGATTCTGCAGTTTAGGATCCCTCTTTGCCATTGATTGCAAGGTTGAATTTATGGTGTGTTGTGTTGGTGCTGTTGGTGTCTTTCATGTGGTAGTCAGTCATTTCCCTGCTTCCTGGATATCCAAACTGGTTTTGTTGTAGCTTCTCATTTTTATCTGCTGTGTTTGATTTCTGTTTGTTTGTGTGTCTAGCAGCTTTTCCAAAGCATTTCTGGCTTTGAGTTTTCCTGTGCTGTATATTTTTTTCTAGCATTTAGAGAAGTATAACACATAAATCCAAGAGCTTTTTTTCCATAGTTCTAATTTTTGAGATAGCAAAAAACCTGTTTCTGTTGCTCAGTTTTGAAAATAAATACAATCTAGTTCCTACTAGCACGATATTTGAAGGGACCCATATTATATTTTAAAGAAAGCATTAAGGATAGATCACTTGTTTAAAGAAAAAACTTAAAACGATAACAAACTCATCAGCTTTTAGAACATGTTATTTCCAAATCTCTACTTAATTTTTTTTTTGTCCCCCCAAGAAGTTTTAAATTACACAAAAAATAAAGCCAGTGACTAAAAGTACCAGGTGTCAGATCAATAGCATGTGCTGGGAAGCAAGAATTTCATCTGAGGAGACTTGAAAAGCACTTATTTTCAACTTCCATGAGCTACAAGTTGTATGTCTAGTTTTGTTTTTCTTTTCAACTGGTCAATGCTAGGTAGAGTTTTGTTAATTTGCTACTGATTTAAGACAGAGATACCTATATATTTTTCTTCAGGCTTTTAAGGGCTCAAGTTTAAGTGGTAGATCATTATTCTATGCATCAAAAGTGAAGGGTGATTAACTCTGTCTGGGTGCACGCGGTGTAATTTTAGAGGCTACAAATGTTGTTACAAGTCAGGTTAAGGTTTAAAGGTGAAAGTTTGGCTGAATGAGTTTTACAGCTTTAAGTTAATGTATGCAAACAAAGAAACTCTTGTTTTCTACCCATTTGTGTCTAATGAGCAAGTAGCTCATGTGGTACAGAAAAGAAAATGAGAAGATTGTGCAGTTTGCCATAAAGTTAAAACTACATACTTTTTATTTCAATTTAGAAGTTCCATTAAATAGACCAAATCTAATACAACTTTTATTTAGGCTGTTCATCATCTAAATGTAAAGGGAAAGGATAATTGCTTTAAACTAAGTGATAATGATAAACTAAATGATAATGGCTCTAAAACTATTATAGCTTAACTTTTAACATTAATGTATCTTTGTAGATTTCCTTATATGCTATGAAATAATCCAAAGGACCTGTTGAGGTAACACTGAAAACTCCCCTAGTGTGTTTAAGCTTTTGTTCTAGATAGTTCTAAAGTCACGTTGGTAACTTGGCTTTTCACTCGATTCTCTGTCTTAACCTTATTCCTGAAACTGTAAGTTCAATAGTATGTGGGAAGAGAATGGCCATTCTTTGAATGACAGGGAAGTTATACAGAAAGGCTGGAATTTCTTTTAAAGGCATCAGCCTGATTTATGATATTAAAATTGTAAATAATGAGACAGGTAAGACCTGTCTCTGTCCTTTGTCCATGTACTGCCTTCTCTTACCCTTAAAGATTTCTTAGAGCAAAGCAATTTGGCAGCTTTTTTGAACTTGTGATCGATTCTGTTTACACTGGATAAAAGCTGAATAGTGTGGATTTTTATAGGACTGCATAGCAGCATCAGAAACTGTTCAGGTGCATCTGAAGTGATCCAGTCAGATAGCAGTTCTGAGCGCGAAGGCCAGGGTGCATAAATGGAGTAAACCAAAATGGAATTGATTAATGGAAATAAAAATAAACAGCTTTTGGTCTCGGTAAGTGATACCTTTAAAGCATGGCAGCCTTGCTGAACATAACTGAAGTTGTAAGAACCGGGCTGGGGTGAGTGAGGCTCTATTCTCTGAGGTGATGGTGGAAATACAGAGATCAGGGTTTTACACTGAGCCTTACTTAAAAAATGTCATGCCCTGGTAAATACAAGAATTGATTTAACTAGGTTAAGCTAATTTTAAAAAATCCAAAAAAAAAAAAACCCAAACCAAAATTGGAAAAAAAAAAACAAAATACCCCACCAAAACAACAAACAAAAAACCCAAAGAAAAAACAAACCCAAGTTCCACTCTTTTGATATCAAAATTTGAGTGCAGTCTCTATATCCTCTTTTAACCAAAAAGAGGGAAGGGTGAAGAGAAAAATAAGTACAGGCTTCTATTTGTGCTTGCTTTGGGTTGCCTGTTGCTACTGAGTGATTGAAATGTTTGACTTTGTCCATTAACATCTCTGTGGGTTTCCTGAAGCCTATTCCTTGAAGTCTCTAGGTAGCCAGTTGCAGGGTTTGGCCTCTGGTTCAAATTGACACTTTATAGAGATTTTTATTTCTAGTTACATCCATTGAATATTCTTTTCTTGTGGAGTTCACGTGCTTGTTCTTCTTGTAATCTTGAAACATGGAGTCAATGGATAAGTTTGGGTTGGAAGGGACCTTCTAAAAGGTCCTCTCATTCAATTCCCCCCTGCAGTGAGCAGGGACATACTCAACTAGATGGGATTGCTCAGAGCCCTGTCCAATCTGACCTTGAATGTTGCTGTGATTCTCTGAGTATATTAAATCTTTATTTAGTTCTAGTGGTTGTGGGGTTTGGTTGTTTTCTTCATTAGTGGTTTGGATTATGTATTCAGACCTGCATTTATGCACGGTAGAGAAGAAATTCAAGGGTGTCTTAGCAGTTCTCCCTTCTGAATTACATGAATTTTGTCTTTTTTTCTCCCTGCCTCATCTCTGTTTGTGTTGAGCCTCCTTTCATTACAGTCCATCACTGGTCAGAACGAACCACCAGCTCCAGACAGAACATGTCTCTGACTGTTAAAAGAAGGATGGCTGGCAAACCCCATAAGACTCGAATTGAAAACTGATTCTGTAACTGAGGGTGGCAAGCACAGGCACCACTCCCTCGCAGAAGCTTCAAGGGCAGTTGCTCAGGCTCGGAGGCTTTGTCTAGCCATCCGCCAGCTGTGAGCTGGCTGGGGCTGCCCACTTCCAAATGGCTGGTTGCATGAGCTGTCACTTTGTCATTGCAGTGTGAGGGGGGCTGCAGGCTCTTGGAGAAGAGGAAGATGAGTGTTCAATGTAATAATTAAGTATGCGGAAGAAAAACTCTCCAGTTCCTGGCTCCAAGTGTCTCCAGGCAGCTCTTCCTTGGTGTGAAATGCTGCTTTAATGTAGGTCAACTTTAACTGCTGTAAGTGTGTGTAGTTCTAGTGAAGTCAATGAGCCGCTGTTAATTTACTTCACTTGAGAATCTGCCCAAGTAGATGAGCAACTGGCAACCTCAAAGGCAAGTGCTTATCCCGCAGGAGAAGTGCAAAACCAGTTAGGTGTTTTGTATTTGTTTTCTTCTCCCTTTCTTCTGGGGAAGAAGTTAACATTCCTACATGCCGGCGGTGTTTATTTCGAGTGGAATTTTACTCACAAAAGGAAAGTTTGTAAACTGTTGCTGTTTCGGAAATACAGGGTTAAGAGTTATTTCAGCTTCTCACTCCAGATTGCCTCTTTGACTAGTAAAATGAGTGGTTATCACTTCAGAGCACAAAACCCTCAGTCAGAATTCATCATGACTGACATAATTAGCAGCTTCTACAGGAGTCTGAAGATTGATTTTTAGTGGAGACTGCTGACGTTTGCCCTGCCCTGTTCACAGAACAAGGCATCGTGTATCCCCGGAGGTTTTGATATGTCTAGTGAAAATGAAATAAACACTGTGTTTTTGCCCCAAAAGCTTACTTTGCTGTGTTGCAGTTGGTGTTTACCTGATGTTCCAGAAGGAACTGGATGTAGGCTAGGAACACCTTTGGTGTGAGACTCGTGAGAATGCAGCTCTGTCCGTTCAAAACTACTTCATTGAAGACAGACTTGGGTCAGCCCACTCACTGTTGGTGCAAATCTACTACAGGGAATGGCAAGACTGGTAATGCTGAAAATTTCCTGTTGTTCAAAAAGATCAAAGTACAATGGTGTCTATTTTAGCAAGCTAGATGACAGATTTGGTGACATGTCAGATCAACTACGCCATTGGAGTTTCCTAATCTAGTGCTGTTAAGCAGTGTTGTCTCTGAGAGGGCTCAGATGCTTTTAGTACTAGGCTATGCAGTACTTACAAATATGCAAATAAGAGGAAAAACCTTAATTCCAGAGCATACTGCATACATATCTATTGGAAGAGTGTGCATTTAAGGAGGAGTGTAGATGCCAGTTTTGTTGTTGTTGTCCTTAACACAATTCATCTCTCCTCAGGGACTCTAAACTCTTCCAACTGATGAGATGATTTAGTTACCTAGCTTTAATGTTGTTCTAAGTGTTTGCATGACTGGAAAATTATATTTTGTTCATTTTTAATTGCAGCTTTTTACTGCCCAGTACTTTGGTTCCTCCTGTAAGCTGAATATTGAAGTGAGGTGCTTTGCATAGCAACTGCTCTGTATTTACCCAAAGTGCAACTGTGTAAAATGTTTACTCTTTAATGTGTATTTCCTATTTTTGTGATCAAGTAGCTCCAGGAATAAGGCAGCATTTTACTTTTTAAACATTCATAAACACATAATCAGGGAAGATTTGCAATAAGCAAAAGAACTACTGTACGTAAGATGCTGCCTTTCGTATCAAGATGTAGCTGGGACTTGTAAGAAAATCTTTAAATCATCAGACATTTAATTTTCCAGCTCTAGGAATTCAGGGGATGTAAGGAAAGACATAGCCCAATACAAAGAGTATTTCTTTTTTAACAGCTCTGTAATGATGTGCTTTTTATATATAAAAAAACCCCTGAGGATTATATGTGGTTTTGTGTTTAGGGTAACCTAAGCGTGGTCTCAAATTCTCAAGGGTTGCAAACAGAGGTAAGTCGGGTCTCTATCACGTTAGTCTGCTATGAGCACACGTACTCCAGCACAGGTACCTGTTTTATTTGGCATCTCCTTCACAGCATGGGAATTCTCTTGCCTTCTGTACATCTGTTGGACAGCAGCAGTGGGGGTCCTAGGGTCTGCCCCGAGCCACGTGCCTGCTGAGTAGGAAGTTATTTTGTAGGTCCTGATCAGTGGGGATTTGAAGGCACTTGGATGTCAGCAGACTGGGAAGCAGTGTTTAACACAGCAAGTGTGATAGTAAGGGTGATGGAGGGTTAGAGTCACTGAGGTCCTCAGTGACATGTGATCTCCTCTAATTAATCAGAAACAAGCCCTGTACGCAGGACTTCCTCAGCAGTTTTTTCCTTCCTTCCTGATTTGAGGTTCCTTAGCATGGATAATGTTATGGGTGATAGCAACAGGGAATTTTTTGGTTTGACTTGGTTGGTTGTGTGGTTGCTCTGTCATTTAATGCTTGGCTTCGTTTTTTCTCTGTCTTTTTTAAGCAGTCTATTCCAGACGTCTTGCTTGCCCTGCCCTACTTATTTTAATTACAGCTTGAGTTAACTTTCCTTTGAACATGTTAAGGTATGTCTCTAAAATACATATGTATTTCTTTTTTTTTTTGAAAGTCAGATATATAATGTATCTGGTATGTTTTGGAACGTGCATAGTTCCCTGGCAACCGTTAAGCAAAATTATGCCTTTCTGTATATTGTAACGTAGGAAATTATTATTTTAGTCTTTAGTTACGTCCCAAGTTAATTATTTTATTTTTTTTTAAAATATGAAGTAATACCCTTGGGGATAAAGTAGGATCAAAAGACATCTCTATTTAAGAAGTTGGGTTAGATGTTGTCAGTGTTAATACTGCAGCTTTGCTAACATTTGTACCCAGCGAAATGACTTGGCAGTCTTGAGGTCTAATATGCAGTTTCAGGGAAGGTGTAAGACCAAACTCTTTCCCTCCTGAACTTTGTTTTCTATGTCATCCCTGACCGAGTCAGAGCAGAGTTGTTTGTTTCTGGAGTGAGTTAAACTAAAGGAAACCATGTTCAAGGCCAGGCTGGGTGGGGGTCTGAGCAAGCTGGTACCAGTGGAAGGTGTTCCTGCCCATGGCGGGGAAAGGTTTGGAACTAGATGACCTTGAAGGTCCCTTCCAACCCAAACTATTGTTGGGAAAAGTATCAAAAGGTGTACTAGTGTGCACCCCCACCTGAAAGACTGCATGTAGTTTTTCAGTTTTCATAGATATGGCTCAGTTTCAGAGATTAATGTATCTGGCTTGTAAGCCTATAGACTTAATAAAACCTTGGAACTTAAAAACATTCTCCTCATAAATCAGCAGAAGTTTTGGGGGGAAGGGTGAAAAGTGATTTGGAGGTGGTTGGTGTGTGTGTTGTTTTTTTTGTTGTTGTTTTGGGGTGTTGTGTTTTTTTTTGTTTGTTTCAGTTTTTTTTCTGAATTGGAACCTGATTTAGGAGATCAAAATCTTTAAATAGGTTCTTCTGGAAACTGTGCATTTAAAAAGAAATTCACATAATGTATTCACCACTTCTTGCTATTGTGTTATGTGTGGGATATGAGCAGATCTGTAATGTAAGGACTTTGCTTTAATTAGCTGCAGTCTGAAAATAATAATCAAACAGAATTTTTCTTCACTTTTGTTTTGCATTGACTGAATAAATACGTGTTTATGTGCTCTTTTGGTTTGACCTAGTGTAAACGGCCACCTATTTAACCTAAGGTTCAGGTTGGTTTTGGGTTGTTTTTTTGTGGTTGCATTGTGTTGTGCTTTGGTGATTGTTGTTGTTTTGGGAGTTTTCTTGGGTTTTTGTTTTAATGGGATTAAGAGTTTGCCAATTAGGGTGCCATGAAAGCCATGGAAGAAGATCACAGCGCCCAGCCATCAGAAGCAATAGCAACCTTGGCAGCATTCAGCAGTTGAGCTAATTAATTCTTCTCTGTATTAGGCCTCTCTGATACACTGGCCACCCTTAATTCTGTGCATTCAGTAAAAAGTAGGTGCTACTCTAGTTGTATTTGGGTTTTAAGGAAATATTTCTAGCATGAAGAAACTTAATAGAAAGTCTGAAGAACAAGATTTATTAAAATAACTTCATAGTGACATTTGAAATCATTTTACCTTTTTTGGAAGTAGCCTTGGAACGAGAGTGCATTCAACAACATGAATGGAAAATCAGAGTGTAGCCAATATTATCTTGCCATCATAAGGAAGTGGTTTCAGTCTTACAGTTGAAGGAATGTTGTGTTAAGGCTAAATATTTCATGTATCCTCTAACAATGAAGCACCAGTTTTGTTTGTTTTTCTGTGTATGTGCAACATATAAATACTAAAAAAAAAAAAATAAAAATCCCACAGAATTCTTTATTTCTCCTCACTGCATTTGTCTTCTATTAGGGATTATTGAGAAGTATTGGATATTCACTTGACTTAATCTTCCCTGCTGATGTCTGTTACAGGAAACATGACATTTGTTACAAGTGCTCTTCCCATGATCAGGTTCAGATACTTAAAGATATAGTTGGGAATATGAGTTGGATTTGTTTGCCCATGATAGGAGTGCTGACATAACATTAGGTTTAACAATAGGCAGAACTAGTCCTAACAACAGAAATGGTTGCTTTTATGTATCAGTATTTCTTACTACCTTATTATTTTGGAGTTATTTGGGAAGTGTCACACCTGTGTGGCATGTGTTGGTATTAACCATAGCTTTCAGTATAGTCAATGTGATTGAAATCTACAAAATTAAGTATTTTCTCAAAACAGTTTAAAGTAAAGCATTTTTCAATTTTTGGAGCAGCAGGAAGACAAGAATTCTCTATATCCCGTTTAGTAATATGTTTCCTCTCACTGTATTAAGATATTCTTACCACAGTGATAAAATCTTAACTGTTTTGATTATATTTTTTCATCTTACCTTTTCGCTTTGAAAAGTCCTAAGGAGTAAACCTTGTAAGCAGAGAATACACTAGTTTCTAAAGACACTTGTTTCTATGAAACAAAAACTATTTGTCATATTTGTCTATTCATGGGAATAGACTTCAAATTAAAGTTTGTAAATTTTTATAAATAAAATAATGCAAAAAGCATGAAGTACTTGTTAACAATCAAGTTAGAGGCTCCATACAGCAGTTTGTTTTGGTGCAGTCATATTTCAGTGTGTGTCAGAATTTAGAGAGAAATTATTTTGGGAATAGATAACTCTTACTAGATTAGTCTTGTATTAAGCTCCAGTGTAATTCAGGGTAGATAAAAGAAGCTTTATAGTATTTTTAAGTTTTGTAGAAAGGAAATAAATCTTACTTTATTATTTTAGTGTATCCTGAACAAAAAAATATATTGCTCTTAGTTTAAGTATCAGAGCTTACTATATAATAAGGAATGTTTCTTAAAGATAATGTTTCTTTCTTCTTGGGTATACTGGTGTCCTAACTGTAGAACCAGGTTAATTATTGGATCCTTAAGTCCCAAACTCAAATTCATTGTCCTAAGGTAAAGGTGTCTCTTTCTTCCTTCCAAAATCTTTATCTTGCTTCAGGCTCCTTCTCTGAGATAGGTGAAAGGATGTACTTGTTCATCACAGACTGCCTTGTTTTTTATTCATGATACCTAGTTATGTAGTTTGAAATAGATTCACCCTTGCATAGTGCACAAATATAAGTGTTGTTTTTTTGGTTGTGGGTGTTCTTGTTTTTCTTTTCTTTTTTTGTCTTCCCCCGTAGCGTATTCATCCTTCTCATGAATAGCCAATAGTTTTGACAGTTTTCAGCACTCCTTTTAGACAGGCCTTTAATCCTCTACTACTGCCTGTCTCCTTCATTACAAATACAAGTTTAGGCATGCTAGAGAAGAGGGGAATGTTTTCTCTGAGAAAATACTCAGCCTTAAAGAAAAAAATGAAGTTTCTTAAAGTGTCAGTAAAATAAGAAAGCTTATGTATAATTAGAGGTAAAAAAGAGGCATAACTCTCATGTGTGCATTTAAGCAGCTTTTTACAGTTTGGGAAGCTTCAGATACAAGAATGTTGTTTATGAAATGTATTTTCTTCTCCATTAAAATAGAAAATTCCATTTTTAACAACTATAATGACAAGCAAGTCATTACCCCTCATATCCACATTTCTTTAACATTTTTTGTTTGATTCCTTTTATATCTGTTAGAGACACCAATTGGAGCATTGCTATGGTAATGGTACAGTTGCCTTGGGAAATGCCATTCTTCCCACTGAATCCACATCCTCTCCTATTGCTCTACCTTGCTTGATTCTGCTCAGTGTGAGCACAAGGCCACAGTGCTCCAATTTCTTCTTTCTCTAAAGGAAATGCATGTCCAACAGCAGAAAACTGAATTAATTAAAATTTAGCGTAGAATACTGGTTACAGCGCAGTATTGCTCTTGCCTTTTGCATGAACAGCAGGAAATGCCAGGAGCTGCCTCTTTGTCTGTGTGTGTGTGTCTCTTTTCAGGTTGTGGTTCAGTAGAAAGCAAATTATGTTTCAGGTAAAGACAGTTGTCTTCATACACACACACACACAAAGTCTGGAATTCGGTTTTATAAGATGATTGATGAAAGTAACAGTGTAGTATTTTATGAGTTGTTTATAGCTCTCGTTTTAGAATACAGCAAGAGGTTTCCACCTTTTTTGGATTAAGATCCTATGTAAATGCAAAAAAAAAAAAATCCTTGTACATGACTCTGTATACCCACTATAATTAATGTTAAGATGTAAAGATGGTGATGGTTCCCCGCAGGTTCCATCATATCAGACTGATCCTCTAAGAATGGCTTCGTGGGGGGTGACAGGGGCTTGCAGTTCAGGATCCATCCTCAAGGGAAGAGCAAAGATGGAGTTATTTTCTAAGGACAGATAGTAGCAGAAAGGATTTTTAGAGCTTTTGTATCATTGCTATTTTACATATTGTGTTTTCTTCATAGATATGTATTGTTTGGTCAGATTTAGGTCTTAGAAGCAGGCTAAGGTCTTGCTGCCTTCCTTTACCTGAACGTGACTCCACACTCACCTCCAGGAGCTATTGTCTGTCTTGCAGAGTCCTGTGGATTCTTTGACAAACGCTTTCCCTTCTAACACTAACAAAGAGAGGGAAAATGGTCTTGAAGATACATCTGCTATGTTACTAAGGGCATAGTAACAACCAATACCTCTTGTGTAATTAAAGCAGCAACTGTGTGACTCAGATTTTGTGCTAGGCAGGTGGAATGCTTTGTTGTGGGTAATTAAATTATGATTCTTCTGCTCTTAATTCTTGACTGTTTTCCAAGGAGTTTTCCGGCCATGTGCATCACCTATGATAAGACCAACCTTGTCTTTGTTTGGCTTATGCATTCCTTTTTACATGACTAACAGTTAAGATTATCAGAATGTCTGTCCTCTCTGAAGATGAGTGTTCTGTGTTAAACATCTGCCTCCACTTCAAAGAACAGGATTCAACTACTGCCTCTTTCACTTGAATTTCTTATTGGAGAGATAGAGTATGACAGTGGGATAGACTCGGACTTTCCGAATGTTCTAAATATTTCTGAGAATTAAAAGTGCATCTTTGAGCTCTATGCCACCAAAAGGACTGTTTAAGATTATTTCTACAGCCTTTTTTAATCAGTGAACCAACAGTGAGGAAGAGGGTAACCCTGGGAATATGTATTCTTAAAGTATGTGCAATTTCTCATAGAGTATAATAATGTATATTTCTTGAACTTAAACAGATGGATGCCATTTAACAGCTAATGTGTAACTCTGCAAAATACAAAACTGACTTTGTTCCTAATGCATTTAGCTATTTTGTCAAATTCTAGCTATTTTTAACCTACCAGTTTTTATAGAAATACATTGTGTTACAATAGTAGTATTTTAATTCCAAAATATGTTGGTTTGGGTTTTTTTTTTTTATTTTATTATTTCTTGTGTGGTTTCCCCCCCCCCCCCCCCGCAAGACTCCCTCTCTGTAGCAACTAACCAAGTTGATTTCGGCGTTTGTGAGGGATTCTAAATTCATGTGTTTACAGAATGTTTCTGTTGTTCTGGAATCAGACATTTCTGTAACGTCACTTCAGAGAATTAAACCAGGTTTAAAAACTAAAGCATTTAAGAGTTAAGAGTTGATTACTTAAAATGCAGTTAAGCATGAACATGAGCCAGCAGTGTGGCCAAGAAGGCCAACAGCATCCTGGCTTTGTCAGCAATAGTGTGGGCAGCAGGAGCAGGGCAGTGACTGTCCCCCTGCACTGGGCACTGGTGAGGCCACACCTCAAATCCTGTGTCCAGTTTTGGGTCCCTCACTACAAGAAGGACATTGAGGGGCTGGAGCAAGTCCAGAGAAGGGCAATAGAGCTGAGGAAGGGTCTGGAGTGCAAGGCTGATGAGGAGCAGCTGAGGGAGCTGGGGGTGTTTAGCCTGGAGAAGAGGAGGCTCAGGGGGGATCTTACTGCTCACAACTACCTGAAAGGAGGTTGTAGCCAGGTGGGGGTTCGTCTCTTCTCTCAGGTAGCAAGTGGCAGGACAAGAGGAAATGGCCTCAAAGCTGTGCCAGGGCAGGTTTAGACTGGGTATTTGGAGAAGTTTCTTTGCAGAAAGGGTGGTCAGGCATTGAAACAGGCTGCTCAGGGAGGTGATAGTCACCATCCCTGGAGGTATGTAAAAGATGTGCACATGTGGCATTTGGGGACATGGTTTAGTGGTGGGCTTGGTAGTATTAGTTGGACCTGACGTTCTTAAAGCTTTTTCAACCTAAATGATGCTGTGATTGCGTTAGGAGCATCAACAACTGTGACTTCTGATTTTAAATGTTGTATCAGTGAGAAAACAGCACTTTGTGTTGTCAGTTCCTACACAAAAGCAAAGGTGCAGCAAGACTTTGACACAGGAAAGCCATCAGGTGTGAGCTTTTCACCTGGGAAGGCCAGCTGTCCCACGTGGGGTTTTGCAAGTCCGTGTCTACCACAGTTTGTAAAACTGCAGCACGACCTGCAGACTCTGCCATTTACAGTAGCTGCTTTTACGTGATACGTGCGAAGAAGTGTCTCGTATTGGGAAGTCGAATAAACTTCTTAATGTACTTCTCTTTTGTTTATATGGAGTTTTTAAGTGGCTTTTTGTAAACCCCATCACCATGCTGCTGCTGCCAAAGTGACTAATAGATCTATTGACACCATCTGTCTGAGGAATCCACAGCCGCTCTTTCCATGTCTGGTTCAGTTTTCAATAGAAAAGCATTCTTTATAGGAGGAATTATTTCTGTGTTCCTCTTCTCTCTTTTGCTCTCATTCCCCTCCCAAGGATCCTTAGTGGTGATTCATACTGGAATTTCCCCTGATTCCTCTTTCCTTTTGCACATCCTGTAAATTTCTCTGTTGATTCTCCAGTATTGTATGATTTGTTGGCAACTTTTATCACTGTATAGAAGCTGTAGGGCAATCTGGACAGAAATAAAACATGAATAGCTCATTTTGCAGATAATTCTTTTAAATTGTTTTGTTCTTTTGGAAACTATTTGATGTATATAGATAATGTTTTTACAACTGAACTGATGGTGCATTAACCAGATTTAATAGTGTGTCTTCTGAAATACTTCTGCTTTGTGGCAGAGAAAACTATTTCTGCAAAGGGGATTACATTGTACTTAATACTTCTAATATCCATTTCTTTAAAAATTATTCTAGCTGAGTAGTATAAGGATGTGGGAGGGCAGGAAAGCAAACACAGGTTGGCATGAAGTGTTCCAGCAGTATCCAACACTGCTCAGTCTTTCCATTTATGGTTGGCAGAAGCAGCATGGTGCTCAAAGCAAATTATGTTCCTAATGGTGATGATTTAGAGGGACACTTATGCACATTTTTATTAAAATGTCTGCTTCTGCAAAGAAGATGTGCTGAAGCATGGTAGTGCTTTAGCCTGTGGCTCACTGAGCCCTTCACCATTATCTATGAAGTGAAAATAATATAGGGTCAGTCTCCAGAGCAAGAGTGATAACTTGTCCTTGCTGAAAGTTCTAGCAGGTCAAAGCAAAATTTGTGGTTTGTAAATGAGGACCTACTCAAGACAGGAGAGTGGTTCTGTCATGACTCAATCTAAGGAGTTTTATTAAAAAAAAAAAAAAAAGTGGGCAAAAAACCCACCAAAAAAAGGCAGCAAAGTAGGTAAAGCTGGGACAACTGTGGGCAATGGCAGTGAGATATTGATGCCATTGTGAGCACTAGGGATTATGGAAAGGGGAACTAAGTTCTCTCAGGTAATGACTTCAGGTTTAATTGTTTCATAATGAAAAAGTTTCTTGTGTTTGGTTGATGTGTGGTTCTTACTTTCATGTTTAACTTGGGTTAATGTTAGACAATCTGAGTCTTTAGGTTAGGAAGTCAATACTGCAGGTACTTTCTCGATTGAAGTGAGCCACCAGACCCGTGCAATTTAATGGTAGTGAGAAGTCTAAGTTCATCTGCTGACCAATGTTCCAACATCATAGGTTTTTGTTAACAAAAATCCAAGTATAAAAAGGACTTAGTGGCACTGCGCTCGGCTCTGTTCCAGAAGGATGTTATAACCCTATGAATGTCATTTGCAGTAGATTATTTGAAAATAGCTGTTGTTTGAGTCGATGGAGATCAAGAATCACAGAGAAAGAGCCAAACTATAAATGGTTTCTAGGGTTCCTGCGCTGGTCTTCCTCATGATGATGCTACAATATCCCAAGATTCTTGTTCTCCTCTCCTGGAGAATTGGTTGACTTGCTATTTCTGTAGGAGTTCATGGAATTCCTTCACCTTGCTAGGTTTGAAGGACAGGGGAAAGCAACTATACTCTAAACTTAGCTAAGCTGACTCCTTTATGGCACTGAAATTTACTATTGGACGTGATGGGATCAAAATGACAGATGTCTCTGTAGCTCAATCTTCTATCTTGTCCCCTTATTTGTTTAAGCAGACATTTTATTTTGGACATTTTTATGAAAAAAATGTGTGGGTCGTGTCTCTCATGCCCTGCATTTGGTTCTGCAGACCTGGGCAGGTCCTATAACAATTATTTTGGGAGCACTTTGGGGAGGACAAGAGAAATTATGGATTTCGAAAACACAAAGATTTTGTATAGTGAATAAAAAATTGTTAATCAGATAACTTAGAAGTGCATGTCATAAAGGAGCTGATATTTTTTGGGGGGAAAAATGTTATTTTGGTTAATAGAAGAGTATTTTTTAATTTATTTTTAGTTTCATATTCAGTTGTTTAGAACTAGTTTCAAGAACACTCCTGCTTTTTAAAAATGGCTTTGTCTTACTCAGTCATCACTTGCGCTGAGACCTTTTTTTTTTTTTTAACTTAAAGAAACGATTGAGAGGGGACCTCATCGATGTCTGTCGGTGTCAGGGGATGGACCGGGCTCAGCTCAGTGTTGCCAAACAGCAGCACAAGAGACAACAGGCAGGAACTGATGCCCAGGAAGTTCCACCTGAACGTGAGGGAGAACTTCTTTACTGTGCAGTGACAGAGCATGGGGACAGATTGCCCAGAGAGGGTGTGGAGCCTCCCTCACTGGAGATATTCAGGAACCATCTGGCCACAACCCTGTGCCACGTGCTAGGATGGCCCTGCTTGAGCAAGGAGCTTGGTCCGGGTGACCCACTGTGGTGCCTTCCAACCTGACCCATTCTGGGACTCTTTCAGTACTGTATAGGTTTTTATGAAGGATGCACAGCAATTTGGCAAGTTCGACCGCATTCCCTTTTCAAACTTTTTATCTTTGTTTTTTTTCCTCTGTGAAATGATGTCTTGAACATACCTTTGCATGCAAGACAGCAAAAAGCCCTGTCATCTGGATGCAGCAGTTTGTCAGCCTTAAAAAGAGAAAAGGAGCACGTATAAGGAACATAATAGGGGTTTTTTTAGAGGACTCCCGGTTGTGAATGTCTGTCTGCTCTTTCTTAGCTGTGTGAAGAGATCTTTCACCTTGAGAACAATACCTAACTTATAATGCCATCCTGTCATAATTTGACTGAAAGCTGAACTTAAAAACATATTTACTTGGAGGAAATGGGCCAGCCAGCTTTACTGTTATAACTAAGTTATGTTTTATTTTGGTAATGTTTACGTTTTATGATTTATGGAAATCTCTAAGTTGTATGGATTACTGTTTAATTAGAGTAGTTTCTGGTGAACATGTACAGTCATATTGTCTGCAAAATGTCTTAAGGAAGTTTTGGGTTTTTTTTCTTTTAATTTTTACAAATCACTTAGTTGAGGAAGGACACTAATTACTTCAAATTTTTAACAATTTGTATTTTCTGTTGCTGGAATTTGCCTATTCCTTCTTCCCCTTGCATGAAATAATTCTTAGGAGTAGATTCCTTTTTCCAGGACTGTGGAACTCCAGTTCCTCTGGATTACTGTCTTTAGTAGTGCACTGTCTTACCTACACTGGAAGCAGTGCAGAATTAGCAATGCACCGTTTGCCACCACAGTTCTGTCTAACCCTGAAGACTTTTTTTTTTTCACCAGTAGTTATTAATAGTTATTAATAGAGTTCTGTCTCAGTGGAGAGCCCGCATGCTGTAGGGTGAGTGATGGGTATTTATAAGGAATAAATACTTGAGAGGGGGTGGGAGGGAATAGTGTATTTGTGAGGGAGAGCAGGTAAATTGTTGCACGGAGAGGGGACTACAATGAGCAATACTAATGAGCACACAAGGCTTTAGGCATTTGCATTCCCAGCAGTGTTTTGTGAAGGTGGCCTCTCCAGCATCACTTGTCTTTTTACTTCTCCTCCCCTGCTAATTCATTCTTGTCATCGTGAGAGCTTTTAACATAAAAGTAACGATTTTTAGTAATTCATTCTGGGCTTTGTGAGAGCATTAACAGGAAAATGAGGATTTTCTTCCTGCTGAAGCATGCCAAAAAAGGCTTTTTTCAAGGTCAGGGATGATCTCTGCTATGGCTTGATGATACAAGCTTCTATGAGTGTTGTCTTTGCTCTTAAGCATTAAAGGTATTTACTTAAACTAGGATGGAAGATATTTTTTGGATCTGTTGTTTTGATTCAGAATAGTGATTTCAGGTTTGTGTTTTGTTTCAGAGTTCCTCTTATAAAAGAGGAAGACTATAGTCTGTATTGGCCCACCAAACTCCAGTGACTTCTCTTGAAAGAAAATAATCTAGTTGAGGTGTGTAATTAATTGAGGCTGAAGAACTGCAGTTTTGTTTTGGGTTTTTTTGTCTGTGTTTCATGGTTTTGTTTGTTTGGTTTTTGGTTTGTTTTTTTGTTTGTTTGGTGGAATTTTAAAGTATTATCAGCTGATATTTTATCAAGGTCAAGCAAAGAAAGAACTCTTGTATTTAGTAAACGAGGAACAGAAAACTGAATTTTCATATCCTCATTTCCTTGGCCCAGTCTTGTTTAAAGGTGGGAACTGTTAGACTATAAGAAGGATGGGATGAGGTGGTGGAAAAAAGTATGCTGCACGTGTACTTAAGTAAACACTGAAGGTACAGCTTCCTGTTTAATTGTTTACTTGACTGCTTCCAGTCATCATCGCACAGTATCGTGCTCTTAGAGCCTGACATTTGTATGAACGTTGGCAAACGCTCACTGAGGTGACCCATTTGGTTTGGTGTGTGTGGGTGTGGGCATACTCCTAACAGGTAGAGTTCTACGGTCAAAATCTACATCAAAATAAAAAAAAACCTCAAATAAAACCTCTTGATGCTCTTTTCTAAGTAGTGTATTAAATGTTCAGTTTTTCAAATCACCTTTATGGATTGAGGCACTCCAATACCTTAGAAATGCTCTGGGTCTTAGTGCCTTTTTATTGCCTAAATCTGTAAATTGATGATCTCAGGATAGGCCTGTAAGCATATTTATTTTTATTTCTTTAGAAAATAGTTCTGTTATTATAATGACAAAGGTACAGACAATGGTGACAATGACTTCAATTGCTGGGAACATGCTTGTAAAGGGGCTGCTGCATTTTGAGACCTTTAGAGGAAGCTGTGTACTACATGAAACATTCAGTGTGTATAATGTGTGTAGAGTGGCAGCCTGAATGTGTATTATCAAGTATATTTAGCTTATGTCATTAAAAGAAAAGAGTGTTAAATAAATGCCGATGCTTTTTTTTTTTTTTTTCAGTTTGAGTGCTTTAGTATGCCATGTGGAAAAAAGTCCTTGATTTTTTTTTTTTTAAAGTAACTTTTTGTACCTGATTGAAACCCCATCTTCCCTCTGCTGTGTTTTTCAAAGTAACTTAGGAATTCTTGTTTGACTCAACATTTTATCCTATGCTATCAATTTATGTCCTGTTAAGACGTTCTTCCATTTACAAGGTTTTAGTAGTTCAGCATTTGTGCAGAAGTCGGTCTCTGTTCATATAAATAATACAAGGTGAAAGCTCCAGGAGCTGGGCTTTAACCTGATCCCTTGTGCCTTTCTTCGTCAGTTAACAGATGACTTTCTGGAGATTTACAAGTACAAACATTGAACTTTTTTCTCTCATAATGCTGCATGGTCAATTAAGAACTAATACAACAACTACATGAAAAATGGTCCTGTTTATGCAAGAGAGACTCAGGGGTTTTATTTTCATTCTTAAACCTATATATCCTGACTTGAATTTAAGGGGTTTTCAGCTTTGGCTCAGATCAAAGTTTTCCATCTTTTTAAACAGAATTCTGTGTTGACTGGGCTTCCATAACATTGTTGCTAATTCATCAGCATTTATAATTTTAAAAACCCCAAATTAACAGTGGTATGGTGCCTGTTTAAAACACCAAATATCTTTGTGTGGGTAATAAAGCTACATAACAAAGCAGTTGTGAAACTGTAATGTTGGCTTGTAAGAACAGTTTGATTGCACTGATTATTGTGATTTTTTTGTTTGTTTGTTGTTTTTTTTTACTGACAACTAAATCATAATACTAAAAGAAAAAGAACCCTAAACATGTTTACTGTTCAGCAGCTTTGTGAATCTGTGCTGTCAGGTCAGCTTCTTCTGCTGGGAAATTTTTGCTTTCTGGATATTCTGAAAAGTGCTTCTTGATCCTTTTAGTGTCATAGCACTGATTAAATGGCACTAAAAGTGGCACTGAACCACCATTTGAGATAAGAGAAGAAGAAAAAAACTTGTGATCATTTTGATTAGATAACAGGCTGTTTTCAGGTTTTGGTTTAGTTCCTTTATTTATAACAGTATTTAAACAGTGCCATGCAGATTTCAGTCATCAGCGCTGGATTGCCTGTGCCCTGCTGTGTTGTCCCTCCAGCAGATATCAGGGTGGTTGAAGTTTCCATGAGAGACTTGTCGGTCTCTTTTCTGGAGTTGAAATAAACACCCACGTTAAAGTTAGGATCCAGTATGGACTTAGATAACTGAAGTGAAACACGGTCTAAAACTGCTGTTCTGAAACCTCCATCATCTATTTCCCAATCACAGGGAAGCCTAAGCGCTGCCAGACAAATTCCCCCCTCCACTCCCCAACTTTCTGTGCCTTCCTCCTTGTGTTCTACTCTCCCTGTGGTCTGTCTCAGACCTACCAGATTGGGGTTTGTAAATAAGTCATAATTGTTTTCTTCTCAAATTGGTGTTTTAACTACTTTATGTAAAATTGATCAATAGCCCTTGGAGCAGAAACTTCTCTATTTGCTGGACTTCTGTGACTGCTGATACAAACGGCCCTCTCACCACCTTTCTCAAATTCTTCTCTGAAATGATTATTCTTGTCTTGGTTTTACAAGAAAGGGCATAAACATCCTGAACACACCTGAAGTCTGTGAACTGCTCGTTCCAGGTGGAAGGAAGTGACTAATTTTACCATTACTAAAGTGGTAAGGCACGAAAAAACAAGAGATTTGATTTTTGGCTTGGTTAGGCAGCTTCACACCAAGTAGGCTAATTCTGCATAATTTTCTGCTTAGAATGTTTTAAAAAAATATTATTTAATATTGAGTCATTTTGTCTTTCCTCTGCACTCTATAGGGGTTATATGTACCTAATGGAAAATCTCAATTTTTATTTATTTATTTATATATAGAATGTATTTTTTTTAATACTACTAAATGCAAGCAGTTGGTGTTTATATATAAACAGGGATATCATTAGAGGACATGGCTTCTCATCACATCACTCTTGAACTGAAAGAAGAACATTTGGTTGTGTGGGACACAATCTTTTCTGAGAGCTCTGAGTCTTCCTGAAGCCCAGTGGTAAAACATGGGGTTTGGGCTGAAGTATTCTGGGGACCTTTCTCTTGCTCTCTTCTAAGTCTCATGCACTAGTTTCTTCTTTTCTTTTTTTTATTAGATTATAATTTTCAAAGTTGATAAATTAACTCATTAATTAATAACTTGTTTGATGGTAATGTTTCATGATGATGGTGTGCTGTGTTGGCAGATTGATGCAAATAGACTTCCAAGTCTTTCCCCACCGTGTTTCCTTCCTATCAGTCATGATACTGAGCTGTTTACCATTGTACTTGTGAAAAATCAACTGCAGTTGAATCTGTCCTGTGTATCTTTACTTATAATTTAATTCTGTTCATAAAATCCCGTAGCTCTTTCAGTGCACTGTTCCTAATGCAGATATGCCAGGTTACAAATATTTGCAGCAACCACGAAATCATAGAATAATTTAAGAGTAGAAATCCTGTGTAACGTGGAGAGGACTGACAATTTGCAGTACAATCTCTTATGAAAGGACTCATTCATTTTTAATAGACCATTTTTTAGCACTGCTTAGCTTTTGTTCCTAATCAAAACACTGGGGGAGAATTTCCTGTTTATTTAAAGTAAGAATTTAAAAGAAGGGCAGATTAATTGTCATTAAAAATTCATTTAAACTGATCTATGTGCCATTATGCCTACTAATTAGTCATATAATTGTATGTTGGAAAAATAAAAAGATTGATATTAGGGCTTTACCTGTAGAGGAGGAACAACTGATGCCCGTTAATCAATTTAAACCTCTAACCATGCGTTTAATTCTCAGTCTTTGCTTTGGGTACTGGTGAGCAGCTGTGAGCCTCAAGGCCTAGTGGTTCTGTCTAATTAGTCCCACTGAAGGCTTTCAACCTATTCAGGAAGCCTTAATTTAGGGTTTTGTTTCAAATAGCTCTTTACATAAAGTGGAAAAGCCTGGTTGCCTTTTTTTGTAGAAACTGTGCTGTGCTTATGATACAAACCCAGTAGTTTAGCCTTGAGAACCCTACTGCAAAAAAAAAAAGGGAGCTTTAAACCTTGGGTAGTCCTTTGCAAGGATGAGAACAAGCAAAACCTCTAGTTCCTTGTACCCAGCTCTCCAGTCGTGTTTGATGGTCCTCCTGAGCTGTAACAGAGATGGATGTAGCTACTCAAGCAGTGTAAGTTGGAGTGAGATTTATGTTGCGTGTTGGCAGTAAAGGTCCCAGCCAACTTCCACCTCTCAGGAGGGTCTGAGTAAGTTCTGCATGGAGTAACCATGGGAGGAAAGAGAGAGGGAGGCAGGGCATGGAGGTGGTAATTAAAAGTAGCCCACTTAGCATTTTCCTCTCCAGTTTATTACAACTTAGTGAACAGGTAGCTTCCCTGCATAATGGAAGTGTTATCATAATCCTGAGCAGTAGAAGCTGAGATACCTGTGCATAAGATGAAATTTTTCTTTATATGAATATAAGTAGCTTTTTATGTCATCAGCGTTTCTACATCCTTGTAAAATACAGTTTTATTTGTTGAAAGGGAAACTCTTATAATCATACCTTGGAGTCTTACAGGCTAGAGAATAGTAGCTTTTCTCAGATGATGGAACATTCTTAATAGAATTCTCTGAATCAAGCTGCCTGTTTTTATGGGTAGCTGCTGCTGTTTTTCCCACTTGCTTCTCTGTGCAGAGGCATCTTAACTTGTGGGGAAAAAAACCTTGTGCAGAGAAGTAATCTCTTCTACTAGAACTACTGCTAAAATGGTTTTGTTTGTTTGTTTTTTAAAGAAAAGATGGATAATATTTCTGGGTGCACAGATTCCTCTCAGGTTTATTAATTCCTGGCAATAACCTGTTTTTCTTTGATGGTTGAACCCCCTCCCTTGTCACAGGGATTGCTGGTAGGAGTAATAATAAAAAATGATTCCTTTCTCCTGTTTACAAAGAGCTATTCTCCTTAATAATTTTGAAGGCTTCCCAGTCGTTTGCAGTTATATGTGTAAACCACACAAACCTCTGCCTACTTGCCCATGGTGACGTTGTATTATGCATTATAATCTTCTCAAATCATACAGTTCTTTTCCTCTAGTTTTCACTTGCTGAGGGTTTTACATTTCTTGTGCAGGTCTACAGAGCTCTTGAGGTCTGTGTCTCTTCCCTTACTTGATTTTGATATTCACCTCTGCCTTTAACTCAGCCTCATGGTTTTGTAGCACTGTGTCTTTCCCTTGTGTCTCCTTTCTCCTTCCTTTTTCCATTTTTGACCTCTGAATATCGATCTCTGTTTCTCTCAAGCACTGATCCTTTCACCAAAACCCTTTATACAAGTAATGAAAAAGCTAGTTGTTAAGCTAGCTATTGAAAAATAATTATAAATTAATTAAAATAATGAAAAATAGATGACTGACTTTTTTATCAAATAATTGAATATCTAACTTTTTCTCATACTGTTAATAATGCTCTTCATTCCTTAAGTCTTATCAACAAACATAAGCTACTGCTACTCTTGAACTTTTCTTTCTATTACAAGCTTCAGTAGGCAGTGGACAGCATTTTTGTTTGTCTGTAAAGTTCTCCCACTCAGCATGCTATGTAAGGTATAAACATGGTCTTCATTAATGTTCTGGATATGTCAGAATTTGCTTTTAAGGTTCAAAATTGGCTGAGGTGGGCTGCATTCCTTCGGGGATTTGTTACTAATCCTTTAAAAGACCATTTCAAATATTTTGTTTTCTTTAAAGTATAAATGACTTTAGATAATTATCCTTAAAATCGTGGTTCAGTACTTTGTCTCGAAGCAGTAAATAACGTGCTGAAAAATGGTGCTATTTAAATATCTTCCTTGAGTGTGTCTGTCATATAGGAGATCTCAAAAAGCTTTGTTTTACATGTTTTAATACATTTCAGTCTTCTGGATACTTAATTAGCCACAGATTTTCTGAAGAATTCCGTATGAATATTCAGGAAAATAATCTGTTAATGTTGCTTTTTAGTGTTTCTTTTACTGGAACAACTTGACAAGATGTGCTTTTTCTCCTGTTAATTTTATGTGGAGAGATGTTAAATATAATTTTAATTCATTGATCTCTTTCTTTATTCACAGATTGTGTTGTAGTATAAAATGAGGCAGAAACAAGTAAAAAACACGTTGCTGACTGTATTCTATATATATGCATGTGACTGTGTATATAGTTCTATCAAGAAGGTTGAGAAAATTGAGAGGATAGTTCAGCAGTCTTTTAGAGACTGTAAAGTATAAACAAAAGTGCTTTGTACTTTTCTCAGCTCCATTTACAGCCACGTTTCATTTGGCAGTGTCAAACTGGTAGCTGGGGCAGTGCCTCTCATAGCAGGTCCCGTGGCCTTTCCTTTCACTCTTCCTATGGATAACATTCAGCTTGTTGGCTGAAGCCGTGAGATGATGGAGAAAGTCCAGTGAGCTCTTGTTTGGGCTTCTCCTCTGTGTAAAAGGGTGATTTTTCCTCCTACAGTCACTTCCGAGTAGCTCTGTATGGATCTTACTTAAGGTTTGGGATAACTGAGAAATTCTGCAGTGTGCATTAATAGAGGAGGAATATGGGAGAGCTGAGCAATTCCCTGCATGGCTTTGCTTCTTGGCATCTCCCAGAGAGCTTTTCCTCAAAACAGGATCCAGAGCTCCAAGTCTGAGGACTCTGGGTGCATAAGTGTAGGTGATCAAGATGACTTCAGGTTTATGTAGGAGTAAATACAGAAGCCTGGTAACTGGAACTTCTCTCGGCCCTGTTTTTAGCCACTGTATAATATGAAAGTTTCACTGTGATTGCATTCAGGTTGCGGTACCATTTTTGCTGCAGAACTAAAATCCAGTTGGAAGGTATAGGAGTGGCAGAGCTGTTGGTTGATGTTTTCAATAATTTTTCGCAAGGTTTTCAGCAGCTGTGCTCTAGGAAATCAGTCCACGGGACGATAATGGTTCTATATCCATCAGAGAAGAAAACTCAGTGCATGGTAGTGTTCTGGGCACATACTTCAGTACATTTAAGGATGTCCTGGGATGTGCCTTTCCATGTGTGATATCACACATCTGCAGTTGGATTCAGTGTCAGCAGTGTTAGCAGTTATGCAAAACAGTAGTAGAAACAGTTGTAAAACAAATGGGCACGTAGAAGATCTCTGGTTTTCAGTTTGAGTTGGAATCCAAGAAACCTTTGAAGAAGCAAAAACCAAGTCCTCCTGCACTGGGCACTGGTGAGGCCACACTTCGAATCCTGTGTCCAGTTTTGAGCCCCTCACTACAAGAAAGACATTGAGGTGCTGGAGCGTGTCCAGAGAAGGGCAGCAGAGCTGGGGAAGGGTCTGGAGGGTGAGTCTTTTGAGGAGCAGCTGAGGAAGTTGTGAGTGTTTAGCCTGAAGAAAAGGAGGTTTGGGAGGACCCTATTGCTCTCTACAGCTACCTGGAAGGAGGTTGTAGGAAGATTGGGGTTCTCCAGGGGACTAGAGACAGGACAAAAAGGGCACAGCGTCAAACTGGGCCAAGGCAGGTTCAGGCAGGACATCAGGAGCAATTTCTTCACAGAAAGGGTTATTGAGCTCTGGAATGGGCTGCCAGGGAGGTGGTGGAGTCACATCTCTGGAAGTGTTCAAGAATGACAGGATGTGGAACTCAGTGCTCTGGTCTAGTTGACCAGGTGGTGATCAGTCAAAGGTTGGACTTGATGATCTCAGAGGTCTTTTCCAACTTAAATGATTCTGTGACTTTCTGGCCTGCTGAGGGACAAGAAATTCAAACAGAGTCAAAGGGAAAACAGTACAGTGCTTCTCAGAGAAAGATTATTTTGATGGCATCGATAGGTAGAAGTTTATTTTAGGGGAGAGTTTGCTGTTTTGACATATCATTGTATTGCTGAAACATAGCAATAGGAAAATACCTTCAGTGATCATGCAGTGAATATCGTGTTGATTGTTGTATGCAGAGTAACTCAGCAGGAGATGTTTATTGCCTTCCCCTGAAAACGTGTTATCTTTTATGCATTTTGTGCTTATTTACTTAGCTTTATATTTGGAAAAAAGTTTGTTTTGGAAAAAAGCGTAGGGATAGCTTTTAATGAAGGGAATGCTTGATTTGAAGTTTTTAAACTGTTACAAAATCTTTTGATACTGATCCGTAAATTTTATGTAACTATAAACAACTCATTGACTTTTTTTTTGTTAATTTGGATTTAAATTTCCATTCTTACTTATGCAAGTAAAACACGCCAGTGTTGTGTTACTACAGTAACAACTTGTAATTGAAAATGCCTGGCCTTTGTGTAATTGTCTAAACTTAATGTTGTACAAAAAGTCAAATGGATTTAAATGGAGTGAAAGAAAGCTGTTTTACTCCTAATTTCTTTACAGATTTTGTTGCAATAAGATAAGAATGAGGAAACTCAACTACTTAAGTGATTCTTTTTATTTTATTGTTCAAAATGTCTAAATGATGAGCACTGAGTAATTAAAATCCAACTTTTTCTGAGCTGACATAACTCTCCTTTAAATACCTAACATTCGCATTCAGGAGGGCAGTTCTGATATTTCATTCACCCTTGAATCAGAAACAAATTTACAATCCTCTTAAAGTAGGATTTTGGACAGGTGTTTTGAATTATCATGTTTCTCTTTAAATCAATTTTGGGAACAAGAAAAATTACAGTATCATTTGTATGAGAGGTACCAAAACTGGCACAGGCAGAACCTGGGAATGCTGTTGACTGTTATAATTAAAAAACTGGGCTTCTGTAGTCACAGAGTTGAGGAGTTTTCCTGATGCAGCTGAGAAGAGAAAACCCCTGGCCCTGTTGAGAACTGCTTTTTCTGTGGCTTCCCAACAGCCCTGTGGAAATGAGGATCCTCTTTCCCTTGTCTCAGCATCTCAGACATTTGAACATGCAGTTGATCAGTATCAGATTTGATCTCCCACTGAATCTGGAACTGGAAATTAGCTAGAAGTTGGTATTCCTAGGCATGGTAGGAGGTGACTGACAAGTCTGGAAGAATGTGGAAGCAGCCCATCTGAAATACTATAAAGAGAATGTGTTGGGGGTTTTCTGTGACTACATGGTTTTTAAAAAAAAAGACAAACGCATGTCTTTAGATCTGTTTTTATGATTATGATCATCCAAAGGAATACTTCATGTGGTTTGTTTTTTTCGTTTGTGCATAGAGAATAAGCCTTGGAATAAAGTAACCAAGTGTACTGTAATCACACCACAAATAGTTAAAATCTTTTGCACTGATTACAGACAAACCTACAGATGAAGAAAAATTTTTCTGCATCCGTATGCCTGACATCTGATTTATTAACACATAACACATATAAATAAAATATATAGCATGTATATAGCATAAAAATATTCATGTAATAATAGTTTCTGTAATGAATCTACGTAATTTTGAGCCCTGGCTGTTGTCGCTGAACTGGAAGTTCATGTGGTTCCTTCAGTGCAGCTAAGAGTTTTCCGTTTGGTTTTGGTGCAGTTTCACTGTTTTTCTCCAAGTTCTGTTTTCCTGTCCCAAATGGCAAACCAGTGTTCAGAGCCAGTGAAGTACCCTTCCTGTCTGGCATAAAACGTAATTGAGGACAAAGATCAAGACAGAGAATAGAGCCTGACTGTCTCCTCTTAGATTCCTAATCATCTCTCTCTCTACTCGATAGAAAACCAAGCCCTGGAAATGGCAACTCTTATGTGACTCACACCAGCCCCTGTCCCAACACTTTCCCATTTACTCTCATTTTTTACAAGCTGCTGACAACAGATCAGAGCTGTCAGGCCTGCCTTGGTAGGGGATACAAGCTGCCAGAGAAGAAGGAGGACAGGGCAGAAGTGATTGCTCTAAGCTGTCTCAGATGTGGCACAACTGTGTCCCAACTCCTCTGTTTAACCTGTGGTCATTTTCAGTATCTTTTCAGCTCTGGTGTCCACAGAATGATCCAACTATCATCCAATTCTATCACTTTTATATAGTTCAAGTATCTGTTTTCATAGTGGTCTTGCAGTTCTCTTTTGCTTGAACTCTGCTTAATATTTGCAGCTCTTCCATAATCCTTCGCCCCCTCTTTTCTCTGTATTCTTGGCAGCCATTCCAGGCTCTGAGCAGCTCTTACAATGTCTTTGTGTTCCTGCAGTATTTTTTCTGACCCCACTGCTTCACTCTTCCTGCAGTTTGGTGTGGTCATGGTCAGCTTGTCACATCCAAACCTCCAAAGGCGAGCTGGCCTTCAGACACATCTCAGCCATTCTTAGACTTCTTGTTTAGCAGTTCTTCTCAGTATCATCCCAGTGTAGAAATTATCTCCCAGCATTACTGCAGCTATTTCAAAGGCAGAATGAGTAATGAAGTAGGCTTTATTACCATTGTGTTTGGTTTTGGTTTTGAGTGTAGTGCAGTTGCTCACTGGGTCAGGGTTGATTTTGCATTATTGATGAAAGTACTTCTGTAATTTCATTAATGTTTTCCCTAAGGGAAAACAGTATCCCCAGCTTATTCCTGTGCCATTCCCGGTTTGGTGTGGGATATTGCTGTTTTTATTGAGCGAGTTTTGGTTTCAGAAGTCAGTGCTCTATGTACTGCTATCTGAGACTATTCCAGTATCTGCCAAAGTCGGATGAGATAAATGTCTTACCAGAAAGCAGAACTGAGGGAAAGAAAAAAGAAAACTGACCAGTTTCTTACACCGACAACCTTAACTACTGCCTGAGGTTTTATGTAAATATCAGACTCTTACAAAGTGCAATATAAATATTATTATTCTAAATTTATATTCTAGCTAATTTAATGAATAACCAGGTCAGGACTTATTTATGCTAAATGCTGGACAAACCAGTAGCATGCATTCATGGAGCAAAGGTTGACTGTAAAGCTGCATCTCTTGAAAATAAATGGTTCATTCAAGAACAATTTAGAAGAGTTGTATTTAATTTTGGATTAAGAAACTAAAGCATGACTCTTACTGTTGCCACTTTGAGCTTCTTTGTCAAAAGTGATTATTTCAGAGAGCTAGAATCTCTTAGCATGTCCTGGGAAATATGTCTTTAGGTATTAAAACAGAGACTCAGTGTTAATATCTGTGCAATGCAGTATCTGACAGGGTTTGTTTTTTTTTCCCCATTCCCACCAGGCAGAGTGGTTAAATAACTGTAAGATAATAGACATCTTTCCAGAAGTTTTTGCTTAGAAATTTATGACTCTTACTGTATGTCCAGACTTACTGCATAATAAGGAATAGAAACAAACCATTTACACAAACATGATGTATGAACTTTTTTTTAATTATTTTTCTCCCATGTTTATTTAGCTTATTGCCAATACTCCAGCTAAGTCCTGTTCAGTTGACCAGGTCATGAATATTGTGTAAATTGAATGTCTTTAGCTTCCAGTGTTTGGGTAAATCTCTTAGTGTAAGAGCCAGGCAAAAGATCAGTCTGGATTTGAGGCATTTTTAGTACAGCTCCCATTTAATCTCTTATTTCAAAGAGACAGACAGACGTGGCTTAAAACTCCAGGCGCTCTGTCATTATTCGAGGTTTTTTTCCAGCCATAAGTGAACAGTAAATTATTGGTTTCTGACATCTCCTGATAGTGTGGTAGCTGTGACAGAAATGCAATTCATGGTGTCTTAACCTTGAAGTGTTTTTTGTTGCTGTCTTTTTAAGTGGGGAAAAATGTTTTGTGAGTGCCTACAAATTTATTTTAAAAGCCACGATCCGCATTTTATTTAAGACTTCGTATTTAAAGCGCAACTTGCTTTACCCAAAAATATCCCTTAGTAGAAGAAATAATTAAAAAGAGCATCTATTAGTAATTTCGTTTCTCATTAGGATCAGAACGACAGCAATTAAAGGAGAGAAACAAAAGGATTCCTTCACATGAGGATGTAAACTGAAATAAGAACAACTTCTTTTTCGGGGAACATCACAGTGCTTTCATGGTGGGACCGATCAGTTCCTGTTCAGGGCTCTGCAGTTACATCTTGCTCACCTGTTTTCCATTGTGTGCTCCGAAAAAGATACGGGGCATTCACTCTTCACTGGGAACACGTAGGGAAATTGCATGTTCTCCTGGTCCAAAGTGAGAGCCTTGCTTGTCACATTTCATGGTATCTTTTGAAAAGAGCTGGACCTGTTCCCAGATCAGTGTTGGGAACCATTAAACGTCTCTGGAAATGCATTTCAGTAAACCTGTAGCCCTGTGTGGGCATTAATCAACTGATGTGGCCTCGCTGATATGTTCTAACTACGCATTTTTCTCCTTAGTGTACAAATACTCACTCTCAGGTGAATATTTGTGTTCATAAAGGTCACATCCTTTTAAAGTAGTTATGGAAATGTTCACAATTGTTACTGGGCAAAGCAATGGCAGGATTCAGGTAAAAAGTGTTCATGTTTTTTCTAGAATATGTGTTCAATCCTCGACTGCTAGAGAGGAACAGCTGTTGTAAATAAAACTCTCTGTCAAACACCTACTTCCTGAATCCAAAGTGACACAGTGATCAATGTCGTTCTCCAATCAGTGCTCCAGAAATATCAGTTAAATGCAGTTTTGACTCTGTTGCTTTAAGTCAAAGTAGAATTAAACAGTGACATTTCTGTTCTGACACAATTGACTGTTCTGAGAAAATCTAAATAGAAACAGCATTACTGTCTTTATTAATTGCTTCATGTCTCTGGTTACGAAGGGAAAACTGCAGTATCTGCAATGGAAATGTCAAAATAGTTGCTTCTTAATATGCAGTATTCTTGTAGGTTACTAAGCTCAGGAAATCAGATGTTTATTGAAGCTGCACAAGGGTAGTATACAAAGCTATGTTATTAAAAACATGGAGAAATTGAGAAAAAGAAAATCAATGGGACCAAATCTCTGTGGATCTTCTTTGTCCTGTTGTTTTTCCTTGCAAATTATTTGTTGTCTGTGCAACCGGGCAAACCCAGTAGGTTAGGTTAGCTGTGGGTGTTGAAGCAGAAAAGCCACTTCTAGAAAAAATACTTTGATTTTTCCTTTATTTATTTTTCCCCTGTAGCATGATGTGATATTTCTTAGTGTCTGCTTGAAACAGTATTCGAAGTCTGCTTGCCTCTGAAGTGTGTATAGTTTGGGTCTTCCATGTTCGAAAAGGATAAACTCAAACTAGAATTTAAAACAAGGAAAAGGTGAGCTAATCTTATAGGGGGGAAAACCAGGTGAAATTGGCTCATTGACTTCTAACAGCAGCAAGAACACAAAATCCATGAGGATGGGAAAAAAGGCAAAGGTTGCAATATGCATGTAAAAGGGATAAAATTCCAAGAAGTGTGTGGAGAGATCTGAACTACAGGGCAGTTGAAGCCAGAAAGACTGAGGTGTTTATGATTTCGGGTACGTTTAACCCGAGGATTAGAGAAAGATTTCTAACCACTATTTCAAGGGAGTTACGGGACATCTTTCCAGTCAACATACTCGAACTCAAAAATATCCCCCCCACACTTTTTGAAAAGTTTCTGAAAGCATTTAATAGTGGAAATGCTGGGGAATTGGGAAAGTTCTTTTGTAAAATTGTTTGCAAGGATCACCTAACACCGCTTTTAAACCTGTAGGTTTGTTTGTTAACATTTTACTAATAACTTTGGTAGCAATTAGGCCAGTTATTCATATCTTACATAGCCTTTCAATACTTATAGGGGGGAAAAAAAAAAGAGGGATCTCGTGCTCTGAAAATCAGTTAAAGGCTGTGTCTGTGAAATGGAAAAGAAATGGGGCCAAGAGCATACTGGAATTTGGCTAAACAGACAATCTGTCAGGGAGTGTTTTATAAGCATTGTGATAAGTTACAGTTTAGATATATAGATCTTGAGAAATGAGGTTTTTCCATATCCATCTGAGCTCAGGTTGACATCGACCGTAGATATGGTTTTGATTTTTAAGTGCCTTAGGCTGCCTGGATCAAATTTGAGGCAGTTTGTTCCAATAGCACACCACTTTTTTGTTTTCCCCCTAAAGGAGAAAGTGTCTGTGCACAAGGGGTACACAGTGCTTGAACCCTTAATATCAGTAGCTTTTGCATAAACACATTCCCTACTGTTTTTCAGTAAGTTGTGTTTGTATGTGCTACCAACAGGAAGTTTCAAGGAGGGAATAAAGGCAAATCTTGCCTCTACGAGTTTGCTCTTCATCTAATGTAAGTGTTCTTTGAACCTGCACATCTGTTTATGTCAGTGTCTGAATTCTTGTAAAAATTGTTGCGGCACAGTCCAAGAAACTGGAAACATAACTTCATATAATTGTTCTTTTAAGTGGCAGCATGAAATAATTAGTGTGGCATACTTTAATTGGTGGCATCCTATTGACTTTTTATGAAAGACTTGAATTACAGTAAAGGCAAGGAACACAAGTTGGTTAGTTCCTCTAACCCACTGCTGTCATCTTTGGGGGAGAGAAAAAGCAGCTCTGTTGTATATTTAATGGCAGATCCAGCATGTAATAGGTGTTCTGCTTCTATTTCTTTTTTATCAAATATCCTCTTGGGAAGGATTTTTGACAGGAAAATTACAGGATTGGTGCCCACTCTAAGATTTATGTTGATAATTGAAGCTGCTCCTTCTCAATAAAATGAAAATGCAGCTTAAATAACTAGCTAGAAGAAAAGAAAGATTTGAAAAAAAAAGTGTAGATATGTAGAAAGATCATAACTTGGTTGTCAAGGCCATTATACCCTTCAGGCAGTTGTCAGGAAATCTGTGTTTAATGCTGATAGGTGCTCGTCGACTAATCATACAACTTTTGTCCCTTTCTGCTTTAAGCAGTTTTATGTAATTTGCTAGAGAAATGTTACTTTATAAAATGCTAGGATTAAAAAAAAAAAGAGGAAAAAAAAAAGTACCTTTCTGTTATTTATCTCCTCCGATGTTAGCCAGCAAAGATAAAATGTATATGAACATTCCTGGACGATCCTGAAGGAATTTCCACCCCCCCCACCCCACCCTTTAGAGTTTTGAGTCTCAGTTTTCAACAAAGTTTAGAGGTCAGTCTTTATGCTTTCAGTCTGTACAGTGCTTGAAGTTAGTGTAAAGCCACTTAAACGTCAGTGTGGAAAACGTGCCTACAATACATCTGAAAATGGTATTTCATTTATTTGTGGTCTGGGCCAGGCTGACAGAAACAATAGGAGGTTTGTACTATACTGTGTGCTGGTTGGCCAGCATTGTCTGTGAAAATGCAAACACCGTACATACTGGCATATGTGAAAACTTTGGGTTTTTATAACAGTTCTTAACTGCCTTTAAACATCTTACAGTGAAATTGGCTTTTTATACTTCCAGAGTGACTTAAAGGGATTGATTGTTAGCTCTGTAATCCTTTCTTTCTATGTCTTTCCTTGTGAGGTACATAGGAAGTGAGTAAAGATATAAACAAAATAAGCTTTTTTTAATCCCTGTTTAGGCATTTTTACCTTGGAAAGAGATCTAGAATTGGTCAACCCAGTTGTGAGGGCAGAAATATTGAATGAGGGGCTTTTCACAAAAGCTGTGTGAAAGTTCAGGATGAGTAGACACCAATGCAATTTGCAGTGGCTGTGATGTGTTCTCAAGGCACATGAAAGGATATCAGAGGTTTCTTTAGATGCTGCAACAGACCAGTGCTGGTTTGCACCATTTTGTTTTCTTCTTTCACTGGATTTGGCCTGTGCCCTGCCTTTTGGAGGTCCAGCTCAAAATGTGGCTTTGGAGTGATGTGCAGGGCTGGGTTGTGCAGTGGTGTGTAGCCAGCAAAAGGGTTCATGATCTTCCTGGCTCCTGTTCAATCTACCCCTCTTTTGGTTTCTGTGTCTCAGGCACGTTGGAGGTAAAAGTAAATGTAAAATGTAATTACTTGTTTGCTTTAGGTACCAAAAAATCTTGCAATACAGTGCTACATATGCCTTCTAAAGATTAGGTTTATTGCTGTTTGAGTTAGTTTTACATGGATGCTATTGATCATTATATATAAACTATCTTCTTTTACTGGACACAGAATGCCAACGTGTTTCAGTGTAGTCAAACCATGCTGCCAGAGATCTGTGAATGGGTGGTTAGGGATAGCTGATTAGTGTAACATTTAATTAGCATTGATTATCTTGAGGTGAAAAAAATGGGAAATAAAATGAAATTTGTACATTTGAGAATATTTTGTTTATATATATATAGAAACATATGTATGTGTGTATATATATTACATGCACATATTTAGCATATATTGAAAACAGAAGTCCCTAGGACTCTCCCTGTTTCCATATCAGTTTATGGTCTATTAACCTGCAAAGAATAGATCTTGCATTTCTTTTTGGTGCTTCACAGCTGTTCAAACCTCATGTTATTAATGTTAATAAAGAATCTTGGCATCCAAGATTTTAATAATCAGGGTTTAGTGACCCAAGAGACCTAATTGTATCCATGGCAAAGTTGTGCTTCAAGAAAGAGAGAAATAAGGAAAACAGTAATTTGAATTTGAGTTTAAGGGTTTAAAACTCTGAAATTTTCATACTCCTTTTTTTCCCAGTTTGGAATTCTTGGGCACAGAGTTGCTTTGTCATATTCTTCTGTGGTATATATCTATCCAGACAATTATAGGGTTTTTTTTCGTGCCAGTTTTTATCAGCTTGCATTTTGAATTAGTTTGAAATTGAATGCTTTTCTAGAGGGGTATCTTGTTTGCTTGTAACTTTTCTTTTATCCTGGATACTCTTGTCTCACACTGGATCAGTTTTCTAGATTGGAGGCAATAACATTTTTATAACCTAAAATGTTTCTCTGATTTACCCTGCGGCATAAGCAGCACTCAGACCCTCCACGCATTTGTACCTCTTATGGTACTACTTAACAAGGGACTGAAAAGAGACAATAGTACAAGCAAAATAAAGCAACTTTGTGGGTGCTGGAAATGGTGGAGTTACTCTGCAGACATTGCATGAATTAATGGACTTTCCAAAAGGTTGACTGAGGTCGACTGTGACTTTGGATTGTGGATTAGAGCAGTACCAGTTTTGCTGGTCGAGGTGGTCTGATGTCTGTAGAGTATCAGTTTTCAAAAAAGTTTAGAGGACTATTTTTACTATTTAGTAAACTTTAGTACTATTTAGTTACTATTTTACTATTTTTACTAGTTAGTAGGACTATTTTTTTGTCATTCTAGATACTCATACGCAGGGATGTGTAAATCTGTATACGTGAATAAATAAATAAACAAATCGATATGATTTAGCAATATGGCCGTTTATTTCAGTAATACAGGTCCCCTGTTGAAAAATGCTTTCGGACATATTCACCTGGGAGAACCTCGCACATAATAAAGTGCGTTAAGGTTTTCTTTTGTTCGCTTCAGGATGTTAATAGCTGTTCTTAATAAATGCTGCTCTACGAGGTTACGGTTTAGTAGTTGTTTTGCAAAAATGCCGTGATTGTACCTGGTAACAATTTCCTAAGAAAACTCTGCTTTTTTCCCCTGGCTCACAGGTTCCCGTCTTCGACAAGAGGATTTCCCGCCTCGGATCGTCGAACACCCTTCCGATCTCATCGTTTCCAAAGGAGAACCGGCAACTTTAAACTGCAAAGCGGAAGGCAGGCCGACCCCCACCATCGAGTGGTACAAGGGGGGGGAGAGAGTGGAGACGGACAAGGATGACCCGCGCTCCCACCGCATGCTGCTGCCCAGCGGGTCTTTATTTTTCCTGCGCATCGTCCACGGGCGCAAGAGCCGGCCGGATGAAGGGGTCTATGTGTGTGTGGCAAGGAATTACCTGGGGGAAGCCGTGAGCCATAACGCGTCGCTGGAGGTGGCAAGTAAGTACTTTTTTTTTCTTTTCTTTTTCCCCCTCTCTGCGCTCTTTGGTAACAACCGCTTGCTTTGATGTTATTTGAAGATAAAAATAAGTGTGAGCTGCCTCTGAGGCAGTGGCTTAAAAGCAATGAAGGAATTACACGGTTAATTATTATTTATACAGGGGTAGGAAAGTGGGAAAAGAGTCAGAAGATGCATCATATCACTGTAGAGGTTCAGACATTCTTGTGCGCTCTCACTACTTTTACGCTTCCGTGCAGTTATGATTGCATAATGTCTGTTAGATTTCGTATACTTAATTTCAATTTATAGATGTTTTTTTCCCCTCCAGAGAACCATGCAAACTGTAATGCGTAATAGGAGGCAGGATAGCCAGGATTTTATCTAAAAGGGTATGTTTGGAATTTTTCCGCCACAAATAAAGACTAGAAAGAAGAATGGCAGATTTAGAAACACAAAATGAATTAGTTTTTTTTCTCTAAAAGAACTGGCCCACAAATTATCTCTCTTGTTTTAGGTATTTGGCCAGCGGAAGGTGCAGTCAAGTATCTTCACATCACTTTGTAATGCTTATCTCTTCCTGTATACCCTTTAAACTCTACTTTTTTTTCAGGGGAAGAGAGTGTGCAATAAAGCCTTTTAGGCATTCATATGGAGGGCAAAGTGTAGGTCAAAAAATATCAGTTTTGGGGTACTAAAGTATGAGAGGACACCTCACAATTCAAAGTCAGGTATCTAAGTTGCTTTGGATAGACCTCCTTTGTAATGTGTAGCAATTCATCTGGTGTCACATTGAAGAGCTCGCACAGACCTGAGCAAGTCACTCTGAAAACTCTGATCTCTGCTGACTGTCATGTTGCTATCTAGCTCTGATGAGCCTCCTATCTTTTAGATAAGTTAAATGCCACTGTCTGTGTATAACTTCAGAAGAAGGGCTAGATTTTCATAATTCTCACATAAGGCAAAGGAAACGAACTATAAATTTGTGAATTTACTTGAGACCTTTTCCTAGTGTCGCTCACTTTCAAGACAAACCCCAAGGACTTTCATAATTATACCACGAGGATCTCAAGCTTCCCCTGTAGTAGAGTAGACACATATGATTAAGATCTATGACCATGCTGTTTCCTTGTTAACCACTTTTAGTGATAAAAGTAATCACTGTCTGGGTAGCTGGAAGTATGCTTATCCAGTAAATGTATAACCTGTTTAAATCACATGCTGATTGGTTACTTCCAAACATTATATCTGGGATCTCGGAGGTGTAACTTTAAGTGGGCATTAATGCTTATGAGATTTTGGTTTTTATCTAATTCTGTTGTTTCATTTATCAGGCTTCTTGTTGATTCTTAAAATGAGTTTTAATGCCCCCTGCTTATTTCATGGTCTTTTGGTTCGGGATGTAGCTTGAAGTAATGTTTGACATGCGTGTAGAGTTTCTGTGTCTTCCACAACTCTTCATCAGAATCCAGAAACCTGAGGTGGACTTCGGTGGTTGGTGCACTGTGGCATCAATGAACTGGTACATGGTTGCTAAACGTGTTTGTCACCCCTGTCTCAAGTCATCTTCATGTGATTATAATGGAGAGTCTGACAGGGTCTGAATGCAAAATACTGATACCACCACACGTTTTTTTAAGAGCTTCTGCCAACACTTGAGACTAAAAAAAAAAAAATCTTCCTAAAAGCCTTTAAATATACACCAATTAACAATAATGTAGCATTAAATTGTTAAGCCGTCTCAAAATAGATCTCATGAGCCCCTGTATCGAGGGCTAGTGTCAGAAAATAACCACCAAGAATGCTGTAAGGGCAAGGAAAAAAAATCACAATCTGTATGTGGAAGTAAGGTTTGCAGGTATAATGGTATACAGTTTTAATTGTATACCAGGAGATCACAAAGAATTTTAACAGAAAAGATTATTATTTTGGTAGAAAAGGTAGTGATGTGACAGTGCAAAAGCACCAAACCACTTTAAATAGCACGGAAGAGGTGAGGAACAAGGAAAGAGTTGAAGGCTGGTGGAATAAATTTGCATTAAATTAAAAAGCTCTGCACTATGGCTGTAATGCTCTCTTCATTATGAACTGTAGCTGCATTCACAGTGGATTGCTGCAAATCAGCAAAGTGTTTTGATTAACTTCCCAGCACACCTGTGCTGAGCAGCACAGCATTTGCATTTGTATACGTCGTCATCTGCAATTGCTGTTTTAGAAATCCTTGTTATAGTTGAATTTTTGTGTGTTTACAGAGGAAAATTGCCTTTATTTGGTTTCCACTTTCCATGAAGTACAGAAGACCATTTAGAGTGCTCGTTATATGCTTTGATGCTGCAATTTTAACCAAAACCCTTTCGTGAAACATAGGAAACAGCAGCACTGTAGCTGTTAACTCTTGCTGGAAGAGACAGCTCCTGTCTGCACCAGTTTGTTTCATAACGTGATAGGGAATTTATCACTTCTCTTTCATCACCTCATTTAGTAACACGTTCTTTTGGATGAAATTCCTTCCCTGTTCAGTGGATATTGTAGGCTTGACTTCAGATTCAACTTAATGCTAAAAGTAAATTTTCAGATCTGTTAGTCCTTCAGGCAGTTCATTTTTGAATTTTTTTAAGAGTTCCAGTGCTCATCTTTGAGATGGTCCACAAAGAGAATTTGTTACCTGTGTAATAAGGTGGACATCTTCCTTAAGTACGCTGTGCATAGATTCCACAGCTGCAAAGAAGGCAGATGTAGTGGAATTTCAAAAGTATGTTGTATTAGAAGCTGTTTTATCTTTTTTAATACCTGTGTATTTTAAGGACTTTAAAACAGCTGTAGATTTGATTGCCACAAGGAGGGAGAGACTAAAATCATAAATCATACAATTGCAGAAAGTTTTGCCTCTGCTTTGTCACCTTCTAGTCCTTGACCTCTCTTTGGTGACTTGACTGACCTTTAACATTTAGTCCAAAGGATGCTGCTTTTTCTCCCATTGATATGTATTTCAATACTGATAGTGTTAGTCCTCAGTTAATACCTTTGAACACGACCTAAATACAATTTATTATCAGCAAATTGAATTAAGTAAGTCTCTTATTCAGTCTCTGCCTTCTGTATCCCTTCCAAAATGTTTGAAGATGCCATGTGTCTGCTCATAGCATTGGGGGTTTGATACATCTTTTCCAAAATGTTATTTTATTTGATATAAAAATATTTGTGCAGCTGTATTTCCTTAAGTTTCTGGGGTTATTTCTTTGAAACCATGCCCCATCCCCAAAAAACCCTTATAAACAAGATGATCCTTTGGCTGGTGAAGAGTGGTATCTTAAATCTACAAAACACATACTTGAACCCCCACTGACTATTATATACTGTTTGATTATGTTTCAGGGACTGTAACTGTCCCTAATCAAATAATTAGCCACTTGATATTTCAGGAATTAAAATGTTTCAGACACTTTAGAGACCGGTAAAACTATTCTGTTACACAGCTCTGTGCAAAGAAGCTTTGTAATTTAAAATTACATGACATTTTCTCTGTAATTTAGATCTGTAGGATCTTCATAAATGGGAAGGAGATAAATTTGCATAAGCAGGAACTCAGCAGAAAGGTGAATTACAAGTCAGTGAAATAAGAGATGTAACTCCTGTTTAACTGGGGAATTTCTTTTGTTGTTGTTGACTGATTTCATCTGTACTTGAAATCCCATTCCCGACACATTTTTGAAGTGGATACTCTCTGTACTTGTTCGAAGTCAGTTTGCAGAAGAATGAAGTTTCGGTAGTGCAGCCCAGAAGGGGCTGTGCGATGGGATAATCAGATAACGGGCTGCAGTCCTCCTCCAGACTGAGGCTGCTACAAGTCCATTTCCCTCCCTCTCCCTGACTTCCTGAGCTCAGCCTTTTGATCACTGGAGACCTACTTAAATCAGCTCCGTGTTTTGTTTCTGAGGAATGTAACTGGTTTTGGATTTCTGCCTACCAGTGACACATTCCCCAGTGGTGAAAGGTCCTGAAGAACTTGAAAAGGGCATGTCCTTGTCAAAATGAAACTGGGTAATTCTCTCTATAAATGTCAGCTTTTACAGGTGGGAGAAGAAAGTGGAACTATGCTTTACCCTCAGAGTAAGGGCTGAAGACTGTTTTGGCTATCACATAAACATTTGGAAAACAAAGTCATTTTTCTGAGTAGAGCAGTAGAAGCAGTTTTGAAAAAGTGCATTAGCAGAGTGGGAGGTGGCTGCAGCTGCTTCGTATGTTTGAATCTCTCAGTGAAGAACAAACTCGATTACTGGTGTGTGATAGTTTGATTCCAGTGCTTTTTCTTTTTTTTTCTTTTTTTTTTTTGATTTCAGTTACTCCTTTTTGAGGAAAATTGTATCTCTGGATCTTGTGGATGTCTGTTATGTAGCAGTTTGTAGGAGCCTATTCATGTCAAGAGCGGCAGCAATAGCTGCAGGGGTATATTCATCTTCCTTGCTCTACTCTAAATTTTTTTCAGGACATTAAGGAAAAAGTCAAATACAAATGAAGTTGGTTGTGTTTGCTAGGTGGTGACTTTGCAAATCTTTATTTCAAATAATGTTTTTCTTAGACAAACTTATTTCTCTTCTGCCACTAAAGTTCTAGGGTAACTTTTCGTGGCAGTGCTGTTGCTAATTCATCTTCAAACCTACCATTTATCAGTGGTAGGTTTACCTTGAACCCGACTCTTCCAGTGCTTGTTGAAGCTGCGTAGTAAGTCTGGATTACTAGACACTGCCTCTGAAGCATATTTTCCCAAAAGTGTGACATCATTTAGGAAAAATTTCTTTGCCATTATGTCAAAGTTGCATGCAAGTGTGCTCCTTTTTATAATGTGGGTATCTCCACTTAAGGAAAAGAAAACTGTTTTAGCTACTTTACAAGTTGGTGTATATTGGTTGATCAGCCATTATAGTCAGTTGAAGAACACTGAGAGTTTGAATGCCAATTTCCCCCTGCCTAATTTTTGAAAGTGCACAGAGTCTAACTCTTTGGATTTTCTGTTTGCCTTACTGACCAAGTCCGTGCTAACTGGAGAACTGAAGTAACTTGTTTCTAGAAAATCCTACTAAATGCTACTGCAAGGAAAACTAGTTGCCCTAATGACACTTCAGAGTGAATGAGAAAATATGGAGAAACCAAAAACTGATTTCTTTGAAACTTATTCTCATATTTCTACATATGTGTGTGTGTGTGCACACTCAGGTGCTCTCCCTCTTAAGCATGGTACTGTTGGTTACCAAAGATACGAAATCTCAAGTTCCTCACTGAATTAGACTGTTCTTTTTTCTTTCCCCTCACCCCTTGCCTTGTCATAATGAGTTTGCAGAGTAGGGTTGTATTTATGACCAGGGAATTTGGCATGATTCTTTCCCATGGAGCATTGTCATCGTTGTAACATAACCTTCAGTACATGCTAGAGACTGGTCTAGCTCTACAAATGCTTTTTTGCAGTTTTAAAATTATTTAAGCGGTATAAAAATGACATACAGTCAGTGTAGGTCTCTTACGGCTAAAAGCACTTCCAGTTCCTTTGAATTACAAGAAACAGATACAGCCATCCTGTGGAGAGGGTTGTTTCATCAGCCTCATTACTTATTGTTGATAAAATGAAATATCCCCTGTTGTTCTGAAATTCCTCAGGCAGATGAAGAAAAGGTTGCGATAGAGTCTGAAGATCAGTGATGACTTTCCTGTACTTCATTTTCCTGTGTTATGCAGAATATGAGCTGCTCAACTATTTACAGAATTGTTTCTCCCTTTCCATTAATTTTAGGCAAGATATGGTCTCTGAGTTTGTAGTATTGTTAAAATTCAATATTGCAATATATCTGTGTCTTCCCATACTTGATTTGTGTAAATGTTCAGTGTTTTAAATTACACCTTATATGCAGTCACTGGCACGTTAAGAGAATGGGGCAAACAACAAGTTACTCCCTTCTTCAGTTGCATGACAATGAATAAAACATTTTGGATGCGTATCAGAATTTCCATCATTTGAGGCACCCGTGTGTATGGCAAACATATGCTGTTTGTGTTGCTTACAGTTTTATTTGGCAAAGTCTCTCACAGAAGTGAGGGCTTTGTTTCAAGTGTGTGGTTGGTGTTGAGGTATCACAAAAGTTCGTTCTTTTTTGAGTCTTTTGCCTGCACTTGCGAAATAAATGAATAAAGTGAGGAATGTGCCTTATCAGAGTTACTGGCTGTTTGTACTGTAGAGAGGGTTACAAGGTTAATTTATGCATTCATGCATCATTTATGCAGTGGTGTACAGATCTAAAACACAAAAAAATCCCTACAGATAACCAAAACACTGAGGCTTGACTGGAAATGCCATAATTAAACATGATTCTGCCTGACAGTTTGGTATGGCAGAACTTCGTTTTGCAGTTATGTCTGGGTCTATTATTAAAGGAATTGTGCATGTGTATTATATAAAATGCAACTTGTATGTATTTGGGAATAAATAAGATTAGTTCTTAAAAAGCAGGAGATTGTACAGTCTTCAGCTGTAAGATTAGTGGTTTAGGGCTTTGGTTGTTCTGTGGAGATGTGTGGAGGCCTCTGTCATACTGCATCTGACGTGCTAAGATTTGCTGTGTTTTGGAAGCAGACTGAGAGGACTTTTATTGAGGATACGTGTCAACATATTTGAGCATTAAAGCTAATTCTGTGCTCAGAGCAGTTCACAGGTCAGCATTAATGAATAACAACGATACCAAAACAAATGGAAGCTTTTTCTAAGTGCTGATAGACTACAGTTAGGACTAGTGTGAAAACAGAGCACACAAATAAAAGATTCCTATTCAGTGCAATTATCTAATCCTGCCAAGGTCAGGGCAAAATAATAGGCTACATGCACACTTTGTCTGGACCAAGAAAGCTGTTCTTACTTATATCTGTGTCTTCCCAGAAACTATGTACAACAGAGGAATTTAGGCATGGAGTTCTTGATTGGTTGTGATACTGTGACTATGCCAATTATTCTTAAACTGATGAGTAATTTAGGATGTTACGGTGGCCATGCTGGGATGGATGATTAAGCAAAACTAGACATTTTATAGTCTTACCAGAAATTGCTGTGCAGCTCAGCAGATAAACATATCAAGCAATGTGGTGGCAGTCTTTTTGTGGAATGGTACCTCTGATGGGTAAAAGGTTATCTGAAACCAAAACTGGGATAGTTGGTTCTTAAAATGAGGTGAAGTATATTCCTTGCAGGTTTAGAGTCATCTGTCATTAGTTTCAGAGAAAAAAGTATAATTAGCATTGTTCAGATTGCAGGACCCTACCTTTCCACGCATGAGCCTGAGATAGATGTTTAAATCATGTTACTGAATCCAACCGTCGTAATGAATCAATACCAAAGTTCTCCTTAGTTTTGCTGTTGCTATTTAAAAGCCTGTTGACAATTCAGGCTGATAACCTCAACTGTAAATAGGAATAAAGCCAGGTATCCTAATTGTATGAAGGAGAAAAAGGAGGTTTTCATTCTGCAGTCTGTTTTCAGTCTCTGCTGCATATTCTTTTTCCCTTCCCATGGGACAGAGCCTCAAGCAGAGTTCAGAGGGAACTCCTTGGTGGAAGTTATCACATGAATTGGGACCATTGGCTGTCTCCTTTCTGAGAGGAAAAGCTCTCCTTTGGTGAGGTTCCTCTGGTCCAAGAACATCTTTATATGCTGTTTTCAACCAAGAGATATCTGTTTTATTTTCCCTTTGTTTCTGCTTTAGACTCTCGATCTTCCTTCCCCCACTGGCACCCCTCCTCCACCATCCTCCAAGATGTCTTGGTAGAACTAGATGAAGATCATTCCTATTTTTAAGCATTTACATTTCCTTGATGATGATATAGGACATATGCCTGTAGGCAGAGGAATAAAGTCAGACAAACAAAATGCTGACTAGTAATCCTCAGGCATTGGTTCTTATGCTTTTCCCCCCAATACTGCATTTTAAAACGTGCTTATCTGAAGTGCTGAAAGACTTGATTCTGATTTAAAATTTGGAGATAAATTTGTGTTGTGGCAATTCATTTTGTGCATGAATTTAGAATATTTGGCAAAAACTCCGTATTGATGAAATATGTTGAATCATCATTCCCCAGAGAACAAAAGTATCAGCTGTGTTGAAAATTGTGAAGAAACTGCTTTTTATTTTTCTTTTTTACTGTCATCCTATTCAAACCTTTCTTGAAGATCATACTGCTGACAAAGACAGATTTGCATCTTTGTGTCTGTGAGCTGTTCTGATGAGAACTGTCTGACTTGACTTGCGTCCTGTATGTAAATTGATTTCAGCTGATTGCTTTGAATTTGAAAGAAATTTAATTTGAAAACTGCCCCGTTCCACTCCCTGAGGTAGTAGATGCTTCTCTACGTCATCTGTTAAGCAGCACATAGTTGGCATATGTCTCTCCTATTTGTTCCTCTCCTATTTAAAACTGTTTTCTCCAGAGAAAGAGAAATTCCCCTTAGACCACGCAGACATCTGCTGACTCTCTCCTACAAGCAAGGCAACTGAAAAGATATCTTTCCCGTGATTAAAAGAAATATGTCTGGAGGCTCTCAGTTTTTGTTCAATTAATCAAAGATTAAACACATGTGGACTCTCTAAACTGGGCTTCTTTGTACTTCTATGCTATCAAAAGGGATTTGAGGGGGGAGCTATGGGTTAGAGCTGGCTAGACTGGCATGTAAGTTTTTACCTGTATGCATGCTGTAATTCAGTTCCAGAAGTTCATGATAAAGTGAGGAAAAAAAAACATCAAAAAGAGTGTTTTTTATTCATTTACAGCTTAAAAGTATTCCAGTTCAAGGGGAAAAAAAAGAGGGAAAAGTTTCGTGTTTTTTTTTTTCTAACACTTGTTTTTAAAGGAAAAAAAAAAAGTCTTGGGGTTATGTGAGTTACCATTTTGGTTTCTCTAACCATTTCCAGATGCAAAGGCATTCTTGGTTGCTTTTGTTCCTTAATTCCTGTTAGTAAATGCTTTCCTGGCAGAAACTTTTAGTGTTAAAAGTCTGGTATCCAGCTTAATGCCTTATCCTTACTCACCAATTATACCACTGATAGACTATTTACTAAAAACCTGCAGGTTTTTCTCTGATGTCAGAAAAGAACCAAACCTGACCTTAAAGTATATGAAATACGTAGACAAAAAATTCTGCAAGAGTAAGATGGCAATAATTAAGCAGATTCCTTGAATACCATGCTGTTCTTAAATTTTTCATCAGACACTAGCAAGTCTCTCTTGTAGACATCTTTATCTGAAGATAATTTGTTTGGCTCCAGTTTTATTAGTCGAGTAAGTTCTTTGGTGTAGTCTGTGGTGAGGTTTTAAAACAGGAAAGGCTCCACTGATAATGGGACTTAACTGAGTTATTTTTTTTAATGGTGTCTTCTTCTTGGTTGCTCTTTCTAAAAACCATGGTTTTGGTTTATAAACAGGTCAGATTTTCCTCAAAATATATGAAAGCTTACCTATGTACCACTTTCTGAATAAACATTAAATACAATGGTCTGTCGTTTATAAATATGCATCAAGCAGCATTTTCAGCAAAATAGCTGATGTGATAGCAGAAGTAAGATTATAAAGTAAGACCTATTAGACTTTTATTAATAAGTATTGAAGAAGCATACAATGAAATACTCAAAACTACCATCATGGAATTAACTAATAAAACATATTAAAAAAGCTCCTTAATGTGTAGCTTTTTCACTCTTAGTGGCTGAACCAGTCCTCTGATATTTATAAAAGGTGTAAGGGGAAGCACTGTGAATTGCTTCATTTTAACACGCTAACTGAAGTAATTAGGTTTTCATACCCAAAATAGTCACAGTATTTTCCAAAAATGAAAAAAAAAATCATAATGGTCAGCTCATTTTAGTAAATATTGCCTGTATACAGAAGAAAGAGAATGAATGCATGCTTCAATTCCAGCACCTTAGCATTGTTTTGTAGTTTTTCCCTTTGCAAGAATACCCTGAGAAGTTCTCACTCCTCTATTTATAAGTAGGCATTTCAAATCAAGGCCTTAAAAGCATTTTATAAATGGTTTAATGTGTCCATATTTGAAAAGGAAGGTGGTCTTATTGTTGCTGTTCTCTAGACAGAAAAACTGAGGCAGGAAGAAAATAAGTCTTGTTCTCAGTGTCACAAGAACGTCTGTCAGCTCTGGAGAGGTTGGGAATTCTTGTTGTTCTGTTTGTTCCTTACAAGACTGCTCTTCATCACTCTGTTTTAAGGACTATTTGAAATGTTTCATAGCTTTTTTTAGCACTAATTGCAAATAACTTTGGAAACCCTTTGAAATGTTCCAAAAATTATCCCTTTTGGGTGGTGCTGGGATAAAAATTGAGTTCTCTAACTTGTAATTTTCCATTTCCCTGGATTTATTCCTCTAGAGCCTGTATTGTTGGTTCCCTATGGTTATGGGCCTCCTTATTGGTTTTTTTTTTCCTTTCTCCCTGCCAGCTGCTCATGGATCAGATGAATATATCAAGATGATTGTGTATTTAACCCTCTGTTGTCCAGAAAGAGAAGGCCAAAACCAAATAAATGCTAATAATATGTAGGTGCTGTACTAGATGCTGTAAACAGAGAGACTTGTTCTTCTGCCTTCAACTTACTGTGTTCCTGCTGGACTCAGGGCTGCTCCTGCAGGAACAGATTAGTGCCACTGGCTTTCATTTCACCCATGCTCAGGGAAAGCCTATAAAGTCAAACTCAGCCCTTGATTTTAGTACAGAGAGGATGCAAGGAGAAGAGGATTTTGTGCCTAGACCAGGAACATCCTGAGTGTCTCTGCTCTAGCAGTGTGACCTCCATTTGGAAAGATTATAACTCCCATGCAGGAATGGTACTGCCTTTCTCTCCTCAGTTTGTAGGGTTCTTGGGGCACCAGTTTACTCACAGTCTGCTCTCATGATCTAGGAGGTTTAGCGAAGCTACCTCTTAAAACCACATTGCAAAAGGCATGTTGGGCTCAAGAGCCTGATATGGTTGTGGTCTCCCCTCTGGCTTAGCCCAGTTTTGAGGCTGACCCTTTGAAGGACCCAGCCTGCTCCAGCCCTGCCCCACATTAGATGCTCTCTGGGAGCATCTTGGGAAGGTGTGGAAATGCTGGAATGGTTAAACTTCCACTTCATCCCATCAGCCATCGCCCACGCTCTTTTGTTCCTCCCACTCTCTACTTGTTCTCGCTCCTTTTCTTTCTCTCTTTCCCGCTCTCCCGTGGGCTAAGCAAATTGTTTAGCACAGTACCTGGTGTGTAGTGTTGCTCTAGGCCATGGTGGGATCCAGGTAAAACCGTTGTGTGGAGCTAGATTTAGCCTTCAGGCTGTCAATTAGTTTTCCCTGTTCTAGAGGGAGAATCGCAACTCGCGCATATTTCTGCTCCATGTCAGAGAATAGATGCAGAGCTTGAAAGTAAAAGGGGAAGAAAATGGGAGCAGTAATTAGCAATTACGGTCCCTGGTTTTGCTCCTTCAGTATGCTGTCATCTTTTAAGCATTTTGTTACTCGAAAGGAGAAAGTAAGCTTAATCTTTTCCTGACTTCAATTAGGATAAAAAAGAAATCTGATTTAAAGCAGTCTTCACAGAGGATTAGATGAGCGTGAGGAAAACTTGTCCATGGAAGAGCATTGTAAACTAATGGTGAAAAACTGATTTACTTTTCTTCAAATTATCTGACTGCTTTGCAGAAAGAGTCAAGCACTGACCCTTTTCTCTGAACACACACACACAAACCCACTAGTTTAATAGATAGAGGTGGAAAGAGTAGAAGTACATAGTTCGAAATGGATTTACAAAACAATCATCAGTCACAACTTGCAGGATTTGCACATAAGACAAATAAGATAAACAAGATAAGGAAACAGATAAACAAGTTGTGGTAAAGCTGAGTCCACTCTCCCTATTTGAGCTGATCTGCCTGGCAAGTATATGCTTGCACTGAAAGGCCTCATCATGTGTCTGAACTTGAAAGTTATATGTTAAGAAGGTTTGCATTATGGGACATAGGCTGTAAGTTAGATGGTCTAACAAGGTTTTTCCAAGATATGCTGGGAAATACAGGTGGAGAGGTAAAGTACGGGTGAATAATCAGTGAGACCACTGTTGGAATGCTGAGTCTGCACACATACACGAAAATGAGTGTCGGAGATTTGGAATGGGCTCAGAAAGTCGCACAAATTATTCCAAATTTGAAAAGCTGGGGATACATGAGACTTTTGCTCAACCTAGTAGAGTTTTATTTAAATCAAATATTAAAAGGCAAGTTGAGGCTAGAAGTCAACTAATATTACATGGAAGTTCCCATTAGTACTGTAATTCCATGACCACAGATGTAGGGATTCTGCCTCTAAGAAGTCATATATATATATATATATATGCATGCTACCCTGTTCACAGTTACATCCTGAAGAAATCTTGTGCCTGTGAAGTAAATCAGTAGGTGAAACATTGCTAATTCTGTTGTAATTTAGCTTTTGCACTGCTCTGGGCACTTAAATCAGCACTGTAGTTTATCTCATTATTGTCATTCATTCTTCCATTAAGAACACAGTGAGGGAACTTACAGGATAAATGGTCAGACCGTTTTGTCTTCCTAAGTAACGTTTGTGACTTGAAGAAATACTTAGTTGTTCATACAGTACAGAAATAAGTGAATCCAAGCAAAGCAGGAGAAGGGACAGTAGCTTTTAATATGCTTTTCTTTCATGAGAAATATGTATTCCTTGAGTCCTGTCTTACTGAAATGAAGAAGTGTGCATTTTTAAGTTTTTGGGTTTGTTTTTTTAAACACTTATTTGAAAGACTCCTGTATTGAAGTGAACTGATGATATGCAAGACTGGAGGAGGCTTTGTGTGGTGTCTTTAGAGTTAAAGTGGAGAGCAGAAAGTTTGAATTGGTCTGTGGTCTCCATCCAAAGGCATTAACTACTCGCCAGACTTTGGTTACCGTCTCTGTCTGTAATTCATCTCCATGGCATCTTGTAAAGCCGTAGACCACCAAAAGAGCAGGAAACAGATGAAAGTAGCTGGTTTTGCGCTAGTCTTACTCAGCAGATTTTGTTTCAGGGTCTCTTGATGTGCACACAGCACACACAGATGATTTTTTGTTGGTGTTTTTGTTTTTGTTTGGTGTTTTTTGTTTGTTTTTTTTTTTTCTCCCAGCCTGTGGGCGCTCAGCTGTGCCAGATCTGCCAGCTGGGACTGTGTAAGAAAGTGAAGCATCCTGCCCGGTGGCAGAAGGTGCCAGGCCCCCATGGCTCCATTCCTCCTCCCTTTCCTCCCCTCCTCCCCCTTTTCTGGGGGCTCTTGAATGTGTATCTGTTTTCTGATAATGCTGCTCGTACCTGCGCTTTTAGTCCTTAGTGAACCATCGTTTGTCTTCTCTTCTGGATCTCAGGCTTTTGGGACTTGGCAGCCCTGTATCCGCAGGGGCTTAACCTGGGACAGAGGATCCTGGGGCAGGTGGGGCCATGGGAGAGTTGGGGAAGGGGTGGAAGGTCAGGCCTCTCCCAGGGTCGGCTGGGAAAGGCAGCCGTGCCACTGGCCTGAAAACGGGATCGGGACCCACAAGAAGCCAAGAAATGTGTTTTAGATGGATCTGTCCAAGCTGGGTAAAATTGTTTTGCATCTGCTATTTCCAAGGATTTATGTTTTTTTTAAATTTGGTGACTTCTTCCCCTCCAAAAGCAAGCGGGGGATTATTCCCAATGGTAAGTGGTGTTGGCCCTGAGTTCAGCCTTTGTGGCTGAGACCTGAAGCAACGAAGGTACATTAAAAGTAACGATCTCTTTATTCCTGACCTTAATTATTTGTGTTTCTGTCTTTAAATGATTTGGAGAGATAATAATTACTTCCCTCGAAGGGTATTGCTTTGGCTAAGATGGTTTGTTGAGGTATGTGGCTTAGTGTGTCTAATGCCTGATGATTATTTGCATTGGATTGTTCCCACTCTGGATGTATTGGAGATTCTTCTGGTTGATGAGTGGGAATTGAATCTGAAATTCCTGTGCATAGTGGTAAAAAATAATCACAGGTAGGCTCTTCTGTGAGCATAGCAGAGTGTCAGACTTTGGAACACGTGACCTTGCTGTCTTTAATTACCAGGGAAACAACTGAATGGAATATTAAAGTATGTCAGTGTTCATATATATTGAATTGTTTGAAGTAATAAACAGTTTATATAACATACCCTGCATTTCTTGTGTTGATCTTCTGAATCAGATATATACTAGCATTTTGCTTCTAATTTGTTTGTTTAATTAAATATATATTTATGCATTATATAGGTTTTGTGTGCATCTCATTTGAAATAAAAATTCTGCAAAAAATTTAGGCATCTTTTTCAAAGTTATTACTGAATACAGAGAGAAACTCGTCCTTAGAAAGTAAAATACAAAATGTATTTTCAATTGCTGCACGCAATAAAGATCTTTTATGAGCCTGTGCATTTTATTTTTGTATCTTAGATTTACTATATAATCTATAAAAGAAGTAATATGGCCACTATAAAAGGTTATGACAGGCTTTGCAGCTGTATTTTTTAAGGCAGTGATTGAGAAATGGTACAGGTTTCACTTTCTTGAGGAAGTTCAAGGTGTGCTTGGAATTGAGAGAGCTTCTCCAACAAGAATGGGGAAGAAGGAGTAGTGCTATACTGGGGCTAATTGGAGGGAGAAAAGCACTCTTTATGAAGGCGGATTTTATCCAAAATATGTCGGAAAGTACTTTTTATGGGTCGAAATAAAGTTAGTGCTGGCAGATGTTGTTCTTTGTTACGGTGGGGTGAAGTAGGCTTTTTGGTGATGGGAAGATAATTGTTTCTTTGTGACAGCAATACAATATAAGGTATTATGATTTTCCTTTTTTTTTTTTTTGTGATGTAGTAAGCTTTTTTCCTGAATAATTGTTCAGCAATTCCAGTGGTGATTGTTAAGATGGTCAAATTACACAAATGCTTTCTGGGCATGCTTTGCCATTTTGTTTGGAAAAATAGTAGCTGTTATAATTTTGAGCTAATTCATAAAGAGGTTCCTAGGCAGAGCATTACTGTTTCTCTTGCAGCTTTTTTTCTGGGGTAGGGATTAGTGGTGGTGTGAAATAAGACTTGTTAGCCAGTAAAAGTCTCTGCACTTCATACTGCCTATGTCCTGGGGAAAGTTGGCTTTATGGTGTGATTGTGGGCACCTGAACTTGTTCATAAGTGGAGCAGAGGCCAAATCTCTGCAGCTCTTCATTGAGGGTTTGTAATGAATAGGAAGATTTTGGAGAGAGCGTAATGTGAAGTCTCCTTTGGCTACCATTTAACTACAGAAGTTACAAAAATTTTAAGGAGGTAGGGAATCTTGCTGTTCAAAATACCTGGGTTCTAGTTCAAGATGGAGTAGAAAAAGGCTGTAGTAGTTGAGGACAAAACTGGTTTGTGTGCAGTCTTTTGCTGACACAGACGTGTTCTCCTGTAAGCGAGCGGAGAGAAGGTTCATTTTTGAATCCAATAACTTTTCATTTATTCGCTCACTTTCTGGTGGGCAGGAAACAGAACTAGCCTGGGTTTTTTTTTTTTCCTCTTTAGTTAAGAATGGGAAACTCTAATGTGAAAGATTTCAATTTATTTTAATGAGAGAATATTTGCCTTTTATCCAAGGAATCCTCTACCTGGTTTCTACTTCAGCCTTGGGCATGCTTACAGTAAAGGAGCTGTTAATCTCTATTACACCTACTATTTTTCATTTGTCTTTTGAAGACCTAGTTATCTTGAGAAACTCGTCTGTCCTTAAAGTCACTTCCATTTGCCGTTTCTTTCTTTTCATGTTTTTCTTCCCCAAACTGGGGTTTATCTCTGCATGAAGTGACCTATATTAAATTAGTCTGTATGAATAGACTAGTAGAAAGCCTAGAGACTACATCTTGGTTTGATTTGAAATACATGCAAAAGAAAAGTAATTGAACTAAGGAAGAAGGCTGTGTCTACACCCAAGTTCGATCAAACTGCTGCACAGTCATGGCATATGTCACTAGGATAACATTAATTACTGAGGCAGTGTTGTGTCAGATGTCTGGGCTGTTTGTTACCCTGTGTGGGCTGTAACCACCTCTATTGTATGTCACGTTGACAGACAGTTTCCTGAAGCAGCAGACACACCTGCTGGAAGTGCATTGCTCGGTTACTTAGCTTGCTTACTTGACTTGGTCAAGCTCAGTGTAATTTTTGATAGCATCACTCGGCAATGGAGATGTTTTTCGGTTTAGATGGGTAGCAGAAGCATCCTGGGTACTTTCCAGTCCGTGTTTTCGGAGTGGTCGGCACTGGCTCGGTCTTTTGATTTAAGCACCATCAGTACAAAGGTCAATTCCCGTAAATAAATTCATACCTCACATGTTTACACGGCCTATTTTTGAAGTGTTGCTTTTCCCTCTTTGAAGAAGAATGACGTGTGTATTTGCAACCTTAACATTGAGGATGACTGACATTTGCACTTACGAACGTTCAGCAGAAATTTTTGTTTTGAAAACCTTGCATGTCTCCCAAAATTCTACTAGAAAGCAAGCAATACCATGAAATAACTTCCAGTTGTCCTTGCTGTCTTGAGAAGTGATGAATTCATTAGTGTATTTAGAAAAAATATAAAATATAAATTGGAGTGTATTGCTGCCTATTTAAGAAGTAACACAACTTGGTTTTAGTTTTCAGGATTGTCTGTATCGTTTTGTCAGGTTTTTTAATGGACAGTACTGCAAGGGTGGAACTGACTTTAAAGATATGAAAAAGGTTTTTAAAGGAGTTATGTCAAAGAGTACTTAGGCCAGGAAGCCACCCTGTATTCCAGACTTGAGTTATTGTGCTTCGTGGCTGTGAACTAGTAGGGCTTTTCTGCCCTGCTCTCAGTAGAATATGTATCTAAAGAGACTTGCAGCCATATAGAAATACCTTTTGTGGGGGAGTTTTATACAACAAAGGCAGCACTTTACTGGCTGCTTGGAGGAAGAACTGCCAGCTGAGTCTGTAGTGACAAGTCTTTGAGACAGGTTGGCCATTCTGCTGGTGCAGCTTTACTGAGATTTACAATTAACATCATAATGTTGCTTATTGTAGGATTAAAATCTTTTCAAAAATTATTGCAAATGGCAACTAAGCCTCAGAACTAAAGAGTAAGAGGTGTTTATATGATTCCTGTGTATAGTGGTTAAAAATTAGGAAATGCATGATTTTCCTTTAGGTAATTTTCAAGCTTCCTTTTGATATTTTCTTTGGAAAAAATGCCAAAATGTTATTTGATTACACACAATCATACTAAAAAAGAAAATTTATCCCTATTTGCAAGTGTTCCAATTGTCCTTTAAATTAAAGCCCTGGAAAATTTAAGTTTGAAGCGTAGCCCAGTGGATTGTTGACATAGCACATTTCTACCAATCATACATTTTAATACTATTTTACTTTCTTGTAATCTTGGTGGTTGCAATTGGAAAGGTAAATGAATAGGTCTCTTGGACTACAAAGATAAGCACTGTGTTGGTAGCCTTTATTTCCTCACAGTAAAGACACTGAATTGTATGAAAATATACAAAATTTCTTGTAAGTGAAATTATGTTGATACTACATATAAGAGTCCTAAACTTGAAAGATCCAGTGGAGTTTTACATAAATGTCTTCAAGATGCAGGGATACTTTAGGGCTTATGAGTTTTAGCAGGGATTTCAAGTTAGGAAACAGAAGAAATGTTGTTGGTGTTTGAAATAATATTCCTCTTTTCTGTTAATCTGCAATCACCGATTTCCTAGTTCATTTTAGTTAAAGATGAATTTAAAGAGAGAAAAAAACAAACTCAGCAAGACCAAACTAATGTTTTCAGAAGGAAAGCGCTGTTTCTTTGGCAGTTTATGAAACCATTTCAGACTTTTAATTCAGAGATACTCCATGAGGTCATGTCAGTTTTTTTTTTTGTATACAGCCAGCAATGTTCTGGTCCCTTTTAAAACACATTGAACCTACAATAACAGTGAATTCATCGTAGAGAGCATTTCAGCTTTGTTTGTTTTATACTTGAAACAAGTGAATGCTCTCACTGAGGCGTTTTGTGGGGGGTGGGTTATATGAAAACTAGAGAAGAAGATTTATTTGAGTTTGTTTGAGGAGGCCTTGCAGGTTTATAACAAAGCTTTCGGACAGGGCTGAGTACTCAGTTTTCTACTGTGCGTGAAGGTCTTTTGAAGCAAGGTTCATTTATTAAGAATAGTGGTTGAATTATTAAAGTTTTAGCAGAAAGTAAACCTAGAAGTACTTTACTAATATTAGTATTTAAAGGTGTACATTTAGTGGCCTTAGAATCACTGGCTGGAAGGTTTCTCTGGAGAGTGTGTAGTCCAGCTCCTCCTTGTCACCTTTTAATCATATAGAAGGAGTTCAGAATAATGTCAATGCCAAACTATGCCTGAGTTATAAGGGAAAGTAATAGATTTCAGGTTGTCACAAATCTGGTGCAAAAAAGCAGCTCTCTCAGCTGTTCCTCATAGCTTACTTTACTACTTTGTTTCTTGGGAAGAAAAGCAGGAGATGCACCGAGGACAGGCAGGATTGATCCAGCACAGGTCATTTTAAAGTTGCACTCTTGCAGACTTCTCTTAGTGCGTTTTTTTTGTGCACACAGTTGTGTGAGAGAAAATGAAAATTCTGGTAAATGCAATGGGAGATTACCTTTTCTGCTAATTAAATAAAATTCTTTAAGGGCATATTAATTTTTTGTTCAAAACTTATAAAGAATACTTCAAAGACATAAATCAGAGGGAAGTATCAACCACTTACGAATATGTTTTTCTTCTGCCTATGTTATGCTGGGCAACAGGGGAAAATATTTCATTTTCTATATGAAATTTTGCAAAAACATGATTTACAACCTTTCTCACAGTCTCAAAAGTCATGTATTACAAGGAGAAAAATATTCTACTTTATTCTGATTGTAACATCTTTGGTTGATTCGTTTATCTTTTTTGTTTTCATGTAAGATATCTGACATAACTTAATTCTCATCTGTAAGAAAATTCTTCAGTGTGAAAACATACATTATTCTGTGGGTAACTTTCCTCTAATACCTTAATTTTGGTTTGGTTTCTGTTTGGTTGGCTGTTTCCTAGAAGAGTATTATTTAGTACGTCAAAAGAACCCGAGAATTCATCGGCAAAGATATTGAGAAAGTCAGGAGGGCGTTCAGAAAACTTGCTTGGTTTTCACACCATAGAATGAAATCCATCATTCACAGGATCAAAAAGAGCTTACGACCAAGCCTAGGAGTAAACTTGAAGAGGGTAGGGAGAGTTGAATAAGCTGCAGGGAGTGGATGTGTTATTCTTTTTAAAAGTGCTGTTGCAGATACTTTCCCAGGCAGACGTAGCAAGTTCTAGTCTTTGGATACTGAACTTGGGCTTTTCAGTTCGGCTGAAAGGGGTTTTGCACGACAGCGTGCTTCCCATGGGAGCTGGCAGCCTGATCTGAGCCACAGGCATGGTCCAAAGCTGGTCGCTGCTTGGGTTGAGGGTTTTTCAGTCGTGGTGCAGACTAGAGCACCCTCCTGTTGCAGGCCCTGTGGTGCTCTGCCACAGTTCACTTTGTGTGTGTCAGGATCAGCAATTCCTTGTGCAGTTTCAGGAGGGAAATGGAGCCCCGCAGCCACGTAGGTTACTAAGCACGTGGACGTTGTTGTGAATAAGAATAAAATAGAGTAGATGTTAGTATGAATGATTTTGTCTCTATGTAAAATAAATAACCTGACTGTAGTTTGGAAAGGTTTACTTTAGTATTAGTTTTATGTGAGAGAGCTCAGCCTGGATGTCTGCGCACTTTAAGCCTGCAGAGAAAACCTACTACTGAGGGACTGGCTGCTTCTCAAACCTGGTGTAATCTATATAATAGTTTTAAAATATAAAAGGTAATTAAATACTTGAGAGACTATATAGACTCAAAAAAGAACCACAGCGGTAACAGACTGTTCCTTTTCTGATGCTTACTCTTCCTTTGTAAGTCTTATCGAAGGAAAAAAAAAAATGAAAGGGGTTTCCTACATGTAGAAGCAAGCAGCAAGCACAGGCTATTTTGAGTGCACAGAAATGCCAGTACTGTGGAGTTTACTTCTCTAGGTTGCAGCTGCTGAAGTTTTAGACTGAGCTATCCCAGTCAGACAATTGCCGTTGTTAAAATGTGGCTCAGAAAGTGGGGAGTGGGAGGAAAAACTCATCCCTTTTCTCTGCGTGTGAAGCCCACGGAGGTGGGGACTTGACTGGGTGTGACTTTAACTGCTTTTCCGTCAAAATAGGTCAGATGAGCTCTTGTTGCTGTGGTTTGGCCAAGTTAAGAGGTTTTGGTCCCAGCTGTTTGCTCCTGTCCTGCCCTGCCGTTACGACAGCCCTACTCAGAGGCAGTGTGACTGTGCATGGGGCCACTGCCAAGGCAACCTGCTTGGAGAAAACCTGGCTTGAATTATGCTATTTGAACTGAACAGAACTGTTTTGACGCAGCTTAGTTAGGGAAAGGCTGTGTGCTAGGGGATACTTAGCCTATATTTAGGCTAACTTATTTAAACAGATACTTATCAGAGAGGACAGCTTCTGGTTGAGGACCGTGAATGTGCAGACCAAGATCTCTCATCCTGCTCTCAAAGTCACATGTAGGGCTATAGCATATTGCTGCCAGACTAACTGTGTATTTGGTAAAGGTATGAAAAAATCATGTTGCTCCAGATTCTGTCATCTTTGGGTGACTTCTGCCTTCCTGTACAGTATTTATGCCTGTAACTGCTTTTTCTTTTTTGACCTTAACCTAATGATTGAATTTTCAGAATTCCACCTAATGATGTTCCTTATTTTCACCTGGTGTATTAACCTTAAGTCATGGCATCTGATAAGGAACTGATGTTTCTTGCCTGGAATTACACAACTGTGTTTGCTTACTGGAAACAAAAGTATAATCAAACTGAAGCAATGAAATTTTGACTGCATGAAAGATTCGTTCTTTCAAAGTGCTTAAACTAAAAAGAATTTGTCAGTTCATTAAAGCCATGCTCTGGAAAGAGAGTTGTTTGAACCAACTGCTAATTTTTTATCTTTTGTTGTTGTTGTTTTTATCAATTTATAACAATCCAGGACTGATTGCTGAGCGCAATTAAGTATTATAACCATTTTTCTGCGGGCTATTGTGGTTAGAGTTCCAAAAGCTGCTGTTTGAAGTTGAAGCAGAGCTGTACCTTTGACACCCAAGTATTAACTCTGGCACAGGTGGCAGGAGCACAGGCAGGGTGACGCTCTGCAGTGCTTGAGAAGTTCATTTAACAGTTGGTCAGGCTTAGACAGTTGATAGCTACATGATTAAGTTGTATATGATCCTTTTTACACACACTTGAATAAGCTCAGAGCAAACATACGGTAATTAAGTTACATAATTCTGCATATACCTGGACATAGAATGTAAATGAATAATGTATCTGAAGTTCAGATATGAAAACTATTTCAGTAGATTTACAAGTTTTATTTTAAAATTTAATTTAAGGGCTTTATATTTCCATACAAGACAGGGCCAAATTTGAGAAGGTGAGTTAATTTTTGTTTAAAGAAACACATCTTCAGAGCATTTGAAGGTTTATTAAAAGCAGTATGTGAATCCCAGTTGCTCTGTAGATCAGCACAAGAAAAACTTTGACTTGCTTCAGCTGGGGGTAAAATAAATCCTATAAACTTCAGGAAAGTGGAAGCTAATTAAATGACTAGATATTTCAAGGCAATTTGTCAGTAAGTTGTGCATCTCTTGCATGATGTTTTAAAACTAAAGGTTTCCTTGGTTTAATTTGATGAAAATTTTGTGTTTTCTAACATGCAAATTTCTAAAAAGAAATCATATGCCAGAGTTGAAAATAAGGTTGCTCTGTGGATTTGGGTTTTTTGGGTGGGAAGTGGTATTTTTTTTGGTGTTTTTTTTTGATGTTTACTCAGCAACTTAATGCCGAGTAAGTGCCGACAAGGAAGGCATTAAAGAATATATTATGGGTAAACATGTGGTAAAAATCTTATTGTTTGAAAAATTGAGAACTTTGAAATACCGAAAAGACTAGCGGTGGATTTTTGACATATGTTGGGGTTTTTTTTGGAGAAGACATGGGGATGGATACGGTGTTAAGTGTCACAAATTTTACACCTGATCTAACAGAGTGAGTTGTAGGAGTGAGTGACCAGAGCTTTCACAGGAAATCTATGATCCTTTGCTTTCAGTGTGAATCTTTCATGTCTCTAGGCCTTTCATTTTTTTTTTTTCTAAAGCTGAAAGCAGCTTAAGTGAATACTTGATTCTGGGTCAAAACCACAGTGCATTGTCTCAGAGCCCTGCAATAACTAGCAGCTTAGACCATGATGCAAGAGTGTTATACAAAATAATTATTTCAACATTTTTTACAATAATGTGCTCAGACAAACATCTGAACAGCTGCTGGGGTGAAGTATTCGTGGGGATTGAGCAAGGCCGGAGAGCTCCACAGATCTCTTTCAGAGGCGCTCAGAAGTTGAGGTCCTTCATCCCACTCCTCGCTGATGTATTCCTGCCTCCTAGTCAGCCATCCTTGCTATTCCTTGCAAATGATGCAGCTTTTGGCCACTAACATCTGGCTGACAGGCAGCAGTCAGCTGTATTCCATGCCAAGTGGGTTTTTTTCTTTGAGGTTTTTTTTTTGGTTGGTTGGTTGGTTGGCTATTTTTTTGTTTTGTTTTGGGTTTGTGTGTGTTTTTGGTGTGTGTGTTGTTTTTTGTTTTTTTGGTTTTTTTTTTTGTGTGGTCTTCAACACAGAGAATGGCTGAAAGAGAGTAAAGAGAAGAACCAGAATACTCTAATAAAATTTGTAGCTCCTGTGGGATCTGAGGATTCGAGTTGAGTCTGCTTTTGTTGGCAGTGCTATGGTTGTGAAGGTGGAATTACACTGTAGATGATTCTTTTTATTCTTATTTCTTTATAAACTCAAAATGTATTAGAAAAGCAATGCCATAAGAGTTCAGTCACAAGTCAAACATGAAACCACTCAGTTAATTTGCAAGAATCAAGTGTCCAGATTAAAGTTGTTGCTGAGATTCTAGTTATTTGCTCTTAAAAAAAGAAAAAGTTCTGTTTATGTATTTGGATTATAAATGGCATGTTCTACTGCCATTGTTAAACTTACTGGAACAGATTTTTTTTTTTTTCTCCTAGCTGTAGAGAATGTGGGAAGACTTTTATTTCTTTTTTTTCTTTTTCTTGTTTTGAAATCTCCGGCAGTGTTTAGGGTTTTGTAACACCACTATTTCGTGTATTGCTTGAAAGGTAAGCAGGACTTGTCACAGCATATAAAGCAAAGCTCTTTTGCCAGACTGCGACTTAAAACAATTCTTCCATAAAATTTTTTTTCCAAATTTTAATGTTTTTTTTTTTTTTTTTAAATTCTTTTCCTCCCTTTGTGCCTGTATTCCCACGTGCACATGTGTTTGCTTTCCATTGTTTGCCTAAAGGAGTGATGCAAGCGCGGCGCACTGTAGATTAAGGCTTCAGAGAGCTAAAGTAAGCGTGAAGTTCAGCCTCTACCTAAACATCACCACTGGGCTAATCTACAATTTAGACTGATCCATCACTAATATTTACAAGTGGGCAGAGTGCAGTTCAAAACTAAACAGCATATGGGTACAGTTATCCCTGTTAAAATGACCAACGTGCCTTGTATTGTGTATGGAAGATAACAGGGACAGGTGGTAATCTGTCTTCTCTGAGCAGAGACAGCTGGTATTTTCCTTGGGCTTCAGTGGTGCTTTTCTGTATGGTCTCACCTACCAGCTGATATCTTGCTTGTTAGAACAATACCAAGTATGTATTAACCCTTTTATCTATTCCTGTGTGATGTCCAAAGGGGTAAGTATTAGACTGTCTGGGCACAAGCTTGGTGATTTAAAATTTCTAAAATTTTCTAGTGATACAGTTGCATGCAGCTTGTCTTACTGGCCTTTTTACACGCATTGCTGTGGTGATTATTTATCAAGAGATGGTAAATAAAAATCTGAAGAGTTTATATTAGTTTTTTGTTTTGAATGTCTAATGAAGTTTTACACTGAAGGAGTGCTTGACAATGAACCCATTTTCATTTAATTCAGGAGAATCTGAAAGGTCATACGTATAGTAGAGAAATAAAATTGTTTTGTAAATTGACTTGTATTTACTTCCAGACAGATTGCTTAATATTCCAGGTATATATAACTTCTCCTTTCTGAACACACTAATTTGGTTCCCAGCTTGAGTATGATGCCTTTTTTTTTTTTCTTTCTTTCTATAGAGAACAAATACTGATTACTCACAGTTGTTGTTTTTTTCCTCTTAAATATTTTTTAATTGTCTGGGTTGTGGGGTAACCAGGCACTGGCACTCCATGAAAGGCAGCAGGCACCGCTTCTGAGGGATTCAGCCCTTCCGGGCCCTGGCAAGTGGAAGCCAAATTCACACATGTGGCTGCGTTCAGTTAATTGATAAAATTAATCAGCAGTTAGATTATTCCATCACACCTGATGTTGTGCTTTGAGCCCCAGATGAACCCTGGTAACGCTGAGCTACTGCAAGGGACAGCAGTGTTCCAGCACACAACGTGGATGGGTTGGGAGTGGGGAGGAAGCTCTAGGAATTGCCATAAGTGCTGTTAAAAGCCATGTCTGTGACATCAGCTAATGCCAGTCCTGGTGAAAGGAGGGGAAAGAGGAACATCTTAGTGAGGGATGAGACAGGGTGATGTGAGAGGGACTGGAAAGCCTGAGGGAGGCCAGTGTTCAGCCATTTTGTTTTTAGCTGGGGATAACGGGGAATTCCATGTCTTAATTTGAATGGACCACTAGTAGCAGTGCTTGTTCTTTTAGGAACCATGTTCGTTTTTTATTTTTTTTTAATTTTTTTTTCTTATTTTTAAAAATGAATGTAATAAACTTAGAGGAAAAAAAAACACCCTAGATCTACCTAGACAATAGAAGGGTTCTGTCCAGAAGAGGGACATGGGCTTTGTGTGGTTTAGCCTAGGGAGTCCAGGAGAGTACTTGTCAAGGCTGGAATTTTCTATGGAAGTTAGACAGATAAACACAGAAATTCTTTAGAAATTCCAGTGAATTACCTCTAGAACTAGAAACTTTCACATTATTCAAGAAGGTGGCCTCAATTTTGTAAGTGTTCCTTGGCAGTCAAATGCAGTACCTTGCAAAACAGTTGGAAAAGGTGTTTTGATGGCTTTCCTGGAATGAAATGATAACCTAGAGAGTCTGTAATAGGGGAGATGAAATGAAATTGCTTCAGAAAGTCAACAAAATTTGCCAGCATTTTGCCTGGTAAATTGTCATTTGGTAAGCTTTTTTCCTATTCTTTTAAAGTAAGGGTAGAAGAAACATTAGTTTCAACAATTCTTTTATTTAACCTTTGTTGTAAAAAAAAAAAAAGGCAACAACCAACAAAAAACCAAAAAACCAACAAAAAAAACCCCAAACAAAAAACAAACAAACAAAAAACCCCAAAACAAAACAAAAAAAAAAAAAAAAAACCAACACACACCACAAAAAAGCCCTCAAAACCAACGCTGTAGATACGGTTTTCTCCTAAACAAGTTAAGTTAGAAAATGTCAACATGATTTTCAAGTTTAGATATGGATTTCTGATTTTTCAAGTTAGCCTTTTAAAGGTATTACCCAAGACAGATTTTGGTTTTTATTTTTACGTATCTTTATTATGAGTCAGCCTTGAATGAAAAGAATATATATATCTAAGAAAAATCTTATTCGATTAAATAAGTAGAAGTACGTATATTTTTGTCAGGGGCTTTTTAATTCATACCACCAAAGAGAGATTTTTGTGTTTCAAACAGGCTCAAATTAAAGTTCCAGCATAGAATATTATTCAGGGTAGTTTTATAGTATTATTTCTCAGATTGCTTGTTGTTTGAAACATCAGTTTGGTTGCATGTGCGTATTTAGGCAGCACATGGCCACACAGGGAGGCATGAGCAGAAGTTTGAGGATCTCCCATTCTAATGGATTTCACTTGACTTTAATTGGTTCCAGCTAGTTAATTGTATGTGTCCTTAGAGAATGCCCTTTTTTTTTTCCCCCCCGTCTGATTACTGCTCACAGATCCACATTTAGCAGGTATTTCCTAAGAAGAAAAATGTCTGTACTGTTCTGTCCATGTGTTTTTCACTCATACAGTGATGCTCAGCTACAATGATGAAAATTCTCCTTTTTCATTTCTAAAAGCTACATGAGAAACATCTTTTTTTTTTCTGTCTAGGCTCCCAGGATAAACTCTGATTGATTTTAATGTGCAATATTTCATGAGCCAGCACACTTTTATGATGTTCAGTGCTGCTTAAGAGCTGGGGTTTGGCCTTAAAAGGGAGACTATAATGAAAGCAGTGGTTCATGATTTAGTCTTTTATGCTTTGTTACTTGCAGAAAGTCAAGCTTGAAATTTATCTAATGAAGCTCAGCAAACTAGTAAAAATAATAGAAAAATATAGACAATTTTAAGGCCTCCAGATCTATCAGCTCTAGTGTGAGGAGTTAAGATATAGAAAATTTTGGAAGTTGGCTTCCCATGTTGCTTTATTATTTTTTTCCCCTCTTATTTGAAATGTGTCTGGTTTTGTTGGTATCTTGTTTTCATTTCTCATTTAAACTGGCAGCCTTCATAAGAGGCCTGAGCTTTGGGCCATTGTAGCTTCATTTCCATTATATAAAATTCACTGCACCTCAGAATTCAAGTGGCACAGCAAGTTATAATTGGAAGAACATATTGAAATCTGCAGTCTGACATCCTGGGCAGGCTCACTGAAAAGGGAGCAGAGTGAAGGTGAAATTTATTTTGAGTTGGTCATGCGTTAACTGATTTTCTTTATCCGTTATTATTTGTTTATTTTTTAATGAATAAACAAAATAACCATCATTGACCCTATTTTGAACCAGTCCAGATGAGTAAGGAGATGGTCCCTGAGGATGTGACAATAATATGGTGAGAATTTTGACGTCTGAGTTACTGAATGTAGAGAAAGTACACTTTTGAATATTGCTGTATTTGGAAAGCTCCCTTCTTCTTGTAAACGATGAATCTTTTGTGCCTAAATCCAGAGGGTTATAGTTATGAATTCAGTGATGAGAAATGTGCCTAAAAGGATGAAATTTCACGTGCTCCCTGTGCAGCATTTACTAGTTTCAGGAACATTCCTGTGCCATGAAAGTTTTAGTGAATGAGTAGTCTAGATTTATCAAAGGACATCAATGTTTAAAGGAAGTCCAGGAGCACAATTATCAAAACGTTTTGCTGTGAATCCTATCCTGAGCTGCCTTTTCCTGTTCTGCAGTAGAATGGGAACTAAGGCACATGGCAGTAAAGGGCAACGTGGAATTCAGGCTCTTCAAAAATAAGGAGTCCTTTTGTAAATCATATATTTAATTTTATAAGAGTGAAATGACTGTATGGTAATACTTCTATTCTGAATTATTTAGCCATTATTCTGTCTGGGCATGAAAGAGGTCAAAATAAAAAAAAAAACTGTGATTTGCCTGCAGTAGAACAAAGCTATAGACTATTCCAAATAAGTTTTATACATGGACTCGTGATCTATGATACCTGACAAGTCATTAAGGCTTTCATGAGGTGTCTGCATCAGAGAAATGAAGCCACAGTTGGTGACAAGCTTTATGCTTCTCCTTCCCATCACGAGTTACTTAATGTATTCCATTTTAATTGTTATCTTGGAGTCAATCGTGATCCCACACTACAGCTACTGACAGGAATCATCAGTTATGTGCAGGGTGTTTTGCAAAATTGCAAATTCACAATACATCTCTCTTCAATGGCAGCAATGTTTAGCAGCTCATTAGCTTTTGGGCTGTACCTTCTGGTCAGTAAATACTGGGAGAGGCAGACAGCCTGGTTGATTTGCAGACATCTATTAGTCAAGATGAGCACTGCAGTACAACTGAAAGGAAACAATAGAATAGCATTTAGAGCAGGCTTCCATTAGCTGAAAGATTATTTCTTTTTTAATCCCATTTTAATTATATTTTTAAAGTTGATTTTTTTCTGCTTAGTACTCTTGCTCAGAAAATAATATCCTTTACTGGCAAGTTTGATGGTTCCGATTATGAATTCTTAAACGGTCCATTTAATCAATTTATATTTGAGCAAAAGTAAACATACAGCTAGAAACTGTGCTGCATGCTTCTTTCTAAATGTGGAGTACTTGAAGGGAAACATCATATCAGAGAAGGGTCCCATGTGTAATATTCTGGATACCAATATGTTGTCCCTGGTTACAGTTTCAGAGGTTTTGTTGGGATTTGATGACTTAATATTGCTTTGAAGAAGGTGGATTGGAGTAGAATTGTACAGTACTGAAAAAGCACTGTAGATATTTTCCACTGTTGAACAACTGAGAAGAGGCTTCGGTAACTCAGACAAATGGTAGGATCAGTAGGAGTTACTACTGGGAAACAACTGGAAAGTGGAGGTCAGGTTGGAATGTTATCACTAAAAGTGTGGCAAAGCTGTGTTAGTTCAGAAGAAGTTAGGCCTGGAGGCTCAGGAGGGTCTTGACCATGTCTGTAGATACCTGTCAGAAAGGAAAGGATAGGAGGAAGCCAAACTCTTCTCAGTAGTGCCCAGTGACAGGGGAAGAAACAAAAAAACACCCACAAAACTTATTTTGCTGCCCAATATTTTTCTTGGCATACCAGTTACTCTGTTAAAAGTGACAAAATGTGATGAATCTCTCATGGGATCATTGAATAGTTCTGTGTGAGGCACAAGCATATTATCTTTTAAGTTCTCTTCTGATGTTCTTTTACAAATATACATTTCTTGTTGATTGCTGTATTACACCTTTTTATTCTAGTTCGTTCCTTCCCCTTTTGCATGTTAATTTTATTGTGTTATGGTCACTGCATTAAGTAGTTCTTCATTAGTGATGGTTTTGTGCTTGAGACCATGTCAACAGTTGTTTCTTCACATTTTTTAAAAGAATACCACTCTGGTTTTGGTTGGTTTTTTTTTTTTTTAGGATTCTCTACTGACTCTTTGTAAAAAGATTTCACTTGGCTAAACAGTTGTTGCAAAGTATTATATATATTACTTATTACTTAAAATGGATGCACTTCAAATGTCTGTCTTGTTTTCTGTGCTTCTGTAGAACCCAGAAGCCATCCAGTCCTACCTCATTACCCCAAAACCCTGTCCAGTCATACCTATATTATTATTATTAATGGAAGGTCATCTGACCTGTTTTTGTAGACCTACATTTTGATGTTTGCAGTCTGTAAACTTCCCGGGCAGTCAGTAATGCTTTGCAGTGTTCAGTGTAACAAATCTTTACTTTTGCTGGAGCATTTGTATGAAGCTCTGATAAAATGGACCAGAAGGAACTATAGAATATTTAAAATAAATTCTGGCAAGTCTTTTTTCGCAGCTGATATTTGAGTTTGTATGTGATAAAAATGTGGCAGTTGAGTAGGCGATTGAGTAAATTAAGGGGACATTCTCTCACTTAGCACCTGTGATTTTACATAATTCCTTTAGGCTGGATATTCATTGTGTATTTCTGATAGAGACTAATAAAGATTCAAAAGCTGCATTTATTTATAGGCAAGTTAAATATTCTTTTGTTCTATTCAATTTGTCCATTTTAGGTAAGAAGTTGCACTCGAGCCATTGTGCCTGATTTATTGCTTCGAGGCCTGTGTGAAATGAATAAGTGAATATTCGCTTATTTCTGGTGCCCAGGTGTTAAAGTTGTGCATTGAGTGCTGTGGTAATTTGCATTAATTGGCAAACTGCCATCAGCGAAACACCAAATATTTAAGCAATAATTTTGCAAAATGTTGAAGCTCATTCTACTGTTGCTTGGAAATCAAACTCTTAAGTATGTGAAAGTTCCTAATAACTATCCAAGTCTTTAGCTTAGCAGGACGAAATTGCCAAATGAGATCATGAAAATTAGCACTGAACCATTTTGGTGAGAAATTCCTCCTTTACGGTTATGGTTTAGAACTGATTTCATTTTTAATTGCACCTAAAAATAAATCATGTTCTTTGCTGGCATTCTTCTGCCTCCATTATGGATAAATAGAACAAAAGATACATAAGATTTCATTCGGAGTTTGATCCCTCCATATTTGTTTAAAAGTAATTTTCAGTGATTTTATTCATGCAGTGATAGTCATCAGCAAGTCTGACATGCTTTTAAAAATAAGTTGTAGCTATTCATGATAATATCAATGACATTGTGTGAAACGCAATAAAATTTTGGAACTCTTGGTTTACAAATGTTATTAGGAAATTATCTCAGTGACTGCCACACCGTATCAAACTGCTTTTTTTTTTTTCCAAAGAGCCACCTCTAGCTAATGAATTCAGTATTTTTTAATTGAATTAACACTGATATTAAACAAGAACTAAAAAGTAAACCATAATAAAACCTAATACCACTCTACAGATTTCAGAGGTAATTAAGATCACTCTTTGCCTTCTTTTTTTTTTTTTTTTCCCCAGCCTTCACCCTCTTTTAAATATATTTTAATGCAATGTTTTTAAACTGGAAATATCTTCCCATCTTTTGCCCCCTGAATAATTGTAATTGTTGTTTCACACAGAGGAGTGAAATAGTATAATTGATTTTGTGAGTAATCAGCTTTTATAATGTCAATTTTGGGACACTGAAAAAATATATGTAGATGATCTCACTTTAAAATAGGGAGTACTAGTTATAATTATGTAGATCTCTTAGAGAAACAGTACTCTGAAATCTTAGTAAAAATATTGTGCTTCAGACCGGGTGGAGGTTTAAGGTTATCCAACATGTACTGAAGCCAACAGAGGATAAGGAAAAGGAAACCAATTATTTGTACTAGTTTTATAAATCTCTCTTTATTGCCTAACCTTTTCAAACAAGAAATGGATTTATCCTCTGTGGAGACAGTAGTTTAAATAATGTCATTCTCTGGCTAGAAATGGCTCTAAAATCCTTTGATCTGATACAGGGTTGCTTAATACTAAGTACATCCTGTTCTAGTATGTGCACTCTAACTAGATTTTTAAAAAAAATCAGCTCTAAAAATTCTTGTCTATAAATATATCTTATTTAGACCTATTTAATATTTAGAACACGGTACAGTTAATAGGTGTTTATATTTTTTCTTTGATGTTTTGGAGTTTTTCTGAAAACTAGATTTACTTTTTATTCTTCAGCTTGGTAAAAATATTACAGAAGATCTCCAAGTGAGGGATGAACTAATAAGAGAAGTGTTTAGTCTATAAAAGTTGGCCTGTTGACTAGAAAAAAGTTAATATTTTCTGTGTTCTGTTTTTAAAATGTTGATAAACAAGCAGTGTATTTGCCTTCCCTTGGACATGGCTGTAAATATATTGGATATATTTATTTATTATTAAACTAATACTGGGGGAGGAGGATGCAGACAGGACAAAAACTGGCATAATGAGAGAAAGGAAACAAGCATGAAAATGACCATCACAGAGGGAAAACTGGGCTATCACAGAAGTTATTAGAGGAGACACTTGATGTGGTCTAATTTACCAAAGGTACGGGTGTGAAGAAATGATGGCTCACGTGTCTTCTACGTATCAGAAGGCAGGAGCCAATTCATGCCTGTCAGGCAAACATTTTACGGGTTTAAATCATTTCTGTGTGAGATTGTTTCCCCCCCACACACTTAATAAGCATTTCTGTTCGCTGTCATTTTGGTGGTGTTTTGCCCACACACTCAGGTGGCGGAGAAAAAAAAAAAATAGCTGATTAGAACTGACAAATTTGCTTGCAGTCAATATTGGTGCACTAAACCCACCAGTGTTGTGCTACCCTGCTGAATTTTAATGAGTTCCTAGATGCTGCGGTTTCATCGTTTCGAAAACGTCCTTTCAGATTTTGGTCATTCCACAAAAGACTTTTCGCCTTTACCGTGGTCTCGAAATTTCCTTTTTTTTTTTTTTCGAGGTGCTGTGTTTTAATACGAGGCAGGACTTCCTTTGTGCTCTGCTAAGATGTGCCGCTGCGAGGCTGTACTTTAACGAGGTGGAGCTGGTTGATCAGCTCTCCCTGACGGGCGGAGATCACTGTCACTTCTCGTGGCCGTCAAGTCACGACGAAGCTCTGGGTTTGAGCAGTTGTCAGAGGGAACTTCTGATTTTTCCCTGCTGACTTGATGCCCTTGGGTCGTGGAGATCTTGCTGAGATATTTACACTGTGTGTTAGGTTGATGGCTGCTAGAAAAACCCAAGATGCGTCTATGACGTTACCTTAAATGCTTAGTTATGTGTTAAGCAGTTTCCATAGTCTTGCATAATTTAAAAATATCCTCCGCAGTTGTTAAAACTAAATGAAATAGTTCTTCTCTTCGTTGCCTCAAGTGAATAGAATCCTTGTTTGGGTTTGGTTGGTCTTGCAAGTCACATCTTTAAACCCAGGAACCTTCTGTGTAAATCAAGAAAATTTGAGTAATTGGTGTCATCATCTCTCATAGTGAGTTTTTATTTTTGTTTTGTGTGCGTTTTCTAAAATTGGGGGGTTTTTTGCATGAAAAACCCAGCTGGTAGGAGGAGAAGGAAACATTGTCTATCTTCTGAGATTTAAAAAAAAAGGGATGATTATATGTAAAGTCAAAGGAGAAATCATGAGAAATGTTTACAAATGCCATGGATGACTGATAGTAATTCAGTAAAGTAGAGCAGTGTTCAGGAGGTGCAGAGCCCTATGGTTCACATCACTTTTCTTTATTATTTTGCATGTATTTTAGAATGATACTTTGTCAAAGGCTCATTAGAGCAGATATTTTGAAGATAAACTTGATATTATTTTTGTAGTCTCCCAACCGCCAATTGGACAAACAAGGAAAGCCACATATCTGCATTTTGTCTTTCCATTTAAATACATTTGAAACACACTCGAAACCAAAAACCTTTTCTCACTTCTTTAGTAGAAGCTGCATCCTGGCTGGACTTCTGGCACATTTAGGACTGGACTCCTGGGGGGTTTATAAGGGTTATACAGTCACGCATATGCGCTTACTAAGCTTTGTTTGCTTTTTAAAGTAGGTTTTGAAGCTGACTTAACTGAATAAGTTTAGGGCCTCGACTGAATATTTGTACTGGTTTCAAACTGCTTGTGTCAGCTTGGCTTATTTCTGTGTATTTACTGACGCATGTTAAAATATACAAGTCAGTGGTAGAGCCATTAAAACGTGTCAACATGTGAAGTCAAACTGATTTATTAAAAGAGTCCAACTCTTACGTGAACCAAAATGCTGTTGCCTTAAGGATACTCTTTGGACAACTCCCTCCTGTCTCTCTCGTCTCCCTCCCTACCCCTCAAATCTGTGCTGCTAGTACCAGAACTGAGAATGAAAGAATGAATTCGAACATGTACCTGTCAAGACACTTTTTGCCAATGTTCAGGGAGGAAAATAAAAAAGTAATCCATTCATTAGCCAGCAAATGAATTACTAATTTTTTTCAGGATATGTACCTATGTACCTGAACTCATTCTGTGCATATCGGAGAAGCTGCACAAGAAGGAACTCCCAAGAAGGACCTTTTTTGGAATAAAATTAAAAATTTTTCCTTTTTATGAAGGCTTATGTGGTCATACTGATATATTTTCAAGAGCCACAGCTATGCAAAACTGCACTTTTGGAGTCCTTGTGGTTTACAAGTGAAATTGCCATGTCTTCTGGTTTCTGCGTTTTCCTGGAGCTCTGATCACATTTCTGGCTATGAAAGCCTAGAAATAATAGCCTTACACTTTTCAAATTCCCGCAGGCTTCTCTACTTGCTTCCAACATGGAGTGTTTTTCTTGTGAGCAGGAATTCTTTGTGCCGGCAGGATATGAGGCAAGGCCAGTAGCTACTCTTGTTCTGTTTTTGAAAGATTATTTTTTATGACTTAATTTATTTCTGTGCTTCTTACACGTAGAAATGTTACGGTAGTGTTGATTTACAGGCAGGGTTGGAAATCTCCCTGTAACTCTTACTCCTCTGAGTAGTATCAGTAAAATCATCTGAATTGTTTTGTGACCAAAGCATATGCCTGTGGTGAGAGCTTTTGTAATGTTTCTCCCATGACAGCCCAGGTAATAAAGACTTAAGTTGCAGCTTTTATGAATTACTGACATTGATTCAAGAACTAATAACAGTTCTGAACTTGGGAGGCTGCAATCACAGTTCTTTAAAGTTTGAGAATGGTAAAAACTCCCATTAAAAAAAAAAAAAAAGAAACAGAACGTAAATTTCTTTGTCCATTACTGAGCTAAAACAATGCTTGCCAGTATAAATATATGTGTATATACATGTGTGTGTGTGTGCACTGTGACCACTGTGCTTCTCAGAGAACTCTTTTCCATGACAAACACTCGAGGCACAGGAAAAAATCAGTTTATGCCCATTTGAATGCTTTGTTTGCTTTTTACTAAGAAGTGTTTCATCAAGTGTTGTTTTAAGGTTCTACAGTCCTGAACTTCTTCATTTCTCATTTACTTGAATAGAATTATTCTGCATGTGGCTTCTTGTACTCTAAATAAATTGTGGTTGAGTGAGATGACCATTGATTTGATTTTTAACACCATGTTGTGATAAGACAAATTCATTTCAATTAAAATGTTGTGAGAACATCACTAGACCCATGAAACATGTTATCAGGCATTGTCTAAGTGTAGGTAGGATTCAATTTCACTTTTAAAGGACAGTTTACTCGAAGATTTAGAGTGGTTGGAAGAGATCTTATGTATCACTCAGTAACAATAGTTTTCGTGTCTTCAAAGATTCCTCTAGGGCATCAACCCTGTTAACCAGACAACTCCACAAATGAGTGGGATTTATAGCATAAAGAGACACAGGCTTTAAATTAGTTTAGATTCAAATATATACTTAATCCCATTTAGGAATTACAGCAAATTTATATTAAGAATTTTCTTTGAAGCTGAAGTTTGTAATGAATATATTCTTTTTACTCAAGCGCTCAGGTAAAAAGTTCAGTTTCAGGGTCATTGGGAGGTTTTTTCGCACTACCTTTAGAAAATGCCATCTGAGAAGGTTCTTTTTTTTTTTACACATAATTGTGTAGATAATACTTTTGGAATAAAAATGGAATATTGGTTTTGTAGTATAAGGAAATTTTTGTTTTTAAATATAAACTGCTTCTTTAACAGCTTTCCAATGAAAGGTATTTCAGTGTCTCATGAACGAAATGTTTTGTCACCTTTGAGTATCTCTGAAGTGTTGATGTGCATCTTGCTGTGAGTGCGAAAAAAGTAGGAGGTATTGGAATTTACCTCTCTGGGTGACAGATTATATCTTAACTTACAATCTTACGACAGATTGTTTTCTGGAAAAAAAAAATATAAATATTTGAGTCTATGTGGTTTGTTGATCTTTGTCTTGAATACCTCTCATGGGAAGGTCTTTCTAGAACTTCAGCTTGGAGGATCTTGGTCCTCTAGGCCCCAGGTTACCATTTCAAATTGGAGTCACAGTGATGGTACTCAAACTCAGCAGTTCCACAGAAAGCCTGTTGCTTGAGTGACAGGGGTTCTTTGATTTGGACACTTTGTCATCTGCATTACAAGAAAAAAAAAAAAGGTCATTATAACAAATGTTTTTCTCAGTAGACTCAGTGGAGATCAAGGAACCACCCCTGAGTGTACTACCCTTGCAATTGTAATTGAGGACCCTCAAGTCCAGGATTCCCCTCAGTGGGTAAACACAGGGCGTATTCCGTGGGCACACAGTGTTTGCCTGGTTTTCTCTGGGCTATGGCACACTTGTTAGAAGAATTAACTTACCTGAGCGTGTTAATCACTGTCAGAACCGAGGCAACCCCTACACTCTGTAGGGTTGGTAGGAGCCGTGTGTCGTGACTGTGACCATTTGAATGGTGTCTAGTGAACAGGACTTTTCTAGACTCTTCCTGCAGTAAATGAGTAAACAGCACGTCCATCCAGCGCTTCAGCCTTGAGCTTCCTGCCCGGCACCCTGAACTCCAACAGGGAGCTGTGTAACCAGCTAGGGAGAGCAGACTAACTTACCTAGATAAGTGAGGCAAACATCTTTTTGTTTGAAGAACTTTGATTGAATTAGCTTGATTTCCTGTGGCTGGAGCTTTGATTTCTGAGTATTAGAAGAGATTTAATAAATTTTATCCTTTGTTGTCATATTTCATCCTGTAATCTGGTTTTGAAAAGGACACTTGTTTTCAAATTGTTCCATAGCTAGCTAAACACTAGATTCTTGGCTCTTTATAACCCTCTTTATTCGTGCCTTTTTTCTTCCCTGAGACTGCTGTCACTGGACTAAGTAATGTAAATTCTTTATGGTTGATTTCCAAGTCTGTGTACTTCATACACGATAGGCCTGAGACTTGCTCTGGTTTTCTTCCCTTTTTCTTTGTGTTTTCCATCGTTCAAGAACTAGAGTATTTAAATAAACACCACAGTGAACAACTCCGTCTGGATTTGCATCAAGTGCAAGTTGACCCGTGTAATACTCTCTGCATTTTGTCTCATTAGAATTCTAATTTGTACATTCAATTACATTGGAGAATCTTACACTTGTGTCCTTTTCAATTTTTCTTTGAACAAAATAAATACTATTGTAGTTAATGAATTCTCATATAGAATATTTTATGATTTTACTGGTGGCTGCCTGAATCCTGGAATCCTCGTGGAATCACCAGTCTTGTTTTCTTCCCGCAAGTTTTTCTTGTGAATATGTTGAATGTTTTCCAGGCTTACACCAGTTTTCCCCCTTTAGTTCATAGTTAAAGTGAATATGCATTTTTTTTAACCTCAATGCAGAATATATTCCACCCACATACCTGATTTTGTTTATACATTTCTTCAGAGTAGATGCTTTTCTGCTTCTGTTCTTCCATGCTTTTACTCTCCTTGATTCCACATCATTTCCATTTGCAAATACAATGGTTACAGTCCTGCTTTCTTCCAGGGCTTTGTAAGACCTAAATTTGCTGTTCCTCAGGGAGATAAATGTTTCTAGTTTCTGTAACTCATGTTTATTATTATTGTTTTAATTGCTATACCTTGTTTTATGCTTCCCCTGACAAGTAGGTTGAGGTATTTAAAAACATATCTGTATGTGTGTGTATATATTAAGATTTACTGATAAATTGTAATGTAACTATTCATACCCAAATTCTAGACGTACTTTTTCACTGTCTCGTGTTTAATTTGGATAATTTTAGAAAATGCCCTGAAGCTTAAATTGTTTTAGTCTTTAATTCTGAGCGACCTCCCTTCTTTGGGGAATATTTTTAACCTTCAGGTCAGTTGAAGTATAATATTTGATTAACCAGCCACTGCACTGAAACCTAGTGCTCAGATTAGTGTTGCAACTGCAGGAGTCTCAGTTAGTAGTCTTTCAGTGCAATTAAAAAAAAAAAAAAAATCAGTGTATTGTGCTTTATATATATTTGTGTGCACTTACAATGCTTTTCCAAGTGAAACTTGGAAATAGAAAGCACAGAGAAGGTTTGGGGTTTTGTTTCTATACATTTTGTGGTTGGGGTTTTTCTGTAAAATATCTTTAAGGAGAATTTTTAGATGAAAATTTTTTGGATTAGAAATGTTTCTTAAGGCTCTGAAATTTGAAGCTGTTGCTTTAAGAAAAGTTTTCAGGTTTTTTTTTAAGCCTTATTTATTTACAAAATATAATAAAGTGTTCCCATAAAGCTTTGTGAAAATAAAGGTATTGTAAGGTCTAAACACAGAAATGTAGAGCACTTTTCTTGGATGAAAACTTGGATCAGATGATGTGGAATTTAGGAAGAAGAGTACTTTTTTTTGTTTAATTTTTAATTTTATTTTAAGGACACTCAGTAGACACTGAGGCAAATCCAGTTAGTGTAATATTAATAGCTTTAATGCTGCACAGCCAAATGCTACATCTGGTTTTGCTGTGTTTTGGGTTTTTTTTTTAGCAGCCATCAAAGGCACTGAAGACTCTGTGTGTCTGTTGTATTTAAAGCAGAATTATCAGAGGGGTTGTATCCTGTAAAACAAAATACAAACCAACGTGAAGACTCGCTTGTTGAATGGAGATCACAAACCTAAATTTCCTAGAAATAGCAAAGTGTAGTTGTCCACAGGCTGTGGTTATATTGCATTTGAGTTTTCAGACAGATCACAAAAAGATTTCCATTTACAGGGGTTGCACAGATGGCATTTTGCAACATGTGTATTTTGGGCAGGGGTGAGAGCCTTTTTGGTACACTTTTAAACTTGTGACCTTTGGCTGTTGTCATGGTCTTTGTATTTTGAGTTGCCTTTTTCTTCCTGGAACAATTTCTGATTGTTTCTCCTTTGTGCAACGAACTTGTGTTAAGAATTCTGCCATGTCATTTTTGTTCTTTTTGTTCACATTACAGTAATTTGTATCTTATGCAAAAACACCTAAACGTGAGAGTGTTGTGGTAGTATTTTTACTTCAAGAATTGTCTGTATATCTCATCATAAAATTTAAATATTGACCACGCTGTAATAATAGAAATGTCTGTTTGTTATTTCTTGTGTTAATGAGGAAAAATAAGAAATTAGGATTTTACATATATGCATTTTTTTGGGTCAGAGTGCTTTTTGTCCCTCTCCTTGAATATGTAAAAGGACTGGATTTGTTGAGAAGATACTACATTGTCATATGCCCACTGGGATATGACCAGAGAAAAGGTTTTGGGGTTAATTGAAACTGATAATTTCAGAGATTTCAGAGATAGTTTTGGTCAAAGTCTCAAATAGAAATTCCCTAGTCAATGAAAGACGCTTTTGAAACTTTGTCTCAGGGTTAAATTAAAAGGGCTTACACTAGACTTCTAGAATGATAGAAGCATGAAAAACTGGTTTTCATTTTTCTCTGCATAAGGACCCACGACTTTAAAACTCCCATGGCCTTCTGAGGGAGGTGTAGGTATCTTAATTTATAGCCTCAGTTCCAGGCACTTCTGAATGACACTTAGGACGTTATGTATATATGTATAATGGCAGCATTCATGACCGTGTGAGCTTTAATTTTCCGGATTCTCAGCAGTTACACAAGTCTCCTAATCAGAAGGAGGCATTCGTTCCCTTGGGATGCTCTGTGGAGGGTTTGCCAAGGTGACACTGCGTTCCCCTCGCGTGGCAGCCACATGGAGGTGGTTGGGCTGAGCCTCGCACTGCTGTGTCCTCATCTCCTGTCTGTTGGTGGCAGCTTCCAAAGTACCAACTTGTTCCATGTCGACTGCACTGTTGGGCCTGGTGATAAATCACCAGTGAATAGGCAGCTCTGTACTTCTGTATTTAAATGGGTCCTGAACATTGATTGATGTGGCTCTTCAGTGGCAGAACAACGCTCGGGGCACATATGCACATGAAAAGCTCTTCCAGTGCAAGAGATAGCTTTGTCCTGCATGCTCCCCACCCTTGCCTTTAAATGATTCCCTTTCTGGGCTGGTCTGGACCTCGGCTAATTGATTCCCAGGACTTCAGGCAGGCTGTTTGGCCTCAACCTTAAGGGCAGATGAGAGCCTTTGGAAAGTCTGGCTCTCTGCTCTGGAGAGCTATCGGCACGTGTTCCAGTTGAGGTCCTCACAGCCACCAGCTCACCTATAGCCAGGGGTCCCGTGCAGTATTTCATACAAACTCTGAGGGCGTCTCATCTGTCTAAATGGATGAACAGCTTCAGCTGGCAGATGAACGAATGCCTAAGACTAAATTTAAGACTGTTTTGTTTTGGTTGGATTTTTTAATTTTTTTTTTTTATTGCCAGTTTTTATTTTAGGCTTGGAAAGTGTGTAGAAGTAAGGAATGGGGTTACGTGAACTCAGTTGTTCTCTCACCTTGTGACAAATTCCTGTTCCTAACTTGCAGTTATTTGTACATTCCTGCTTCTTTGAAAGCAGCCTCTGTGACAAGCCTTGGAGAGTTGGGCCTTTCCTGCTCTTTGCAGGCACCTCAGTTCATTACCCTCAATTAATCTTCTGAGCAATCCTGTGCAATTCAGCCAATTAATGGAGCAAAGCCAACACAGAACAGGAGAGTATTGTTACTCTTTTTTTAAAACTCTTCCATGCTTTCCACTACCTTATTTGTAATTGTCTTCGTATAGAATTCAAATGTATGTAAAAATAGCTATAAAATGACAGCTCCTTCCTGAATATGAAATGATTGCTATGAAGTAGTGGCTATCTGGAAAATCAGCTACTGTCTCCAGCTCTTTGACAATGTAGTCAGGATAGAGAGCCTTCTGTTCTTCAGAAGGCTGAGAATGTAGTACAAAAACTTTTTACCTCACCAATGAACAGCTTAAATCCCTCTTTTTGCTAGTCTACTGTCAAATAATTGTTCCATAAGGCAGAAGAATAAATAAGGGGAAAGTATCTTTAAAAAACATCAGATACTTAGAAATAGCTGCAGTCTAATGTAATTTTTTCTATGATCAGCAAAGTGCACCCTTGTTTCTGTTGGGGGTGTACTTATAATGTACTTCATGCAGTATTCAATTTGTGTTTGTTTTTGCATTTCCATCATATTTATAATCAAAAATATTACTCTACAATTGGTGACTGTAACTGTATGTGAATATTGTTTCCTTTCTATTTAGTCACTCGAGTCATATGTTTATATTACTTCTTGAATGTACAGGAATATTTTTTGTCTCTAATTCCAGAAGAATTAGCTATATCAAGGTGTTTTATCTAGAACCCAAAATTTCACTGGATCCCTGAGTTCTCGTTATTTGAGGGATGTGCCTTCCCTCTTTAATTAATTTCTGCTTCTAATGTTAATTTTGAATACAGAAAAATGCAGCAGCTTCCTCTGTCTGTTTATCTTGTCCCTGAATCCAGGAGTCCTCAATGATACCTAGTTTAAATATGCAGTACACAAAGGAAAATTATTTGCATTTTTTCCAGAAGTTTCTCAGAGATAAGTATTTTTTGTCACATGCAAGACAGTAAAAATAATGGGATTTAATGTAACTTGTAACTCTAAACTGTGATTCCTTTTGCCTTCTCTTGTCTTCAGTATTCATCGGCTTTATTTGTGACTTTTTTTTTTGGCCTTCTGGAAACCTATATTTTTTTGTAGCTCTGTCTTAATTTCCACTTCTGGTTAGCATTTTGGGTTGTTTTTTGGTTTTTTTTTTCTGGGTTTTTTTTTGTTTGTTTGGGTTCTTTTTGCTTGTGATATCTTGACTGTGTCTTTAAATCTTCAAAGTAGAGCAAAACAAAAGTCAAGGTCAGACATACCAGTATTTGATCGATGTGCCCGTTGTAAAAACTCATCTTTTGTATTTATCTAGCAAAATGTTAATGTTCTAATTATGTTTTAATGTGAATTTGACATGACGGAATGCTGTAATTACGAGGTTTTGAAATAACCTGGCGGTTCTGTCTGGACTTGTGTGTAGTTCCAAAGTCGAAGTCCTGCTTTGTGCTTTGAAGTGCAGTGGTGGTGTTTGATGCAGGAGGTGGCGATGTGCTGAATACATCTTGGTTTGGAAGGCTGGGACTCTGCCTTAAATCTGCCTCCCTGTACTCTGTGGAATTTGGAATCAGTGTTCCAAAGGTTGTGGATGCTCTTCCAGAGAACTGCTTTGAGGGCAAAACCATCAGAGAAAGGTTCGCTAAACGAAATGGTCTTTTTTTGAGTGTGATAAGCTCATGGCACTTCCTAAAGAAATGCTTCAAATACAAAAACATAAGTCAGTGTTGGAGGAGATGACAGCAGTTTCCAAAACAAGATCCATTATAATATTTCTTCACTTTCACTTAAGAAGAGAACAAAGGGGCTGACTTAGAATATTCCAAACCTCTTCTTGTCCTTACCATCTGAACCCCTGTTACTCCATCCTCTCATGTGCCCTCTTGCACCTACCTAATGTTGTTTGCTTGATGTATAAGAACTGTATTGAAGATGGGATTCAATTTTCTCTGGTTAAACTCTGTCAGCATAAACCAAAGGACACCTAACAAGACAGTGCTTATATTGATGTTGACAAATACCCAGTGCAACAGGAGGGAAAAGTTTTGGGCTAAGGCCCCAGCATCAGCTGTTTGTGGCTTTTAGGGCTTCTCCTTTGAACTAGGTCTGGTCCAGATGCTTGGCCTGAATGACCGAATCTCCTCTCCAGGAGCTGGTCTTCTGTCTTAGCTTCAGCTAAAGGGAATCCAGTTTACACACTGCAGGACTGCCATGTAATGCAAACTAAAATACAGTGAGGAGGGGGATGTTTGGGAGTAATTCCAAAAGCAGACTATCTAAACTGAAAAACTAATGTGTGCTGTGCACAGTTTGAGGCATCGCAGGGTAACAAATGCCTTATTAAGGAGCTGAGCAGTCCTTTTACTGCAGAAGGTGACCTAGACAAGGAAATCCATCCCTAGTTTGCAAAATCAAAAAAAATCAAAGGAGTTTGAACTTCATCTAGTCCTAGATTATATTTTTGTTTGTTTAATGCATTCTCTTTCTTAATAGATCCCTGATCTAATATTATATAGGGAATGAAATCTATTACTAGGGAGACTGGTAGGAAGATTATCATGTCTACTTCTCTTTCATCGTATTCCTCTGCTTTCATTGTGCTTTTGTAACAAGAAAAATGGAAAAGGCCTTAATGAAATCCATTTATCCAAGGTTGTAGTGATACTTTTTCCCTGTGTGGACTGCAGTGATGCAGTACTCTTGTGAAACAGTCAGGGGGATTCCCTTTTACATGGCTATTCTGGTAAGGTATTTGCATTGCAGCACAAGCTTGGTTTGGCATTCTGTGAATAAAGTGGCCTGTTGCACTGTGGTCAAAAAGGAACTGTTGCTAAAGGAATCCCAAGGCTGTGTCTGAAACTGGATTTTCTGGAAATTAGTACATTACAGTGCCTCCCTGAGCTCTACATAATTAGCTCTCCACGTTTTCGTATGTTCATCAATTTACATTCATTGAAGGATTTAGAAAATTGGATAAGATACAAAGTTAAAGCTTAAACCGATACTTAAAATTGAAAGGGTTTAAAAAAAAAAAAATTCATGTAGACACAGTGGCAGTTACTGGCTGATGCCAAGAAAAGGATAATTTTGCTCCGTCGCTGATTTCTGCACCCAGCCATAAGCTTCATGCCTCTCCTAATTAACTTCATGCTGGTGAGCAGATTGAGAATGGCTCTAGTCAGCGCTAAAAAAGCCTGGAAACATGCTGGTTTACAGCCCTATGCAAAGTTGCTGAATTTTTTTTTAAATCACTGCCAAAAGCCACAAGACATAGATGCATATGTTTCATGCTAATCACAAAATAATAAGGTAATTGATATTCAACAGTTTAAAGCAACAAACGGAGTGCATACTCTAAATCTGACTGGCTGGTTTTAATTAAAGCTGTTGCCCACTGTTTGAGTGGAACCACAAAGGGAGTGGTGGGAACTTGGTTTTGAAAGAGAGGTCTTTTCCAAAATGTTGATAAAGCATTTAAATAACTCTTTATGTGTCCAGGAAGGCAGCTGATGGACCGTCCTCCTTTCTTTGTTGCTCACAGTAGATTTCAAAAGCAAAAAAACAAGGTTCTAGGAAGGTTAAACCATGAGAAGGCCTGGGAGGGGTTTTGTTTCTTTCTTTTCAATTAGCTGGTATCTTCTAAGGAACTCACTTCAGGATTTGTCCAGATTCATCCAGACTTTTTGAAAATTAATTACACCTGTTCTAAAGGGGTATCTGTGAATTGTTTTTTAAGACTGCTACCCATCTACATCACAAAGAAGCTGAGGATAGAAACAGTTTTGTTGTTGATGGAAAAGTCGTAAGAAAATGAATAGGATTTACTAAAAGGGAACAGGGAAAAAGGTCCTGGCATTGAATAATGGACACAATTACTATTCAGAATCAGCTCTTAAACTAAGGGGATTTTATGGAGGGGTTTTAGTTGCAGTAATTGTTGGGTCTAGTATCAAAATACTAGGCTACTGTGAGATGTTGAAGTTTTTCTTGGTAGCAGTCAGGCCTTCTAGCAGTTAAACCAGCCAATAATCATATAAAATTTCAATGACACATCTTCAATAATAGTTCACATTTCTATCAATTATTTAATGGAGAGAAATGGAAAATTTTATTGAATATGTGTCATTACTTTTCCATGCTGGACAGTAACTTTTGATAAAATGTTTCCTTTCCATCTTCTGGAAGACCACCAGGAATGCTTTGAATGATTCTGTTGCATAAAGCATCATTGTGCTTCATAGCTGAGTTAGTTTTATTTGTTTCTTTGTTGTTGGGAGTTTTTTGTCTGTGGGTGTTTATCTGTTTTTCTGTGGGTTTACTTTTAAAGAAAGTGGGTTCAAATGGCTGTAGAACTGTGATGAAGAACGTTTTTCTTGTCTTCAGTGCCTGGTCGTCCCCCCCTGTGGTGGGAATTGCCTCATAAAACCTAAAATTTTAATATATGAAATGGCTGTTGCAAAGCAATGCAATCAATGATTTATTAACTGGCTGCTTCCGGGTAAATTGATAAGATTCTTTTTCATTGGAATAACAGCCATGATAACATTTTTTAAAGAGCTCTGTTCAAGGAGGAGCTTGTGTAATTCCCCTCTTGGAAATGCTTTGGAAAGGAAGATTTTGTGCAGACAACTGCCAGATTAAGCAGTGGTCAGGAGCAAAAGGCTTAAGGGTCCAGTATGGGCATGGAAAGTACATTCTCTAAGCTTTTCTTGTGTTTGGACAATCAGCATGTGAAAATGAAGAAAAATTCCATCTCTCCTTTCATCCTTTCAAATTAGAATATGTTGTTTAAAGGTTGTGTGATTTCTGAGATGACTGTCAGAAAATGATTTTTGTTTCTGTTCTCTCATTCCCATTAAATGGGGAAGGATTTACTCTTTTGCTTAATTGAGGCATTGTTCTGGAGAGACTCTGAAAAAAAAAATTACCAACTTACTGAATTGGAAAATCTCAACCTGTTTTCTTTTTTTTTTCCCTTCTGGCACAATGAACTGGCTTCATTGTTGCAATATACTGCTGGTACAAACTGTTTCCTAAAGGAAATAAATAACTATGAAGAATAGGTCTGTCCATGGCTACTAAATACGTAAGTCCAGATGCAGATTCTTTCAAGCCACAGTTTCTGGCTGCCAGAAGCTAAACTCTATGTATTAGGGGGGAAAAAAAATAAAAAAAATCTATTAAATCTTGTTAGGTAAGCATCTGCAACACACCACGAATGGGGACGTTATATTGAGGCAAAGAAGAACTTGAGCCTAGTCCTGCAAGGAAATATTTCATGTTCTGATGTTTTGTTGGTAGAGGCATTTTTCTGCAGAGCTTAATGGAGAAACAACAAAGAAAATTATAGTATGTGTCATTTTTAAAATATTCAAGAGAGTTCAAAAAGGGGCGTAAAGAATAAAGCCTGGAGTCAAAGTGAAGTGGCTTTATGTAGACTTTGAGGTTTCAGACCCTCTCTGTTGCCTTGGGCTCTGTTTCATTACTTAATGAGCCTGCTGGGTCCTTTGCATGTGCCAGTTTTCCCAAGGGTGCAGAATCTCAGGAGTCTCAATACAGCATTGTCAGCTACTGAAGGAAACACAGTAGCTCTTCTTAAAGTTCAAAAGTAGTATTTTACAATCATGATTGAAAAGAGGTGGGGTGCATTGTTAAAACTGAGGGACTGGAGACTTTACTGGAGGCAATCTACGGGGGGAAGTGCTGAAATTCTCCCACACTTCTGTTGTTGCTTATGAATTTCATTTCCCTTGGCTTTTTTTCTGTAAATGCTTGAGAAATGGAGCTTAACTCTTCCTCCTTATACCAATTTGCTTTTGGGAGAAGGGAGAATAAGGCAACACTGTTTTGCTGCTTTGTCCTTCGCTCAAATCCACGGCTGTGGTAAATAACCCAGCTCGAAAGTTTGCCATTCTGCAACCAGCATCTTGTGTCTGTATCTTCTGGGTGTGCTTGTAGCAATTAAAGAAGAAGCAAACCTTGCTAAGCGTCACTAGTCCTGCCACAATGCTAGAATACCAACACTTGGCATTGCCATTAGTCCTGCCAAGGCCCTGTGTGACAAAGTCATGAATGTGGGACTCTTAACAAGCAGTGTTGGTGGAGGAAGCTGTAAGTGGTTAATTCATCTAGCTTGAAAACTTTTTTATTGCTGTGTTTCTGAGAAAATAGTTATATGAAGTCATAACTGTCAGGAAACTCAAGCTGGCAAAGATTAGAGTGAGCAGTTCAGTGGGGATGAGTGCAAGGCTGAAAGTGTCAGTTGAAAAACATGCTTGGCAGAGTCAGGAAAAAATAAATAATTAGGTTCCAGATCACCTTTGGAATATTTCTTTCTGTAAAAACTTCCGTGTTTAAGAATAATGACTTTCAACAGGTTTCTGAATAATCTGCTGGTTTGATTAGTGGATATTTCAAGGCCAGTCAAGATGTTTGGGTTTTTTTAATATAAAATCCAGAAACTACTGACTAAAGATTCTTTATTTACCAATAAGCATCGCATTATTTTTGAATCTGCATCACTGAAGATTATTACTTTAAAGATTGAAAAGATTTGCCTTTCAGTTATGTTGCTGATGTAAGTTACAGTTCCTCCCACATATAAGCCATTGGTGTCCTTCATATGTTTTTGCTCTATGATATTAATCTTTATATGTGGCCACGGAAAAGCAACAAATGCAGGCTTCCTGGAACCCAAAATACTGTACAAATTCTATATTGCACTGTTAGATATTGTACAAATACATATATTGTGTAGGAACTGTGTAGCTTGGGTGTAGAAAATCCATGTGCCTGTGAAGAAAATAAAAGTTGAGTACAGAACTTCCCATGTTTCTTTCCTTCTCTGCTGCACTCAGAGCAGACAAACTTTTATATGTTGCCCAGACTGCAGTTTAGCACTTGAATACTCCCACTGCCAGTAATCAGCATATGTCAAATGAATGTTGCTGGAGAGAAGTTCCTTGAAAGATCAGATTGCAGCTTTCTTAATATGTGTGTTATTTCTGAGCATTTGCAATTAGATATGTAGGAGTTGTCATAGGCTCTGGATATTTCTTTCCTGTGTTGCTGACTCTGGCTGTCCAACTAAAATAATGTTTAAAATAATCAAGTTGTACTAGGTGGGGGAAAAAAAAAATCAAACCAAACTTATCGCCGTGCTGGCGTTTTCCAGGTACGTGTTCGAGTTTTGTTGTGGTTTGGGTAAGTGTAAGGTATTTTAACATCTGCAACAGGGTAGGCAAAAGACAGGGAAGCAGAGTCCAGTACCCAGTTTGTAGCAGTTCTTTGACTCACCAGTTTAGTAACACCTTGGGTTTGGCTTTCAGAACAGCCAGGAAAACTTTACTTTCCCGATACAGAGCAAGACATATCTTCTAGCTGAGGTATTGAAAATGGAAGCAAAGTTGGTCTGCCTTCGCTATTTTAGATTTTATTTTATGGTCATAAAATTGTAAAACAGAACCAGCCATGCACAAAGTTGAATGTGTAAGAATCGCAGTCGTCTTGAAAGAATTTCTGCTGAAAAAAAAAGTTGTGTTCCTTCTAGTTTAGAGCTTTGGGAAAAAGGTTCTGTAGCTTGCCCTTTATTTGATTTTGTTACCATCACTGGCTACTTTTGTGTCCTTGACTTAAATGTATATATGCACTGTTACTCACAGTTTTCTCTGTGTAAACATTTGAAGAGCAAACAGCAGTCTCTTGTAAAGGGTAAGTGGATTTTCTGAGGTGAATACCCTATAGGTAATGTGGACTTGAAAGAGCATTCCAGCAGAGCTCTGGCTTTTCCAAGGCTGTCTCCAGTGCTCAGTTACCCTTAGCCTTGCTCAGAACCGTGGCATCAGTATTTTGTTGAAACTATTGGAGAAGCAAATAAACCTTGCCTTTACTGGGATTAATTTACTGCAGCCTGAAGCAGCAAAGCAATTCTGGCGAGAACTCAGGAGCTGAGCAAGCAGCACCCTCACATCTGTTGACAGTGTGAGTTCACTGCAGAAGTCTCTGAGAAGACATCAGACTGTCCGGAATGGGAGGGGGAATATTAGTCACTAACAAGTGAGAGCTCTGAATCTGAACACTTAGAAGTCAACTACTGGCATGGTGGAATATGGATATGGGATTTGTTGCTCCAGTACTTACATAGCTCAGCTGGAAAACCAAAGATCATTATGCTGGGAGAAGCCTGTCCGTTCTGACTTGGCCAGTTGCAGAACATGTACTTGATTAAAGTAAATTTACTGAAATTCCAATCAAAGCAAGTCAGGGAAGTTAGTAAAGCCCTGATTTTTCAGAGCTGCTTTAAAACCTCGCTTAAGTAATTAAATAAATTATGTTTGGGGATTTGTTTTTCTTCTAGATGGCCAGCTGGATCTTACCAAATCACTTTAAAACATTATTCCTTGTAATCAGTCATTGGTCCTCCACAGCAGTGCTAGACTAAACAAGGGAAAGCATTGAAAATCAGAATTAGTTTCAATGATGTAATCATGTTGAATACTTCGACCCTTACTGACTTGAGTAATTTTCTTCTCCAACTTAATTATTGCACAACATTGATCATCTTTATTATTAAGCAGTGCCTTTAAAAGGTACTTGCATTTTATCTGAGCACTGGTAAAGGCCTGATCCAGTCTTGGCAATGCCACTGAAGGATCCTGGAGACCTGCTGTTCCTCGATTATCTTGCACAAGGTTGTTGTAGCACTTTGAATTTTCATATGGCATTCTTTTAGCTTTAAGATTAGGGTAGCAGTGAGCATTACATTGAATATTTCCATAGTCTGGAAAAAAAAAAATATACTACTCCTCAAAGATGTTCAGACTTAGCTTCAAATTGGAAGATGTTTTCAGAATACAAATTTTAGTTGGAGGTAGGTAAGATATAAATGTGTATTCAGTCAAGAAGCAGACTAGTTGCATAATTGTGGTTAAGGACCAGTCTCATATTTTGGTTTTTCTTTAGTCTAAGTGAACTATCAGCAGCCACTACAGAAACAGTAAAAAAAAAAAATCAACAAGAAAATAAAAATATTAAATATGTTAAACAAATAGAACCCATCTGTTAGTGAGCATTTGGTGAGCCAAAGAGAAAAAAAAATATATTTTGAATACATATTCCTAAGTGAGTTCATTGCTTAGGTCTACAAATTTCTGTCAAATCGTTGAATATGATATAAGCTGTTGAAACTTGTCAGAATTCATGTTCAAAACAAAAGGATCTGATTTTCCTTTAAGGGTTTTGGTTGCGTGTTGTTACTAGCATTCATAAATTATCCTGTGATTAAGAAAAGCGACGTGGGAAACAGAAACAGTTTTAAACTGATGGTGAGGCACATTAGTGGGTATTGTAATAGAATATTGCTTTGTACATTTATCTCTTCTGTTTCTAAAATTGTGTGGTTCCAAATGAATCTTTGGTTTTGTGTGTAGTCAGACTTTTTATATATTTGGTACAGCCTTTACTTATGTTTATACCTCATTTATTTTGTTTAAGAAGTACTTATGTGCTTTTATCATTTAGTTTTCTATTGTTGCTGCCAAATCCTGAAAAATTGGTCCCAGTGGTATGCTGCAGCCATTAAATACCAGTTGGTTGCAGAATATCATTTGAACTTATTAAAATGTGATTCATCTGGTGCCAAGTTTATTCACAAGCCGTGCGCTGGGCCAGGCATTATACATCAAGGGAAAAAAATGCAAACTCCTGTGGGTAGAGTTGAACAACTAAATTCTGTGAGCATAGTTGACTCCTGTCTGCACTAGATCCAGAAGGGTGGTGTTGTCCCTTTTCTCTTCACTTACGTTTTTTCCTAAGTGGCCGAGGGAGAAGGCACTAGAACACGTGAGCAAGCAGAACTTCTGTGGTCCTAATCCCCTAATTAGACTGTCTTGCACAGATGGTATTTAGATTCCTTTTTCTGTGTGGAGAAAGCATGTGGTAACAATATTCATGAGTTTTTAGAAGATCAAACATGCTGTGTAGGTTTTGCTTGCATATTTCTTAACCTTGTATTTGGGCCAGACCCCTGGTTGGAAGCAAATGTGAAATTGAACCTAAATACACAATGAAATTCTTACCAAATCTTTTTACAGCATGCAATAAATAAGAAATGCATTGCACCACTCTAGTGGTATTTCTGACAAGGCAACAAGTTTTTTCATTGTCTTGGTCGTTGACCCTAAGAAGTAAAATTCAGTAAATTTTGCAGTATTACACTCATCCCAATGTTACATTCAAGAGTATATTACAAGGAAGGTATCTTTTGTTTAGAGCAATAAATTCTGATAAAGACATACTGAGTTTTCAACTCTATAGAGCAGGTTAATTTCCTACAGAATGATTTAAGCATTTTGGACAAAGGGCTTGTATAATGTAGATGTCAGAGGGAGATGCATTATTGTAAAGCACTTGCATTGGGAAGTCATTTCAAGACAATTATTTTAGTAATCTTATCACATAAATAGCCTCAGTACTATATATAAAAGAAATTGCATACTTTCCTTAAAAATTACTCCACTGATGGCAGTGTTTTTCATTTGCTTTTGCATCACCCACAGAACCAAGGAATAACAAAGAAATGAGGCATCATAAAAGCAGAGACTCGCTGTGGTTAAATCTTATATTAAACTTGCCAATTATAGTGACAGTTTCTCGTTCTGTCTGGCATTTATATGGTGCAACTGGAATCAAATTGCAGCTTTTAAATTTTCCAAGGTGGACTTTCAGTAAATGAAATGGGATTTTTCCACATTGTTTTGATAAAACTCTGATTTACCATGTTTTGTTACTATTAGTGAACATACTGGCAGTGTCAAAGAGATTCTCATAAGAACTTCAAAGGAACAAATAAAAGGGAAAAAAGAAGTGCAAGGAACATCCAGAGGGCAGAAGCAGAAGAGAAGGAGAGGTAAAGAAAACTCAAGAAATAATGGTTATAACAAAATAATGAATCCAGTGCTAACATAGTTTGAGAGAATGTTGTAAGTTCTGGTATTTTTTAACAGAGGAGAGTGGAGATTCTAGGTGAACATAGTAATGATGCAGGTGGAGAAGAAGAGTAACAGTAACAAATTCCCTGTTCTATGTAAGAAAGGTGATTATTATCTCACATAACAGCGGGGCAGAAAGAACATAGTGTAGGGGTCAGGAGGAAAAGAAATGTGGACACCAGTCTATCTTTTCCATTTTTCCTCCTTCCAAAGAGATTTAGATAATGTGGTAAAAATAGCAGAAAGTGTAAGGCTATAAAGGGATTTCATGAAAATGTGTAATACAATGATGTTCTAAACTTTTTAAACTGTGTGTAGAACTGTAATTGGAGTATACTAAAAATAAGGAAATTGCTGTTGAAATGGTGAGATTTACAGATAAGAGTGTTTGTGGGTACCCTTAAATCCTTTAAAATCATAAGAATATATTTTAGAATTGTAGAATCATTTAGGTTGGAAAAGACCCCTCAGGGTCTCTTCAGCCATTAACCCAGCACCACCAAATCCACCACTAAACCATGTTCCTAAGACCCACATCTACTTACCTTTTAAGTACCTCCAGGGATGCCATATTTTTCACCTAGTTGAAAGGTAAGCCTGGCAGAAAACACTGACAGGAGTTGTTCTCTCTTCTTAAAGATTGGCAGCGCTGGAGACTCCCTCCACTGCTTCCCAGGTGTAATACATTCTACTGCTTCATTATTCCGTTCCCTAACATCCCATCTGAATTATCCTTGCTGTTATTTAAATGCTTTGCTCCTTGTCCAGTCCACTGGGGTCACTGAGTGTTGTCCTCTTTCTTTTTGCAGCAACCGTTGCATAACTGAGAACTGCTCTCATGGCCCTACATCACTCTTCTGCCAGAGAGAGATTTTGAAAGATTAGTATCTTTTGCATAAATCTTGTTTTCACAGTGTTGACGATAGCAAAAGGAAGAACACATTTTCACATAAGTGAGTAAGCTTTTGAAAGCACGGCTCTGGTTTGGAATTGTGATCATATGGGAAGATGTGAGGAAACGATGAACTTCTGGTGAGGCAAAAATGGCCCTGCAGCTCTAGTGGCAGCAGGGCCTTTGCTGTTTGCCCTGCCCACTGGTCCAGCTGTGTTATTATCTCAGTTCTTCACACTGAGAAAACAGTGATTATCCCCTGGTGCCCTTTCACATTCTGTATTGCATAGAAAGCGTGTCCACAGTGGTAACTCTGTATTTGTGCCATGGCAGGGACAAGCTGGAATGGGAAACGGGGCATATCCTGCTCTCCGCTCGTTTCAGCTGCCAAAAGAGATGGTGAAAGAATGAAAAGATGGAGTTACAAAGAGAGATTTTGGGCAGAAAGTATTAAAACATGCATGCAATTGTCCTCCTTAGGCTGATACTGTGTGACAGTGAGTACTGCTGAACCAGGTATGGGCTGTAACCATCTTGCATAGTAGGACCATTCAACATCCCTCCAAAATATTCTGCTTGTGTAATATACCAGTACTAAAAACATTCCAGTGGAAACTATTTTGATCTCAGTATAGTGAGTATTGATTAGAAGTGCTAAGATGTTCTTAGCTCACTCTTAGGAGATAGGTAAGTGTTTTCAAACAGTGGAAGTGGAAAGTAGCAAAACTTCTGGCACAGGGAAAACCAGGCTGTGCCACAATTGTAGCATCATTGAGGGGACAAATACTTTCTTTATATAACAGGCACATTGCACAAAGGTATTTTAACACATTTGAATGTAGCCACACTGGACAAGAGGAAGGTCTCTTCACAGTTTCAGAGATCAGGTGTTGCTGATTCAGAAGCCTGTGGACAAGGCTTCTGCTGTTTAGGTGTCTGATTTTTAACCTAAATAAAGAACTAACAGGGCTGGATATGAGCATGAAAGGAACCTTGAAACTGATGAACTTTTCAAACTTTTGTTCAGTGATCCCAGTGGTGTTGAAATGTTTATACAGTAGCCTGGGAAAAGAAGGAGACCCTGGTGCAGGCGTGCTACTGCAGACAGAGCTTCAGTCGATGGACAAAGGAATATGGACAAGCCAGAAATAAGATCTAACAGTTTAGCTAACCCATCTATTTCTGTTCTGGCGGAAGAGAGACAGCAAAATTTGATCTCTCCAGGGGGAGATAATAGTGCAAAGGAGACAATAAATCCTTCTGAAAGTCACATTTACCTCAGTTCTCTTGAAAGGTGAATAAAATAAATCAGACACGTAAGAATAACACTCCTTGTCAAGCGGCTTCTCTTTTGTAAAGGAAGGAGAACATTTGGATAGAGGAAAATGAGAGGAGGGAAGATATGTTTTAATTGAGTCTGATAGTTTAATGCAGTGATTTTATGAGTAATTTAATGTTTAAATAATTTTTGAAGAAAGATGAAATGAGAAAAGGACTGTGGCTAAATATTTTAGTTCTATGTCCTTTTTCCTCCAATACTGAATGATTTACAGGAAAATTGAAAGTTCAAAGTAAAATTAGATGGTGAAATTGTAAAATCACCTACAGAAAAAGGAAACCATATCAACTCTTGCTCAATACTACGTAAATGAGCAAGAGGAGAAAAGTATTTGCAGCCCTATGCAATAGCAAGGAAAGCTACAGAGAAGCTGGTTTTTAAAAGCAGTTTGAAAAGTGTAGAGCATCAGCAAAAGAATTTCCTGGCGGAAAAACTCTAAAATTTACTTTAAATGTGAGAGGGAATAGTTATCTTGCGCGCAATTTCAGTAATTCTCTCTGTATTCTAGACACTGAAAATGTTTGATTTGCAACAGCAGAAGCTGGGACGTAATTCAACAAGTGGAAAGGCCAAGTTTGAAACCACTAAGTAGGTCAGAATTTTATGGAAAGTACAACATGTGTTGCGATCGTATCTTGTGAAGAGGCGATGTTGCATCCAAATCCTCCTCTGCTCTGCAGCAGCGATAGCGTGAAAGATGTGAATTTTATGTTCTCAGGAGTGAAGCAAACCCCAAAAGACCAGTCTGTGTTTGAATTAGTCTGTGGTTCATTGTAATGAGCCATTATTAACGAATTTGTGCCTTTGTAAGCTACTGGCCAGGATCTCCCTTAGAAAAGGCGGATCCGAGGTGCCTGTTTTAGTGCTGGGGTTGAAGATTGTTTTCCTCAGCATTTCTGTTACTTAATGACAGGGTACTTTCTCTGCTGAACATGCTGACTTAAAATTTTATTCAGCAGGATGGCTTTTCAGCATCCTGCTCTGAATATGTTTTTTACCCTACCAGTGGTGTGTGATGAAAAGAGCTGCATTTCGGTGTTAGGGAAGGAGATGAACCCAGCATTGAAAACGTCTCACTTGCCATAATCCTTATCTTTGGGGTTTTGTTTCAGTAGTGAATCTGGTAGTGGCTCTGTCAAATAGTATAGGAGTGGGAGGGAAAGAGGGTGTATAAGGTCGTATGTTTTCAGTTATGGATGGTGACTTTTTAAAAATTTAACAGGTTTTAATGTCTTATCATACTATATTCCCTCTCCCTCTTAATGACTGTATATTTTAAGGGAATGACAGGTCATTAAATGACATTTTTTTCCTAATTTTAACTTGAAAACATTTTCAACTTTGGTTTTGTGGGATATCAAGAGTGAGTCTACAGATATTCATATTGGGACTTCACGCAGCAAAGAAGGGAAAGCAAAATTAAATTCAGTATCGGCCAAAACTTGTAGCCCCGTCCTAGAGTGATGAACAGAAATTGTTTCATTTGAGGTGAATAATGGAATTGTCGTATACTAACAATGATGTTATGAAGCAAAAGTGACTGAAAATTGGAAGGTCTATGAGGGCACCAGAAGATGACTGACCATCTGGTGAGATTCAGCTTAAAATCTTGTTGTCCAGTAGATAAGGACACTTTTGTGCCATTTCAGAAAGACTAGGTGAGACCCCGTCTGAAACACAACTTCTGTCTCGTGTGTTCCAGAGATGTGAATTAAGACTTGAAGTGATGCTAAGGAGAGCTACAAGAATGACTGGGAGAGTGATGAATTAGGGTTGTAAGAAGAGACTGTGAGAGCAGCTTTGCTTGGCTTAGTGAAATTGAGAGCTTAAAAATCTATACTGAATGAACAGGGTAGAAAAAAAAAAGTGTCTCCTTACAGATAAAAGACAACATTTTACCAAAGAACAAATGGATAGAAAATGATCTTAAATAAAACCTGAGTAGAAATTTTCAGAAGGGGTTTATTTATAAGAGATGTGAGCATTGTGAAGCAAATTTTTCATTAGAGTGCTGAGGGTAAAAGGGTTGCTTTCTAAGACAGATATTAATAAATATATTAAGAAGTTTGTATAGCTTTTATTGAAACTAAGGACTAGGCTCATTAATTCAGAACATCTGTACTAATCAGTTGTTGTTATGAAGTAAAGGATTGTAAGGATACGTCTTTGAAAAAAATTTAACAAGGGACATATCTAAAAAATAAGAAATCTTAATAAATTACTTTATTTACTTAAATTGAATTTTATTAAAACATTCACAATGGAAAGCAAAACCTTGTATCCTTTTGATGAGGATACAAATAAGCAAAACAAACAAAACAAAGTCTCCTTCAAAGGGTACTTGGTGATTTTCAGAGGAAGTAGATATCCTGTACTGGAAAGAGTAGCGCTGTTGCCTTGTAACATGCAGTTAACTATTTTTCCTTGTGTATTCCTCCTTCCAGGATGATTACAGGTAATGGAAGGCAGCAGGGATGTACCAAACAAACTTTTTTTTCCTTTTTATTTTTTTGTGCGAATGGGTAGAGTCAATGACTGTCCCTGACTGTCAAAGCTATGGTTAAAGTCACAAGTCAAATTCCATTGCAAATCTCTGCTTTTATTTCCTTGTGGATTTCTTCCTTGGAGCTTAAGCCTGAAATTTCCTCTTATTTTTCATCTACTGCTTTTAAGTAGTGTCCGTTGAAACCCCAAATACACAGGTTATTATATATATATATTTTTTTTTTTAAATCTTAACATTTCATCTTGAAAAAAGAGTAATTTCTTTGGCAGTGTCATAGTCCTTACATGCCTTATTTTGTTGAGTAACTCTCAGATATTTATGATGGATCTTGTCAAGTAAATCAGCTGAGCATTGTTCTTTCTATATACTCAAGATAATAGTTGAAACATTTATTTCTGCTTTACATGTACATATCTGCTATGTCTGTCCAGTCAATCTTTGGTGTCCATCTTTTGAAAAAAAAACAAGGAGATTTCAGGGGCCCGGCATTTCCTTTGTTTCACTCTAATGGAAGTCTGGATAACTGTTTGAGTAACCTGGTCACCTCAGTCAGAAAGTTTAGTCACCTCTGTCAAATAAAGTGCAAGATAAATTCTTTCTGCATTGATGGAACTTGTAGTAATAATGCCTTGTATACAGAGCTATCCTGCAGATTCCAGGTGCTTTTAATTTTCTCTGTGTTGGCAAAATGAAAATGGTCCATTAATCGAAACATTTATTTATTTATTCTGTCTTACTAAACTGCAGATTTACCACGGGTGGTTATAGCTGACTGTATTACAGATGCACATGAGTCTTAATTAATCGATTAAGTAACTTAATAGGATAAATTAATAGTTTCTCTGATAAGAGAAGGTTTACTAAAATGGATACAATCCAACATACACATATTCTAGACATTAAAACCTCAAAGAAAATTGTTATATAGAGGTGAAATTTGAGCTGATTGTTCCTGTTAATCTCTGAATATTCAGTATAATTAGTTTAGTACCGTTGCCTAGTTTCTTTGTAATCACCAATTTATAAAGTTTAGTTTAAAACTCTCTATTGGGAGTTTGATGGCTTCGTCTGAGACAAAACATGGCCCCGGCATATTTTATCTCTTGAAATGCGTCTGCAGTTCGCGGTGTGCAGATTGCCTTCCTGCACGCAGCATTTTCTAGTTGTGAGAGTTACTCTTAAGCAAGTAATTCTGAGTCTTCTGAAGGTTTCAGTTCAGGCACAAGAACTAAAATGGAAGTACTCAGGTATTCCTAACCTGTTTCCTCTGAAGTGAGGGAAGCCCACTGCTAAATCCAGAGCTGCACTCAGCTGTGCGTGTCACCAAATCTAATTCAGTTGTAATGGTTGCCTTATTGTTTTTAGAAGGAGAAAGTAACCATATTTTATGACAAAGATACAAAAAATTAGTCAGGTTTTAGACAGGAAAAGTTTTGGGACTTGTGTTTGTTTAGCTGTTTTCATTGGTAAAAAACTTTCCTTCTCAGAAAGACTTATCTGCATCAGGGGATTTTTTATTTGGAGTTTTTTGGTGTTTTTTTTTCTTTTTAAGAGCTCCCTTTCACGAATTCAGCTAAAGCTTTGGGTTCAATATAGAGAAGCTGTTACTTCATCTGTGTATCAGGGTAGTCCAGTTTGAAGCAGTGGTAATGATAAATAGCTTCACTTTGTGTTAAGACTGTCCCTTTGTATTTGTATTTACTCTTTTCATCTCACAGGTGCCATTCACTCATATTTTATATTTACTGTGGGCCTTTGCTTGGTTAATTATATGTCACAAGTGAGCTTCAAAAGCAGAGATGAGTGGCAGGGAATGCACCTGAGCAGAGAACTTTCTTCAGATATCTGTCTTTTTATTACCAGTCCTGTTCCACTGAGTATTTTCCGAGGTATAATAGGAAATTTTTAATGTGATTGTTTAATCAAAATATTAAATCTCTTTTCTTGTCTCTGATTCGATGACTCCTTTGGCTGTTGATGTGGCATGACCTGAGTTTCTTCTGCCTATATCCTCATGCTGTGCGTCTTTAGGTTGTAGACTGTCCTGTATGAAACCAGCCAGGCAGTGTCATAACTTCATTTCTGAAGAGGAACAGCTTATATTATTGATTATTTAATGACAGTTCACAGTGCTCGGTGGTGTGCCTGGCTGACACCTGGCTACTACCATACCTTTGACCTGAAGAGATGAAAATCTAAATTAGACAAATCTTATAGGGAAGATATAAAGAAGAATTAACTTAGGTTGAACTTAAACAAAGTAAGTTTTCAAATACCTGATTTTTTTCTCTACAGAGGGGGGAGTCGGTGCCTAGGAAACACACAGAGGTGGAGAGGATGGATGATACCAGCGAGAATTAACTATTACTGAAGTTGTATAAAACATCATCTCAGAGCTGATGCCTTTTGTAGTAGCACAGTGGCATGTTTAATGCCAGCTGAAAAAGCGGCGTATTTTCGTTTTGTCTTGCACTTGTGAAGAACAAAAAGCCAGAGCTGAAGGTAGTGCTGTAAGCTGACTTTGTCAACTGCCTCACAAAGCACGGCAGAGTGAAAAGAGGTGCTGTATTTTGATCATGTTAACTGGAGCTTTTGGGAAGGCTTCTGGAAAGAGCAAACCTAGTACGCAGAGTTAAGAGAGGAAACTTAACTGCAGGATACTTCCCATCTGATTGATAAATAGTGTTTAGGCTTACACATAAACAAATCTAGTTTTCAGCTGGCAGTTTGCTGTAATTGCACAGCTTAATAGGGGCATTCTCAGAATAGTCCCATTGTCTGCCAGCACAGCATGGACTCTGCTGAGATGACAGGAGAAAGCTCAGTTCTGTGTACCACAGCAAGACTAAGTCAGATGTTTCCATTCCTGTCTGCTGGAACCAATTTCTGGCAGATTTGGCTTTTAGCATTTTAGTAGTGGCTTCCAAAGGCCCGGTATCCAATGTGGTGGCTAAGAGGGTGGTCTGTTTTTGGGGCTGCCTGGTGCATTATCTAACTTCCTGACTGGTATCTTTTTAAAGGGAGGGAGAATTGTTTTGTTGAATAGCTCATTGCTGGGAGGATTATGCCGTGAGAATTAAGAAAAGAAGAGAAATCTTCAGGAGATCCAGACCTTTTGTTACAGCTACTGATATGGATGCTAAAATCAGTAGGATTGTTTGTGAGCAGTGACTAATAGAAAACACCTGGGAACTTTGAATGTGTCCTGAAGAATCCTGTTGATACATAAAGCATGAAATATCTAAAGGCACCTGTAATTATCTTCTTTGTAGCTCAGTCATTTATAATAGAAGGAAAAGGGTGAAAACAAAGCCAAAACTTTTCTTCTCCTACCCATCCAGGTGAAAAGGCTGTGGACTCTGGAATTTTTGCTTAGCTGTTGGTTTCTCGCTCCCTCAGTCCTTTCTTCCCTCCCACTTTGTGTTCTCCCCCCTACTCCTTAAGGGATGGCAATAATATAGATATTCAACCTAAAGAGGATAAAAGTTTTAAGGTTAAAAAGATGTAAAGAAGCTCTCTCTATATATACATACATACTTTTGTGTATGTCTATACATATATGTATATATAACTCTTATTTTCACTATTGCATTCCAGGCTTTTTGTAAAAAGTGGATAGTAAAAGTTTTTCTATGTTCTTTTCAGAATTTCACGATTGTTTATTAAGTAAGAACTTGCACAATAAGATAATTAAAATTACAGATAGAGCTTGTGTAAGTATCACAGTAATTACTTATATAATTTAATGCATGCAGGTTACATATACAGATTTTGCTCTTATATCTTTCAGGAATTGAATAACTAATTTTAGACTGTTAATCATTTTAATGTACACAGTACTTCCACAGATAGTAAGGTGCCATTGTTCTGTTAGACAGACCTATTTGTGTTTTGAAGTTTTCCTACATTTAAGTGTTACAGCCTGCGTTACCTTTTTTTTACTAAGTCTCTTTGTCTGTATATTGCTTTTGTGAACTTCTCTGAGTTTTGAGTCTGAGTACATCACAGGAAGTGTGTAGATCCATTCTCTCAGAAAAACAGACTTGTCTTTTCAAATCTACTTTGGAGATTGTGGGGCTGGTTTGTCAGAGGTGCGTTGGAATTGGCCTGCAACAGGAGTTTGAAGTTGTTGACTTAAGTGATATCAAGGATGCTATTCCCAGCATCAGAAGGGCAAACTTTGGTGGACAGTAAAGTTATACAGTTATCACTGGGGTGGGGGGAATAAAATTGTAAAACTTGCATTAGTGGATGCAAGGTGGAGAATCTAGAGCTTGGACGTTAGATTCTGGTTTGATTTTGTGGCTCCAGTAATTAGGTTGGTTGGATTATATTTATCCCTGTAAATGAAGCATATTTGATCATTACATTTCTGAAAGAGTAATCGTGGAATTTCACAAATGCTTTACAAAGGTGAACTTTGGGGTATTTAAAGACATGTAGGGGCCTCCTGCTCTACATGGGTAGATGTCGTGTGTGCCTTCAAAAATGCCTTAGTGGGCATTTAGATGAGCGGGCAATCATCTAAATTGGACAAAAAAACTTGTGAAAGTGTGTTGCCAACTAACCAGCATTAATGCCTGTAGAAACATCTAGGTTCTTGTCACTCAGTTCGTGGGGCTCTCAGCCAGCACCTGACTGGCACTCATCTTGGATGGAGTAGATAGGCTGTTTCTCATTATTCAGCTGTAAAGACTTGCCTAGCAAGAAACTGGATAAAGTTTGGAAGCTGCTTTGGTATGAAGTAATTCCATGAGAATCCTGTGTCTCCTTTTCTTGGCTACTGCATCACATTCAAACAGTGGATCGAACATATGTATTTTTTGGTCCATCTCCGTGTCTCCCATGCTTCCCTCAACTTAATGACTTTTTTTTTTTGGTCAAAAACCGCACAAACAAGCACTGTCAAAACCCCCAATCCAATATTTATGTAAAATAATGCAGGGAAGATGCAGCTGAATGTGCTCATTTTCCAGCGTGTTCAGTACTTTTTGTGTGCTCACTGAGCGTGAGATGGAATTTCCAACTGGCAATTTCAGATAGACTTTCACCTTGCAGAAACCATTTTCTGGCAATTCAGAGGGTGTGCAGGATCTGGTTGGGCAGGCTAGAGACACTGTCTTGATGTGATGGCTTGTCACTCTGTTGGTTAGCGAAGCACCTTGTTTGAGGCTGGGGAAAGAAGGATGAGCCTATTACAGAAAAGGTCTTTTGTGTGAGTATGTGTTATGCCCGTGCACCTGTGCATATAGTCTCAAATTCAAAATAAGCATTCTTCACCCCTGCTGAACTTGTCCTTTCAGCTTCTCACTCTTTCTGGGTTTGTTGGCCTCATCCAAGGGGGAAAGATCTTTGTCTTTTGAAGAATAAAGAAGTTACCTCAAGATTTTACTATGGTTTTTAGTGCTTATGTTTGTTACACAAATATACAGGTTACCACAAAGCGTTGATGTTTATGTTAAGAACTTGTGTCTGAAGAACCTCTATGTTGTGTTTTGAATTTTGATAGCAGTATTATAATAATAGAAGGTTGATGGTGTGGTCTAAACACTGCAGGCCCTGAAGTACATTGGTTGCAACTCCAACGTGTGTGCAACTTACTGCAATTGCTCTTCTGTGCGACTTGTCATCACCTACTGCAATGAAGAGGAAAATCTCAACTCTCTCACAGTATTGCCTCGTATCTGAGGAGTTTCACTTATGCTGAACGTCAGATGAAGGCATTTCATGTTTATTTTACAGTGGGAGTAGAAAACTATAGTAGGATTTTTTAAAATTATAATATGATTTTTTTTTTCTTTTTTTTTGGCCAGGAAAGGTTGGATGAGATGATCCTTGAGTTCCCTTCCAACCTGGTGTTCTATGATTCTATGAGAATTGAAAAACTTTAAGAAAGACAAAGCACATAATAGTTTGGATCGCTTTTCCAGGTTATAATGGTTATTCTGAAATATATATGATTTTTATTTCTTACCTAAAGAGGAGAGAACAATTCTCCTGTGTTTGCTGCAACATGGGGATAACTAAGGGAACACTGAACCTGTCAAAAGCTTTGCCATGGGCCTTTCATGAAAGATATCTCTAAAATGTTGAATCAGGTATTTGCAATTTCATTTAATATAGTTAAATGATTTTCTTTTACTAAAGATAAATCTCGATTAGTGTCATAGATTACTTTTTTCTTTTTTTCTAATTGTTTGTTATTTAAATTATATAAAATCCTATTTCATACGTGTTTCTACTCAAAAACCAATACAAGTAGTATTGGCACAATTTACCTTCTTTCTTACTTATTTCAGAGATACAGTTCATGCAGATTTGTTTATCAATGAACCAATACCTTCTGCTACAGATAAAGATCCAAGTTTGTTACCTGAAGGTTAAATGTTTGTGTCAGTGATATGTGACTGTACTTTTGGAAGAAAATGGTGTTAGCACAGAAGCACTGAGAAGGTGTGCTCTTATTTCTACGTCGTGAGGAGTAACCAAAACCAGCACAAAAGAAATGTGGTTACTTTGTAGTTACAGCATTAGATATTTTACACTTTTGAGCAAAAGGCATTGTTTCACGTACAGTGCCAACAATTTTTTTGATGCATCTTGTTTCAGTATCATTCTTCATGTCAGGGTAGCAAAAAAGCAGTCAGAAGTCTTTGCTGAGTAGAGGAGGTATAAATGATAGGTATTCTTTGTTTTGTCGATTTTTAGATGGGAAATCAAACCAGTTTGGAGATGGGACGAATTTTAATACGTGGAAAAACCTGTAGGTTTATGTGTTGTGCTCTGGAATTCTGTCATACCACCCTCTGGAAGTTGCTTTAAGATGTTTGGCCAAGATCACAGGTTCAACTACTTGCTTGCAGTGCTGGCACTCACCAGACTGTCTCTTACACCCTAGCAATACTTTAGAAAACATCTGCTTGTTAGACAGAAAGGGCAAATATTTCAAGTCTATTGCTCTATTCTAAGCTTTGCTCCTTTCATCTGGAGGAAAAGCAATTGTTTTTCCGGGGTTTGGAAAGTACATTCTTTCAAGTCCAAAAGAATATTTTCTGAATTAAAATATTTGAGGAGGCATCAGTTTAGTCTCCTGCCAGCTGCAACAGACTCCTGCAGGCTCATCTGGAATGAGCCAGAACAAAAAATGCTTAGAACTTTACAAGTTTGCCTTGTTTTTGAACTGGACAGTATCTTTTTTTTTTTCCCCCTGTAAACAATCTCATTTCTGCATGTGAACATTGCCAAAAAGTAATCATTACTTAATATGCCAAGAGAGAGTTTTTGCACAAATGAATTTTAGCTTTTATCTTGCTTGACACCCTGCCATTTGTCCTTGGCTTGCTGAAATTATCTTGGTTTCTCCTCCACTGGTATGCTTTTCCTTTCTGTGATCCTAATTCTTGATGTACAGACCTCCTGAGAGGCAGTCTAGAAGGGAATTTCTTACTGCACCCATCCAGTAAAACTAAAACTGATTCAATACCTGTAATAATCAGAATAATGCTATACCTGATGTATTGCCAAAAATAGTTTGAAATTTGTCCTTTCGTTGTGTCTATTTAACGACAGCATAGAAAATTTACTGTCTAATAAGACTTCCTCATGCCCTGTTTTCTTCTATTTCATTCTTATTCCTCCACCTCTCTTTATACAAATCCAAAACGTCCTGGAAGTCTTCAGACAGGGCTGGCAACTCCCGTGAGGGAGAGGCATCACTGCAGCCTGCAGGAATCCTTTCCCTGCCACTCACCAGGTCGAGAGGTTTTGCTGAATAAAGGTTGACACTCCATTCTTCCAAGTGAGCCCTGGAGGAGAACAATCAGAGCACCTGAACTTAGTAGCCAAGATACTTTTCCTGTGACAACTCTACTCCAGCAGCCTGCCTTCCATGAGAATCGTTGCATTCGCAGCATTGGTGAAATACATATTTTCCCTTCTTCCCAGTGGTGCACGTCTACGTTCAGAAGTATTTCACATTTGTTTTTATCAGGGCTTTAGAGGGGGGATGCTTTCAAATGCACGAGTGGAGGCTGCACTTACCTACCTGCTGGTTTCAGTAGAAGTTCCTCTTTTGTCCTAGAAAATCTTCATGTGTTGTTGTGGCCATGTGTAGTTGGAAAATATGTTTTAATTAAACTAACAATTAAAAATAAGTTTAGATTTTGAACATAGGCAACATGTTGTTAGCTGCGGAAATCACAATCTTCTTTATGGGCTACTTTCACATTGCTAGTTTTATTACACTAACTGTGAATATCATTTAATTACTGTGAATGTATAACTGTTGTTCAGATACAGATCTCAAAGAATGATACAGATCTCAGAGGACTTGCTTATTTGTGCTTCCTACTGTTTTCTCACTCCATATAAATTCCAGAAATGCAGGAGATGCTGCCATCATGGAAAGCAGAAAGTACTGCTTACTATAGTGCAAGCTGGGACAGCTTTAATGGTCTGAAAATAGTTACAAATCTGTGTTTCAAACAGAGGATTCTTCAGGAACAGAACAAAACTCGAGTTTTCCTTCTGGCTTCTAAGCAATGCTTATTCTCTGAGTTAGAAAGAGAGGGTGTGGCTACTGCTATCTGTTTTCTTCTTTTTCCTCTGGAACCCTATTTCTACTCTTAGGATGAAGGAGGTTCAGTGGAGCCTGCAAGCCTGTTCGATGCAAGTCACAATGTGAGGTGTGTAGTGGCAAATCATGTGTCGAAGGCTGTCTCCTGGAACAGCTTTCCTTTTAGAAGTTGTGAGTCTTCTCTTTAGATGTTGTGAGTGAATGTGGGCAGTTGGTTACGTTTCAGCTGGACAAGACAATAAGGATAAGTCAGGTTGAGAATTTTTCATAATTCCCCTGCGGAGGGGGAACAAACCCCAGAGTTAAAGCTCATTTTTTTCCATTTGAAGTTGTATCATTAAAACTTGATTAGACAGAAGTGATACAATAAAAGGGGTGTTCAAAGGGTAATGTGCCTTCTGGAATAAAAAATGAGAGAGCAATAATGCGTCTTTTAAAGAGGATTGATTATTTGTTGTCAGTTCAGTTCAGTGACTTTGTTCAAATTACCACTTACTTGTTCTTGAGTTGTTACACTTGGTAAGATGCTGAAGTTCGTTTTCCCTCTGGCAAACTGCTAAAGTACAAGCCATTTCTGGCTTGAAAAACCAACGAAACAGTCATCAAATCTGAGTTCATGAGAAGGTAAGCTACTTACTGGCACACATTGCAAATGATGTTTGCCTTCTCAATCCCTGTTTTGCATACTGTGGATTTATTAAGTATGCGTGTTTGGAGGGATTTTACTTAGCGTAGTATTTTTGCATTTAAGTATTAGATTAACTGGAAAACGAGTCATTAAACGTTATTAACGTTTAATTTCTGCTAGGTAGAGACAAGCTTGAAATAACATTGTGCTTCCCATGACAGTAAAAGTGAACCAAAGGAAGGATGATCTGCTGGGTTATGTTTGGTATAGTTTACTGTGGTGAATGACAGTCTTGCTTTTCACATTATAGTAGCTTCTCATGAACTTTTGTCCTCATCTTTCCTATATTGTACCTTGTGAAGCCCTTATAAACCCTTGGTCACCATATAGTGGAAACCAGTAGAACTGAATAAGTATTTTGTAAAACTTTTAATTATTAGCCTTGGTTAGATTGTTGACTTTGGCTTTCTCAATTGAAGGCAACAACCTAAGAAAATAATCTCTTTTACAGTCATTAGTTTTTTGTGTTGGATAATCTTTACCATTAATTTCCCCTCTGCTTTTGTTTGATTGCACTACTTAATATTTTTTTAATTGCATTTTGATAGAATTGGTGAATTTATAATGAAATGTCTTTATTTTTGGAAAATGATGCCACATCTGGAGTTGTCTCAGGAATAGTTTATTTCCTTGCCAGTATGATAAAGGCATGGACATGGAATTTCAGTGAAAAAAAGTTTATTATTTCCACTTCATACTTCCTGTCGGTTTAAACTTCTAAATGCCATAGATCAAGTTTACCTTTCAGGTATGAAGAAATATTGCTTAAGAAATAAGCATATGTAATGCTGTAGACAAAAAATTTCCATATATTTTTCATAGTGAGTTATTATTTAAGTATTATTACCATGCCTGCTCTCATTCTCTCCAATTACTTGATATTGCTGGATGATAAGAATGTAGGAAACAAAGTTATCATAATTGTGTGCAGAGAATAGATTGCATATAATCCACAGGAGTTGGTCTCTAACACTATTTGGCTGAATATTATGAAATATTCATTGCTGAAGAACTCAAGAGTCAGCGTCTGATTAGAAGGACCAAGTCTGAAAATATATTAAAAGCTGTTGAGTGTTTGATCTGTTACCACTTAGTAGGTCAAAGACGTTTAGGGGTCACTGCACTTCCACAGATAAAGACATCAGAGTAACCAGGGGGCTTGAATAAATTATTATTTCTCCAGTAGCCCTGCTGGAGGATTAATAGCTTTGCTTTATGGGTTTTGTTTGACAGCGTTTAGGGCAGTTAGATGACTGAACTTCTTCCACTGATTGTTTAGGGGGTCGTTTGGTGGTGGGTTTGTTTCTTTTTTTTTTTGGTATGAGTGTTCTCCCAAGTTACAGTGAATGAAAGGGATGTTTTGTTCTGTAAATCCTATTATGGACCTTGCCCTTTCCACTTTCTCCATTTGGAAACATTTTGTGACATTTAATGAGCTTGAGCACTGGACAGAAGAAGATTTAGACTTCTTGTACACACGCTGCTGGGCTTGTAACCGCAATGCAGACAAAAATGGAAGTATGTGATAAAGAAGTAGAGGATTTTCCACAGGTCTTGACCAGATTTTTTTTGCAGCGCATGTGGCTTTAGTGTTTCCTGTCTGGAAGCAGTGGAAAAAAATTATGGCATCTGTTTTATCCTAATTGCACTCAATCACACAGTTACACATGTAAAGCTATTGCACAGGAGTTAAATTCTGCGTTTATTCAGTGGCTATAGAAATAGCAACTCGTGCATCTTTCTCTTTTCGATTGGTGTCTTTTATTTTAGGGGTTTTTTTAAGTGTCTCTCTGTCTTTCCCAGAAGCAAATCCTCTCCATTCAGAACAGCAGAAATGGCCTGATGTTGTTTGTACTCCATGCCAGATTAAGGAGAGAGACAAGCTATTAATAGGCTGGAACTGTTTACTGATATCTGTGGGTTCTCAGATGCCATTTGTTATACCAGAGCAATCACAGCTGAAAGATACGTGCAGGATGTACAGGGTGTAGCCTGATGTTGTGCCAGTTCAGCTTCTGCATGTCTGGCAGAGAAACGGCAGTCAGCTCTTGCCAAAACGCTAACAAGGGCCTGTGTGTGTATCTTTTCCTCTGAAATATTTTCTGAATCATCAGTGATCCGTGTGGCAGGCGCTGATTTCAGAATGCTTTGTTCGTGCAAAATCCACTAAATCACGGTCTAAATTCCAGAGTCATACACTCCATCATCCCTCACTGCTCTTTCATCATCTCAGCAAGTGTAAATATTGCAGCACTTCTTTCTGACTGGTTCCTGGATGGAGGAGGAGTCCTCCAGGCAGTCATGGAGTAAGTCCTGAAATTTCTGTGCACATCCATGATTTGACTTTTGATATTTTGTGTAAAATCACTGATCTGTAAATGAAAACGTTTAATAGTGGGATAAATATTTACCCATTTTGAACCTTACACTTCGGTAGGTCTTGCCTGGACAGAGGGACCCACTTCCCACAGTGTGCTTTTGTAGCAATTCCATTGTGCTTTTGTGCAGTATAAAGGCACGTTCAGGTTCAGAAATTTACACCATTATAGAAGATTCTTGTGCAACATTATAATCCTATGAAATATGTTTTTACAGAAAATAATTACCAGTAATTAAAACCACAGCCTGATACTTTGCAGGCACATGTGGTGCTTTGCACACATAATTATTATGCAAAGTCCACCCTGATGTGTCCTGCAGCGAAGATGTTGCGGAGGACTGGCTGGAGGGGCAGGGGTTTTGGACCACTTTTCAGTCTTTTATTTCTTTTTTTAGCCCAAACAGAATGATATCCCAGTGGGTGAAAGTTTTGCCTCATTAGTCCTTGGCAAAGTTCCACAAATCAGTTGTATGACTGAGACAGCCTTCTAGGAAACATTATCATGACTGTTAAGCAAAATAGTCACGCTCCTGTTGTCCTTAGGATGTTAACTCTCTTGTTGTGCCTTCTGTCTCTCTTGCTCTCTCTTTTATTTATGCATATAAAAGAAAATACATTGTCCACTGTCATGTCTTTACTGAAGTATTTTTTGCCTGGTTTATTTTTTGGTCACTGTATGCTGCTGCTGCGGGAGTGACAACATATCAACTCTGAGATGATGAACTGCAGGACGGCTCCTTGGCAGTTGTTGCTTGTTCTGAACTCAAATGCATTTTCTAGTCTCGGTATCCTTTGATGCTTCAAAAGTCCTGTCCTCTCTAAACTGACAGATACAGTGAATAAATTGTTATACTTTAATTAGAGATAAGAGCAGTGATCAAGTCCTTTTGGACAATAGCCATGACACAATTTAATGAAAGTGCTACAACTTTCACTTAGCAGTCTCCTCAAATCACTTCAAGCACTTGCTCTTCTACATATAAAAAATATAAGACTTAAAGATCAATTGCTGTTACTCCGAGCTGCAAATTCTAAAAAAAAAAAAAAAATAAGATTTATTATTCTCACATAGGAGAGTGCTCAAATATCTGAGTTATTTTCGACTATGTTTGATTTGATTTGAATTGGTTTAAAAATTTTACAGATTAATCACTTGAGAGTACTTTCTTTAGGAGGCAAGAGGCATTACTTACCATTTATCTGTGATTGTCTCACAGCCAAAGGTAAAATTAGTGTTCAGTCTTTTATCAAGAACAGATATCTCTTCTGCTTTCTTCACCCCCTCTTCTGTCCCCTGTCTGCTGGAGGAAGCAGGTGATGTAGTCCCATGGTTTCTTTCCATGGCTGTTTCCTCATTTCTAAACACCTCCTGCCATTTTTTCTGCATCTTTTTAGTGGCCCTCCCATTTCCATGACAAGATTCACTTTCCCTCTCACCTTGTGTTCCAATGAACCGCTCTCCATTTTGCCATGTCTTCCTTCCTCTCCATTTTTACCCATTAAATCTTTGCCCCACAGTCTACAAACGGTTTGTTTAAAAGAACTAAAAAAAATAATAAAAATCACTTCCCTTGATGTGTTCATGATATCCTAAGGACTTCGGTTGATACTTCTTTTGAATATAAGTTCTTCTAGATGATTATTTATAAATTAGATATCATTTAAAATTACATCTTTTTTATTTTAATACTTCACAAAATAGGCTTTAATATATAAAATCCCTTAAATACCCTCATCTAATGCTACATACCTAATTTTATTAAATTAAAATCGACGGGTTGGGTTATTTCAGAAGTCTGAAGCAAAGACTATAATATACCTTCGCTAAACAATGCAGGTTCTATCTTATCTGGTTGAGTTGTGCAGATAATTATGAGAGATGGTCAGACTTGTTTTGCTGGAACACTCCTGTAGTGTTTCTCTTGCCTTCCAGTGTTTGCTTGAAGTGGTTATTCCAGTGTGGTTACGTTCACCTGTCTGCACCACGGTGCTTCATAGGGCTGAATTTCAGACGAGGTGTAAAACAGTTTAGAAGAAACATCGTGTCCAAATTCACTTTTGTTTCTACTTTTTCCTTTTACTTATAAGCAAAATGCTACTTGTGTACTTCAAAGGAGTTTGGTCAGACTGTAACTATTATACATTTAAATATCAGTGATGGTTCTGTATCAGTGCTAATTTTTTCGTTAATTTAAATGGAATGACTGTTTTGATAACACAGGGTCACTGATGTCTTATGAATGTTTTAATAGATTTTGCACAAGTCCTAATTTTATCCTAGCTTTTATTATATTTTATATAAAGTTTATATTATTTATGCATAATACATTACCGTGTTTCCTTTGTTAAGGGCAATGTAATCCGTAACATGTGGATCCATGTGAGATCCAGGGTTCTTGGCTATCACTAGAAACCACCTGAATGGAAAAAGAGTCTGTTTTTCAAGGAAGAGATGGCTGCCTTAGCCTTCTGGGCCAGCTGCTGACACTGCTCTGTCATCTTATCAGCAACTCACTTTTTCAGGCTGAGAGATGGAAACACATGTCTGTTCTTTGACTGCTTTTCTTGTTTGCACTTACAAGGTGTGTGTTCATTCTGTAAATGTCAGAGCTGCTAAGAACATTGGTCACCATTTCTGTACACGGCCAAAAGCAAGACGTGGGCTCCATGTCTACGTTCTTACCATCTGAAACCAAGAAAAGGCCTTTTAAATATTTTAAACGAAAAAAACCCACTAAAAGTAGTTTACTGAATTTACTTCAATTACTTTAAAAAACTGAAATACATTCCGTTATAATTTATTTCGGAGTTTTAAGTATGCATTACAAACTCAAAATACAGATTGTGGCTTCTTTCTAAGGGAATTAAAAAGCAACACTGGAACATGTTTCTAGTGCATAAATCTTTACGGGACTGAGGTCTAAAAATATATACAAATGATGACAGTGATAAATGCTTTTGAAATTACGGGGAAGTTATGAAACAAGTGCAGGTCTACATGATTAAATTCATTGCTGATTGAAATTAATGATAGTTTTGTTATCTCTAGTGAAAGCATGCAGTTTATTTATTTAGACGATGATAAACTTTAGGATGTAAATGAGTGAATAGAAAATGCTAATTTCCAGGCTTTCATCAAATAGCTGCAATCATTGTCATAGGAGTGTTGAAAAGAATGCAAATAAAATGACATGCAAGACTTTTAATGGTTGTATTTTCCAGGTTTGAAGTCGGGGACCTGAGCCATAGTATTGCCATTCATTTTGGTGACTTTTTGATCACTCACAGATATATTCTTCTCTCAGAATTTGTTTCCCTTGAAGACATATACAGGTTGTTCTGTTGTTAGTGTGCTAAAAATATTTACCATTTACAATCTTAACGATATTTTAAAAATATTCTTCACACAAAAAGAATTAAAATCACAGTTCAAAAGAGAGGGGAACCTTCAGGGTGTTAATTAATGTAATTTAATTGGAAATGACTGCGTCAGCCAAATATATTTTGAGTGGAAAAGAGTATATTGATAAATGATCTTTTCAGCCTTCCTCAAAACATACTAAACCACTTATCTTAAATAGAAATGTGGCACAGGTCTAAATGAGAACCTGAAACGGCTTCAAAGGTGGCTGCAAATTGGTAGTAAGCGTTAAAAAGTTGGGCTGCCTACCAGAGGTGTCTCCTTTGCCGGCTTCTTGCACCAGATTAAAATCCTTCACTGATTTGCAGGAAGACCATTTGAACCATAGCAATAGGCTTTAGGCTTATGTTATATATAATTCAGAACATTTGTGAGTTAGTTGTAATATTTATAGCAAATGCTTAGTTATGAAAGAAATAGACCTGTTTAATGTTATAGCTTTTGGTGGAGAACTTGGGAAAAAAAATCAATTACAGATGTTAGCCAGTAAGATTGTCTTGTATTTAGCCCTTCATGTGGCTCTCTTTTACAGATGGCTTTTTAAAATGCATGGTATTTCAGGTATGGTATTTCAGCTGGATTCTGTACCACCTGGAAGTGGAACTGGAAGTCCACGTACTTAATATTGTAGGCTTTTCAGAGGAGGAGAAAAATAAATTGAGGTACTTAATGAAAGAATCTGACTACAATTCTACCTTTGTCGTAGCATCTGATTTGAAACTTTTTATTTTTCTGCCCTTAGTGCACACATTTGGTGATAAGGTCTGTGAAAGATTGGGTTATCCCATTCACTTGCTATTGTAACCTGTTTGGAGTTAGCAGATTTTGTATGAGCACAACCCGATAAAGTTGCACCTTTAGCACTGATTTTAATTCAAGTTCTTCTCCATTAGATTGTTAAACTCTGGTCTGTATCGTTTTTTTAGGGAGACTGTTATTTTCATGAATTACTTTAGGGAACCAACATTTGGCTCATCCAAGCAATCTGCTTGGTCTGACTGAAAAGGGTAACTTCATAGCAGGATCTTCACAACACGGCAGACGTGAGTCTGGAGGCCGTAACCTCATGCAAAGCCCAGAATCCTTCTTCTACCAATTGTTAGGTTTGGAATCTAGCATTGATCAGATCCTTCTTCAGCACTCCATAGGTTTGGGTTTAGCCAGTATTTAACTTTTGACACTCAGGGTGAAATGAGAGGGAGCTTTCAACTGCTTTCCCATGGCAAAGCCTCAGGAGAATAAAGGAAGGCGAAGTTTTCTTGTCTGCTATTCATCTCCATCTCCCACTACATGACTTTTTCCTTGCCCAGTGTTGACTTTTTAGTCATGGTTGCCTAGAATAACATCAGATTTTAGGTGATATTTCTCCAAAAATAATGGGATTTCCTGACTTTCTTAATGCTTGGATCATTATCAGGCTTTTGACTCAGCAGTAGTCAAAAGTAAGCATTAGCTTAATTGTGGACAGTGTTGCTGCTGCCCACAAGATTCTGTAAAAGTGACAGCAAAACTTGAAGATGTTCCTCAACTACATGAAAAGAGTGCTTGCAAACTAAGTGCTGTAGCTGATGGTGATGTTGCAGTTCCAATTATTATCCTGGTTGTATCTACCAAACGGGGAAGTGGTCTGAATATTTTAAAACAATTACTTAAATTGTACAGCTGATACCTAAGAGCCAGATCTGCAAAATTTCAGCAGAATTTTTGTTCTTATCCCCAAATGAAGGTTTCAAAAAAGCTCTGGAGACTTACTGGTAGCCCATGCTTTTATTAGCTGCCTGCTTTTTTATTATTGTGAGGATTTGCAGTTGTCAGTGTCCCAGCTAAGGTGAGCATCTCGGTTAGAGTTCATGTCTTCAACTGCTTGGGAAACGCAAACTAAAGGGTGCTGTGCTGTCTGAAAAAAGTTGGATGTGCAGGGTTATCTCCTTTATGTGGGATAGGCTCCAAAGCACGGCAGCATTACCAATAATGACCCTCATTTTAGAAAGATAATAGCTGTAAAAGCCAATTTTCATTGGTAGTCTACAATTGTAGACTGCTTGCTTAGGAAGCAACACTGCAAGATGTAGGAGAGATGAGCTTGAGTCTCTTATGAATCCCAAAGGAATACTGAAAGTAAGTCTCAAATTGCAAGGGCCTGATCTAAGAAAGTCAGAAATAGTTTTGTATTTTAAGTGGAAAATTATAAAAACCATTTAAAAAATTGCCCTGAATGTTCTAGTTTATGAACTGTTAAGTAGTGCTGTGGTTTTTTTTCCTTAATATAAATGGTATGAACTCTTGTCTTTTTGCTGATAGTCCCTCATGTAATATGTACTTCTGACCTAAAATTCCAGTAAATGCATAATTAATAGGATCATTTTCTGAAAATTAGCTGATAATGATTTCTGAATTCTAATAATAATAGAATAAACTAAGTAGCATAATTTTAGACTAGTTTTTTTCCATCATTTCATCTAGGTTTCACAGGTGGTTTGACCAAATTTTCTAAAGTTACAATTTTTCTAGCATGTTTGGCACTCCAACCCATGAATTTCACTGTCATATATAAAAATCTCATTGTTTTCAGTTATTTAGGAAGGTTAGATGCTTTATTTTTGAAACTTAACCTGTTGTTGAAAATAAGTAATCTAACCATAATAATGTATTATATTAATATAAATAGATATAAGTAAGGATTGAGAATATAAAGGGGTATTTTTCACTATTTTATTTACCGGTGCTTCCACTGAGGTCATGACAACTCTGTTTTGATTCTAAATTCTTAGTTCTCAGTATAGTTGTGGATGTTGGATGTGAACGGTTGGATATATCCCAAATGTCAGTTCTGAAGGAGGTAATGTAATTGTCTTGAAGCTTTCCTAACTGAAAATACCACATTTAATGTTCAGTAGCCAAATGGAATTACTTGCTGCTGCTGCCCTTGATCTACAGAAGGGATATAAAACCCATGTAACAGTTATTTCTGGTAAGGCAGAAAAATGTCAGTGATTGTTTTTTCAAACCTGTTCAACTGCTGAACATTTAAGGGATAGTATTTTAATGTCAGGTGTTCAAAGGAATTATTAAGCTTATGACATGTTAATATTCTAGCCCTCCAGATTGAAACACCTTTCCTGATATTTATTCCTCATCTGAGATTTGAAGCTGTCTCTGGATGTACAGCACGATGGATGAGATTGAAAAATGATCGGGGTTTTTTGTGTGCAGTGAAGTACCAGAAGACTGGCTCATATTGATACAGGAAGTTTCTGAAGTCTGGAGAGAGAGAGCCCAAATATGAGGCCTAGTTGCTAGCTTAGAAAGATCTATACTTTTGAAGATCAGAAAGAAATCCTAAACCACCAATAGCTAATTGTTGAGTTAATTGCATCCAGAATACTACCGTAAATTAATATTTACCTCCCATGTCCACTTCACTCAGGAACATTGTGAGGTTTTTTCCTCTATTTCTTAAAATTGGAGTTTGTGTCTGAAAGCTGCTTGTCTGAAATCCATTTTCCAAATATAGGCTAATTAAAACCAGCAACTCGAAAATGAATCACTTCCCGCACTGGTGAAACAAAAGCTTCAAGAATTTGCACCTGCACTTGAAAGCATGTAATAATCATCACTAATTTCTTTGTGAACTTAATTTCTTGAGCATCTGCAATAAAATGTACAAAATCATTTTGTACACACAAAGAATCTGCCTTTTTTTTTTTTTCCCCAGAAGTATGTAATTTAGTAACAGAAAAGGGAAAAAAGGCTAATTTCTGTTTATTTTAAAACTTGCTTTATGGAGAAAAAAACATGATTGGATTTGTTTCAGACAAGACAGGTTACAGGATATCTGTACAAAGCGTTGCTTAAGATTTATGTCCGTGGTACATAATTAAACATATGAGGTTTGTTTGTGTTATGGCAGTAGCTTATGCCATACCTGTTGCTCAGTGGTTCTTGAATGAGGTTTACTGCGGAGAGGGACCTTTCATTTGTTTACTGTTTTAATTAATCATCGTGAACCACGAATGATGATTTTGTACGATTCCATTATCCATCCTGCGACATAAACCAACACTGATCACATTACAGTTAGCAAGCAAATTGTCAGTAAATAGTTTGGGATTTTTGGCTGGCTAACTGTGTACTTTCATGAATACTGACGTGCAGCTCTTAGTCCATATTGATTTCCAACTGCCTGTGTGATTTAGCTAACTTAATAGGACTATAACTGCTTTGATAGTTTCCTTTCAGCTTTGTTGGGAAGGAGAGAATTTATGAGGAAAGTCTTGAAGGATACCTTTTATCATAGCCACTGATGAGTTTATTTAAAAAAAAAAAATCAAACTAATTAGGGGTAATTTAAGATGTACAATAAAATGTTGTTAGCTTGGCTGGTGGCAGAGGAATCATCAGCATCATAAGCTACATATTAGATGACTGAAGAAAGAAAAAGTAGTTTTCTGTTAGATCTGATGCAATATCATCATACCATCCTTCAAGTACAGCTGTTTAATTTCAGTCCTCAAGTTTTCCTAAAATTTTAGCTGAATGGTATTCTTCCAGAAAAACTTCCACTCAAAAATAATTTCTAATCTCCTTTAGAAGAATATATGTATATTTTTCTATTAAAAAAGCACTCCACATTTGAAAAACATTCAGTACAAAATATTCCTATCTGGTTTTGTTTTTTGGGTTTTCTTTTTGAAGAGGGTGTTTGTTTTTTGACAGACACTTGGTTTCTGACTGCTGTGGGGTAATCCCAGCAGGCACCCAGCTGCTTGCTCATTCCCCTCAGAGGGATGGGGGAGAGATTCAGAAGGGTAAAAGGGAGAAAACTTGTGAGTTGGGATAAAGGCAATTCAGTAAGTAAAGCAAAAGCTGCATGGGCAAGCTAAGCAAAAATAAGGAATTCATTCACCACTTCCCACGGGCAGGCAGGTGTTGAGCCATTCCCAGGAGAGCAGGGCTCCATCATGCATGGTAGTGACTTGGGGAGACAAACGCCGTCACTCTGTCATGTCCCTCACCTCACCTTCCTCCTCCTTCCCCTGCTTTTATGTGCTGAGCACACCACCATATGGCGTGGGATATCCGTGGGGTCAGTTGGGGTCAGCTGTCCTAGCTGTGTCCCCTCCCAGCTCCTGGTGCATTCCCAGCCCACTCGCTGGTGGGTCAGGCTGAGCAGCAGAAAACACTTGGGCGCTGTGTAAGCGCTGCTCCGCAGCAGCGGAAAGGTCCCCGGGTTATCAACAGTCTTCTGGTCACAAGTCCAAAACTCAGCCCCATTATCAGCTTCTGTGACGAAAATGAACTCTGTCCCAGCCAAACCCACAGACCAAGGATACAGCACTACAGAAGGCAGATTCCCAAAGTTGCCCTGTTTATTTTTTGAACACCGTAATTGAACAAGTGTCATCATCGTTGTTGTTATTATTTCATGTTCAGTGGTTTGCATTGCTCTCAGTTGGGGAACTGAAACCTTTTTATAAACCAAGCCTGAAAATTTGAATTTGATTTTCTGGTTATCTTCTTTCCTCTGTGCTCTAAAAAAGTTATCTTCTGTTCCAGGATCTGGATAAATTCAGTTTAAGTAGATTTAAATTCTTCAACAACAAATGCAACCATGATACTGTTTTGTTTTAAAACTGGTACTAGTTTGTAGGTAAACTACAAAATTACCAGTGTTGTTGAAAATCCCTATTTGTCTGTTTTGTCTCCCTCATCCTCCAGCTTTCTCATGAAGGTCCCGGAGGGGATTTTATAAGTATTGCACAGTCACTGTCAAACAGTGATCTTAAAGATCTCCAGTCCTTTCCACTGAGGTTATTACTGCTGATTTTCTTTGGAAATGTGCTACATATCACACTTTGCTGTGATATCTCCCTTGGCCCACATCTAATGGTATCGATTTTTCTTTTCCCCCCCTAGTATTTTGCAAGAATCTTGCATAATTATGTCACATATATATGCTGCTGTATTTCAATTTAATTCATTTGTGGGGTTAACATAAACAGATGACTGTCATTAAAAAAAAAAAGTTAACGCTGACTCACACCAGTGGGAGTTTCATGCAGAGGTGGTAATTCCGCATGTAACAGAACCCAGCTTCCCCAAAATCAGCCTGCTTCAATTTCCAGAGCTGAAAGCTTAGCGTTTGATTAATTATTTTGGAGGGTTTTTTTCATTCTCTTTAAGGACTGGTTTTATTAATACAGTCTTCAAGCTGAGACATAAAACATTATCGCTCTCTCGATCGCCGTAGTGAGTGTTGAGATCTGAGGGGACCAGCTGGAGCAGCTGTGTTCCCCCTTGAATCTGGAAGCTAAAAAACTTTTCATCTCTGTTGCTGTCTCAGCTGCTGGTCTCGGGCTGTGGCCTTCCCATAACTCAAACCAATTTCAAAGCAATGTAACTAACCTCGCTGGAATGCTTTGGGAAAACCGCAGGAAGACTGGGGGTTTTTTTTGATTATTATTATTATTTTCTAAATAGTGCCTGTCTATTTTAAATGAATGTTTCCATTTTAAGGTAATCTGTGCATGATGTCTGTTGTGAACTGAGAGACCCATCCTACAGCCAGGTTAGGACTCGTGTTGCTATTATTTTTAAAGGAGGGGGGGAAAAAAAGGCAGTGATTCCAGCAGGGCAGATGGCATGTAAAGGCTGAGCTTAAGAGTTTAGTTTAAATCTTTTCGATAGTTGCATGTAAGGGTATGACCTTTGGATCGGGTTGCACACAGAATTGTATTTGAGACAGGGTTTTGCTGTAAAGAGGAGAAAACCTTCCTGAAAGACATACGAACACTCGTAAGTTACATTGACAGGATGGGCAGAAATGCATTAAACAAAAGCAAAGCAGTGGGAGGAGAGCTTTTGAGACCTCATGGTAAGACCGTGTGTTTTACTTGCTTCTTGATGTTTCTGACCTCAGAGAGAACCTCAGACTTTTTAACCTTTCCTGACTGACTCCAGGGAAGTGTAAAATAGTAATAGTGCCGGACTTTCCAGGAAGGGACAAATTCCTGCTGCTGACCTTCATCAAAACAGAGAAAAGCATCTGTCTTTTCCTCTGAATCCTAAATCCGTGATTGCCAAGCTGACGAAATACAGGAGAACGGCTCTCCCTCCCCTGCAGCGTAGTGACAAAGTGGCTTACAGTCTTGCTAATAGGAATCTGTCAATGGGGAAGTGGCTGAGTGGTAACTAATCAGGATGCCAAGTCAGTAGCAAAAAATGGTTGAAACTGAAAAAACTTCAGTAGGTCAAAAGAAATTATCAAACAAGGCATTGCCCTTCTGAATGCATTTGCAAAGTAAACACTGGAAACCCCAGTTACAGAATTTTTTCCGATAGAAGAACCAGTGATGACTCTCTGAATGTTATATAATTAAATGTTTTATGGTTTAATTTTACCTAATTATTTGCAGCAATTTAGCTTAAGATAAGATGAGTCTGGTTGAAAAGATATGTGTGAATTATGAAATGAAAATACACTCCTTTCAGTGTAGACAATGAATATGTTCCTGTCTCACAAAGGACAGTCAAAGCTAGTCTGGATTCACTGAGACACTTTTACTTCCAAAATAAATTGTCTTCTAGCCTAGCCCTGAACTTTCCCCTGTTGGGCTCAGAGCACTGTTTTGTGATGGGATAATGAGGGAGACAGTGCCATAGAAAACAGGAGCTGGGTACCAGGAGGGTTTGCAGTGTAAAGACCCCACATCCTCCACTCAGGTTCAGCTGGTATTGCTCCAGCCCTTACCTCTCCTCCTGTAATTCCAGCTGCATCCCAGTGCTAGTGCCATCTTTCAGATGCATAAAATTTCTCTAAGCAGATAGCAAAAACATGCTTGAGTGACAGACTGTCACTGCTGACTTTCACTTTCTGGCTATTGACCCAATTAGTAGTCTCATGGTGAATTCCAAATTAAGTGGTATTTTACAGCACTAGCACAGTGCTGGTAATCGCTCTCTTAGACCAGCAGGGAAAGGCATCATCCTCTTAATTTCTGGTGTCAGGGGAACTTTTGGAGTTTATGGATGATGATTTCTGTCTCTCTCACATTTATGACTGGTAACAGAATGATTTATAGTTTATCATGTCATCTTCCTGTTCAGTAAAGGACTGATACAGGACAAGTATATTTTGTGAATGTAGGAAAACGGATGGATTTAAGCACAAGATTTCATTACTATTCTTTGAACCTTCTAAATGATTTGACCTTTATCCATAAAGTGATCGCTGTGGTCAACAAAGGCAAGTATTGATTTACAGCACAGCTAACCTGTCAGTTCTAAGCTCAGCCTTTGACCTTTTGTTTTGTTGCTGGAAAAATTATGGTACGTGCCTGAGTCATAGTGTTTAATAGTGTTTTTTTTTTTCTATATGCAAAAGGCCAAAAGGCTCATTCTAAATAAATCAGCCAGTTTAATAATCTAGGTGTCAGGAGAAAGCGAGTTGTCCATAATGAAATAGTTCAGTAAACCTGAGTGCCAAAAGTATTTCTCAGAATTAAACAATGAGGTTGTTTCTGGAGACAGTAAATGCTCCTGTTTCGCAATGGGTAGCTGCCTTCTCTTATCACATGCTTTTTTTTTTTTTTCTTTCTTGCTTGTCTTTTAACTCACATCTGTTCCAAGTGGGGGGAAAAAAATGTAGACCAGATCCTGATTGCTGCAGTTCTCATGTTTTAAACTTCCCCCCTTTTAATCTTGCTCACAAACACCACTGAGAGGGTCTGTTTCCTTCCCATTTCTCCTTCACAGATAAAGTAATGTTTGCCCTCTTCTTTGGAGCAAGGTATACCACTTCACGGCAGCTTTAACCTCAAACACATGAAAGATGCATAGTTTTTTTTAGCCAGGATGTCAGCTCAGGGAGATAGTGTTTACATTGTTCAGTAATATGGCTTCTATAAGTTCAGTGTGCTGACTGACCATTTAATTGTGCAGATGGCTGCTTTGCTTTGCTTTGTCTGTATTTGGTTTGTTTGAAATTGTTTGTAAAAGGCTGTTAATGGAACTAATGGGAATGAATTATAGTCCTTTCCCTGCTTTCCCCCCCACCCAAAAAAAAAAAAAACCCAAACCCAAAAAAACCCTCAAAACACAACCACCAAAAAAGAGTAGATTTGTACACTGAATATCAGTTGTTTATTTCTGGAAAGTGGGTTAGAGTATTATAATTTGGGTTGTGTGGAAATGTAGCATTATGGATGTAATAATCATCACGGTCTCAAAGCTTAGAATCTTTTAGTTTATGATGTTATTCTAAAACATTCCACATTTAGAAATGAAAAAATACTTCCATTAGAACATGGCTAAAATTTCCATCATCGCTATGCATCATTTAGAGCAAAATTTAACTGTAAGGTTTTGAAGGGAAGAATTTAATTGGGTTTTAGAGAAGACAAAAGCCTTAACTGGTAGAGTTCTGAACTAGAACATAGTTTCTCCAACAATAGATAACAGAACTATCCCATGTTCCTGCTGGACACCACTTAGAGTTTACATATGGCTCAGTAGAAGTAAAAGGATTGACTATGAGGAAAAGCTCAGCAAGTTCTCTTTGTTTCACTGCATTTTTTTGCATCGTTTACATGAAAAAAAAAAATAAGTGTTCTCTAATTTCCCTTAAACTTTATGGCAATTTCTTGTTATATGTCACAGGTAACTGCTAGTACCTTCAGGAATATCCTTTTTATTAAAAATGACTCTGTCATTAAGGCAGTGTTCTGAAATCTGGGCAACACCCTTGCCCCAACTCAGATTGCCCATCCATAGATGCAACCTATGGCTGAATCCTTGCAGCTCCATTTTTACTTAGGACTCATTCTGGGTCTGTATGATAGGGGATTAGATATGCTTGCAGGAACACACAGCTGTATCAAAGAGTTTGTCAATACTAACCTTCTTTTAATGATCATTCATTTTGAATTCCAAATTCAAATTGATGCTTGCATTGTTTCCATGACTACAGTTGCAGTTCTCTGAGATTGGTAATATTTGATGCCTATTTATGTCAGCAATTCATGTACTAGAAATATGTATATAGGTGTAAATTAATATCAGTTTAGGTTCTCCTTTATGCAGAGACTGGAACAGAATATCATGACAACCCAATATATAACTAGCAGGCATGATGCTAGAGGACAATGTGAGGATATGTAGCTCTGTTCTGTATTAATATACTGAAAGGAGTCATATCTAGCCTTGGCTGATTTGGTTAGGCAGGCAAACTCCCTCGTTCTACTTACCCCAGGGAAAACAGATGCCAATGCAGAGGAAGAGCTTTAATAATAGCAGTAGATTTACCATCTGTCACCTTGATGGGCAAATAATCAAGGATTAAAGATTTAACGCCTGAGAGGGATTTTTTTTCTTTTTCTTTTTTCTTTTTTTTTTTTTTTTTTTGATTTCTCTTCTGGATTTTGTATGTAAATCCCTGTGAACACTACAGTGAAGTTTATTTTACTTACATTTTCCTGTGGAGACCCACCTTCAACAATGTTCTTCTGAAATCCTACCTTTTGTAAGCAGCTTTGGAACACGTGTTGTTATCAAAGGGGTTCATCGTGGAAGAAATCTGGTTTGATTCCTTTGCAACTGGATTTGTCCCTCTTCGTTATTTCCCAGGAAGGGAAAGAAGAAAGCAATGGAGTGTTCATTAGTATGTGTTGCTGTGGAACATGAGATCTGAAAGCACTGTTTCACAGAGTCTCTCACTCACTGGAATTAAGTGCAAAGGTACACTTAAAAATAAACCCCAAACACCTCTTCCTGCTCCAGTTTTCATGTGACCCCTTCGTGTGATAAATTTTAGGAGTTTTAAGTCGCTGAAAGGTTAGACAATAAATTTTGAATGTGGGTATTAAAGATGGTTCTTCGTTTTTGGAGGGGCACTTGCCCTGCTATCATTTATTAACACTGCAATGAACATTTGCTGTAGTTTAGTCATTTCAGTTGCTAAATGGAGAACGAAAACAGGAGAAGAAACTTTACACAGTGTGTGGTGTGTATGAGACCAGGCACAGTACAGGTGGGTCTGTGATGTGAGATAGTAGATGGGTAAAGAAAAAAAACCCAGAAGGAATATAAGCTGATAATGAAAAAAGTACATGACAGTAACAGCACATCAACAGCCTAGCAATTTTTGAGTTCTGTGTAAGTATTGCAACAGGACAACTTCAATAAAACCCCTTTGTGACTTTGAGACTGTTGTGGGAAGCATTACTGTTACAGGGATGCTACTTAGAAATCACAGAGTTAGTTGTGGGGAAAAAATGAACTAAAGGAACTGTTGAATAAACAGGAGTAGGATGTCAAGGGGCCTCAAAAGTTAAGGTTATCATAGAGACCAGCACTTGAGCTGTTTTCATAAAAAAACTGCAGAAATGGTCTATCTACATGTGCACCCTTCAGCTGTGTGACTAAACTCAAGAGGTGATAAAGAGGCAGAAACTTTCTAAATTATCTGACTCCAGTTGTGAAACAGGTTGTGGGACAGGTTCCAGTCTCAAAGACTAATGAGGTTGAAATTTTTATTTCATATTTTCAATGTCAGTTAAGAAGTAGGGTTTTTTTCTACACCAGAGATATGATGATATGCCATTGACAGATGCTAATGATGTGCCATCTGACAGTATTTAACTTAATTAGTGTAAAAAACACAGAATCAATTTTCCTATCACGTTCTGTATCTTTGTAACATGAAAACCTCCAAGTCACCTGTGTAACTTTTTTACTTTGTCTTAGAGACATTTGGCATGGAGAAAATGTCACAGAAGTGTAAGAAAGGTGTGTAAGTAGAACAGGAACATGTCGTCCTAGCTGCAAGAAAACACATTGGTTCACTATGCTGACAGTTTTGACATTATGCTTTTCCCAAGGGAGGCAGCCCTGGGAGTTCTTTGCAATTCCATCAGGGGGCCTGGAGAGAACTTGTGTTGCTTTCAGCCTTCTCATGAGGCTGACCCTTCAGTCAGTGACTGTTCTCCCTGGTCACCTGTGTAGTCAGCCAGGATCTTAGACTATTCCCTGACACACAGCTGACCAAATGCATTTTATTTTCTTTGTTTAATAATCTTCTCTTTGGCTCTGTAATATCTGAATATTTTCAGAGAGAGGCAGCGAGCACTTTAAGGGGATGGGACAAAACCTACAAATGTAGTTGGTAGCCTCTGGTCTAATGCGTAGGCTGAAAATATTTTCAACATATGAAGTGAGGGTTTCCAAATAAAGTGGGAAGGGACTGCAAAAAGGTTTTGCTTTTCCAAACAGTGTGAAATATAAGCTGCCTGATAGAGTCCTGGTCATGTTACCTAATCAGTTCTCTGGACATTTCAGTGCTTCAGCAGTTTGGTCACTCCAGTTCTTTGTGGTACCAAACCGTTTCTAAGAAATTGGAGTGTTGTGGCATAGCTGAAGCTGGTGGGTTTGTTATGCCAATGCAGAAGTTAAAATTAACAGTACACACACAATGTTCGCTTCTTCTTCTGCCCTGTGAAATTCATTCCCCTAAAAGTTGATACCCTCACGGAGGGTATCAACCCTCTTGCTCTTATTTCTTTGCTTTCAGTTTATTATTTACAACTTCTTAAGGTTGATGGCAAATGAAGCGAACCAATATTTTCTGTTGTACAGTTGAACCACAGGATGAATGTTATAATTACACAAAATAATTTGATTCAGATGAAGATAGTATAAAAACTAGCTACTGTACCTCTGGTTGGCTTCCCTTGATTTTATCAAATAGCTTTGAGAATATTTCATTCACGAGGGTGCAGCTGATTGTGAATTAGTCAGAGTATTACTACTTCCCTTAGAAAGAGTCAAGATTCTATTGAATAATACTATATATGTGTGTGTCTTTGAAAACTGGGATTACAGGCCTCAGCTGAGATGTTCATTGAGAAGACAGGTGGAGTCCTCTGGAGCTAGTAGCCTCGTTTAGCCTAGAATTTTATTTTCTCTCCTGCTTTTTTTTTTTTTTTTTAATTACTGGGCTTTAAATTTACTGTATGCAGAAGAATTAAGGAGTGGGATTTTGAAAAGACTCAGTGGTGGCCTCATCTGTACTCAGTGAAGTCAGTGATAAAATACTCAAAGCTGGATTTTATAAGATTAAGCCGATTTACACCATCTGTGAATCTGGCCCCCATTAACTTCAGTGGTAGCAGATTTAACCAACATTGAGAGCTTTTGAAAGCCCCATCCTAATTTGGTAGTAAATACTCTGACTGCATAAGGGGTAGATGTCAAAGAGGAGTTAAAAATAACAAAGCATCAGCCTAGGTTCCCCCTGACCTTTTAATTATATCTTCTTTTCTGTCTTAGAGTTCTAATATATCATGTGCATGATGACCTGTAGATTTTTTTATTTTCTTACTACTTTGTTTTACTTTGTCCAGTCACCGACAATCTCAAATCAGAGGTTTACAAACAGGATTTGTGTGCGTAGCCAGACACACAAAGAATAGATATTCAGGCTTTGTGGTGTATGTTGGTACAGCAAAATTTCTAACAAAATAAGTATCACGTTTGATTGTTTTGTTTTTATTTCAGCAGTAGATTGTATCAGAGAACCACATAAACCTATCTTGCTTTCTTTGTCTGTACATATGTCTGCATATTTTTCTGTGTGTCCGTGTATATATTTTTATATATCTGTTACACATAGCTCGACTATTTTCAGGTATTATCCATGTCCATTTATCATCAACAAAGTCTGAATAAGAGAATGCATGTTATAGCAGTACCTAAGTGATCAGTGGTATGGCATAAGAAATTCCATGAAAGTAATTTTGCTTTATGGAATCATCCTAATTTGCTCACCTTAGAACTCAGATAAAAAGCCAAATGTTTAGTTTTGTTGTGCTGTTGTAGAAATATTTGCTAAATCGGTAAGTAGTCAAGTAATGTAGTTACTGTCTATTTCACCCTTTGTACTCACATATTTTGTGTTTGAGGAGGTGTAAAGTACATATTTTGTGTTACTTTTTAACTTGCAAATATTCTGTATTAAATTCAGCAGGGAGAGTTCCCCACATGTTTGGAGTTGACCACTGCCGCTACTAAAGCTTTCTGTTCGAGGCAGACCACGAGCAAAAAGAGCATCTCAGCTTAGTAACGTGGGTGCCTTCTCATCAAGTCAGTGTGGCTGATACATTTTTGTGTCCAGGATCAGAATTTAGCTTGAGATATTTAGCACTGACCAGAGCAGTTAAAAAGCTATCACCAACAAACAGGTTTGTGAAAAATATCACGGTCACTGTTCTGCTTGTTGTTGGGATCCACGTTGCTCGCTCCATGGAGAAGAAGGTGTCTTGCTTTAGGGACCCTTCAGAAAGCAGACGGCATAAACAAACCCTCCATCAACACTTCAATTCTCAGAGTGGTAATTGAGGTTTTAGCAACAAGACTCTGCTTGACTGTAACCAGAGTCAAATAACTAAAACTAGTTTCGGCTCCTTGAACATTTACTCATTAAGGGACTTGGAAAATGAGCTCTGTGTTGGCTCAAATGAGTAATGAACATCTTTTTGCACCTTGAGCAAATTCAATTCTTTTGGCTACTTACTGTATTCTTCTTTAATCTTGACTTCTTTTTTCAGCAAAAGCGTATCAAGCATGGTAAAATTGAAACTTCTTGAAACAGGCTTTTTTTGGATGCTATGCCACTAAAATATAAAGTAATTTTACTGCTTTAATCTATCTTCATTGTATTTTTTAATAATATAAATTTCAAGTCATGGCCATGGTAGAGATACTGCATATTTAAAAGTAATTTAAAAGTTAACGATAATATAACATGAGATCCTGATACAATTTTTTGTGTGTAGATAAAAAAGGAAGAAAGCAATCAGTGCTACTCCAGAGATATTTTTAAACTGATAGTTTTTCATGGGCTGTAAAGCAGTGGTTTAGTTCAACAGAAGGATCAAACTATATCCGTGATCTTAAGAGAATATTAATATTACAAGTATTAAACTTGACCGAAATAGGTTTCTCCTGTTCTTATTTTCTACTATTAATTATGGTTAAAAAGGAAATCTAGATTAGGAAAAAAACCCACCCATGAATAGCATCTGCAGGATGGGGCACAGTGCAGCAATAACTGTATTGTAGGGCCTTAAAATAATCTGTATTCTCATAGAGGTGATAGAATTATTCTTGTGGGTGTACTGCTGCAGAGATGTGACACCCTCTTGCTTTTCAGACCTACAGTGTCCTCTCTGGTGTTTTATGCTGTGAGTTTGACAAGCCCTATTTGATTGAGGGATAGTTTATGGGTATATCTCCTATGTGGACTTTTGAAAAGACAGAGCCTGACATGCTAAAAACCAAATAACACTTTTACTCAAATCTGATATTTCGTTATTTGCCTGTCCTTTAATGATAAAACATAGCCATCTCTGAGTCCTGTTGCCTTACGTTTTGAATGTAAGCAAGGTTTCAGTCCACAGTCTTCTGTTAATAGGCTTTGGAGCGGATCTCACGTTGAACTTCGTAGCAGAAGATGCCGTTTTGAGGTCCAGTTGTTAATTGATGCTAAAGATGTCAAACTGATAAGTCTAAACAATCTTCTTTAGAAAAAAAAAACAACACAACAAAACACAACAATTGACTGTCCTGATTTACTGCATTAATTAAGAGGAGTGGAAAACTGGGCTAGATAGATGTGCACTGCTGGATGTATAATTGCCTCAAGAAGGACACAAATTTTCCTTGTCCAATCCTTTTCTCATTTCTTGTGCTCATTGAAACCCGGTATCGTTTGCAGCACAGGAATAACACAAAGCAGTTGATCCATTAAACCAAAATGGTTTTACTGTTTTATTGGTTTGATGTTTTTGAGATGTCATTCATACCTTATGTTTATTTAATTTTACCTTGGCATTTGCTGTAGACTGTGTCGCTCTCTGAATGGACCTGAGCTTCTCAGAACAACAGAGAAAGGATGTGGGAAGATGGGTGGGTCAGAGATATTTTTTACCTCTCTGTGGAGGCTTTTCTGACATTAGAATTGCACTCTGGTGTGTTCTGTCCTGGTATTTCGAGTTCTTCTGTTAAAACCCCAAATCTCCAGGCAGTCAATACGCAAAAAATATGGTTTGAAAGGGAAAACCAAATTCTGGTGGTTATTTCCTGATTCTTTTTCAACATATGGATAGGTGCAAATGTAACCCCACCTAAATTCCGTGTGTTCTGTGAGGCTCACAGAAGCTGTGGGGCTGTTGTGATTAATGTATGTCCGTGCTGATTGGTGAGCCAACTACTGCCTAAAAGCTTTGATTGCTCTTTCCTTGCTGGAAACACTGATTTAGGCTCTTCTGGCTCTCGCTGCTCATTTGCACAGAACTTGTAGGAGCATAATTATCGGGGAGGCCGTAACTGATGTTAAATTTGGTTGAAAGTGACTGTGCTCCACAAAGTTATTAGAACGAGACAGGTAAGCAGACAGGTAGGCAATCTATCCATATAAACCTTGCTGCTTTGGGGAAGCTGCTTCTGTTTAAAAGCATCACTCACACAACACCGAGTCTTTGAAATCTCATTATATCCTGCAGGTATAATAGGTAGGAACTGTGTAGGAACTTGTTCTTACAGACAGCATCCTGTAGGGTGGAAGTATCCCCTGCAGCAATGGCAATATTTTAAGTCTTCATTATTGAAAGTTCTGCCTTGTGTATGTTTTTGTAGTACCTTTACCAGTGAAGTGTTTTAGAGTTACGCATAAGGCAAAATACAAGGAGCCTTTCCCTTAGCCCTCTTACACAAAGGATGGTGTAGCAAGTATCAAATTTGACTTGGTTATTCTTAAAAATATCCTATATTCTTATGAATTATCATATATTAGCAAGAAAGAAAAAAGTAGCCAGTGAAAGCACGTTGTGTTTGGATGCAAAGGAACTTCATGGGAACAGCCCTCTGAACCTGAGTAGGGCACGGTGTTTGGCAAAAGTTTGTTTCTTCAGGTAGCCTTGACTGTACCATTCATACAAATATTGTTTATTTGGCATATTTGTCAGGTTCTCATTATACCTCTGATATTTTAAGACTTTTTAGTCACTCACACGCACAGATTCACCTGCACATGCAAATCTGAGATGGATTTATTCACTGTGATAATGACGACTAATATGAAAAAAGTCTTTGGAATTCTCATCCCTGTCAGTCAGCTGCATTACGTATCTCTCTGCATAAAACTTGTTAAACCTTTCAATATAGTGATTTTGCAAACTATTGTGAAACCTCTGAAATTAACATTTAACATCTGTTAACTTGCTGACATATGTTCAGGTTCATCCAGAATAAATTAAAAAAAATGAGTAAAAACTAGAAAAAAAAAAATCACTTTTCTGTCTCCAGATACTATCATGACAGACAAAACAAAGTTTACTTGGAGTCATTGCAAAGAATTGTGGGATGAAGTACATGGAAGTTGGGACAGCCTCTATCAGCAACTTGTTTATGAAAAAAATATGGGTTTAGATAACTTTTTTTTTTCAGTTTATGATTCAAAGTAAAGATATGAAGACAAATTAAAGAAAATATCACAGAAGTTGCATTTTCTGCATTACACAATTCCAATGTTTAATTCATTCTAGACAGCATTTTTGGAACATTCTTCTAATCCATACCTCTAAAAGGAACAAGCCTCAAGGGATCATTCTGTTGTCATCCTGACAGAAAGTTTCAACTTGAAGAATTAAAATTAAGCAAATCAAAAGCAGAGGTTTTGACACCTGAGAATGTCATCCAACATACTTTTGGCTGTGCAGTAATTTTGCTCTTCATATTTTGCACCTGAGTCAGAAAAGGCATACTTTATAGTAAGGATGCAGGACACGTAAGATAACCTTTCTTCAACCATTCCCATCGGGTCTGCTCCCAAATCTTTGCACTGTGTTCAAGTAAAGCTTCTCAGCAGTGTTTAACAAACTGAAATGTCTCTGATATATTACCAAGTTACAGGAATGGAATTTTTACATAAACAGGGACTGTTATCATGTCTCCCTCTCGGTCTTATCCGTTCCTTAGAACGCTGTTGCCCTTTTTCCTCTGAAGACACATCTAGACTTTCAGGCTACCCTTTTCTGACCTCTTTTTAACTCTGTGGCTGACATAGTTTCTGAAGTGTGATGGCAAAGCTCAATCTCCAGCTAGAACACTGCCAGACTAATTGATTGAAGTGTTTAAGGAGTTCCAGGAGACAACTGGAGTTTTTTTAAGTAATTACAAAGTTGGATTACATATTGCTATATTTAATGAATTCTTTAGAGAAACAGTATGGGGGAGAGATGAGAGAGACTATTATTTTTATAAAGCTGATGGAAATATCTTGTTCATGTTGATCTTATTTCTGCTATTCCTTTATGAAATATTATTCTTCAAATATATTTTGTTGATTACTAGGTTCCTAAATACACATGAGCATATGTAAACAATATGAACAATATCATTGCTGTTAAAGATTGCCACCTGCTTAAGTCAGAATTTGTGGAGAATTTACGATTAGTGGCCCATGTACACCTGGGTCCGTGAGCACCTATGTAGTAGAATGTCTTTAGAAACAGAGATTCCTAAGCATTTCCCATTATCTTCTTCAATTCCTCTGTTGTCTACTCCTGACAACTCCTAATACTCTGTGATACGGGTTCTGCAGGGCTGTCCCATAGCTGTCCTACATGTGACCTTGTTAGAAAAGGACACCTGCTGGTATCCATGCCCATTTTAGCCCGTGGGACAGTAAAGAGAACCTTTGTTCCTAAACCTATTGAAACACAGTCCAATGACTTCTTGTTATGCCCAGGTTGATGCAAGTTTCAGGACCAGAAGAGTGGAAGTGAGACAGAATTTTGGGGGAACTTGGTTTACTAGAAGAACAAGTCATTTAAATAAGGTGGCGTCAAACCTGAGCACATCCCATTGTCTCCTGTGGCTTTCTTTTTTCTTTTTCTTTACAAAAAGTAGTAAAATCAAATACCTTTTATCTGTTAATTAATCAGTCCTTTCTCTTGCACCTGAATTCCTAATGAACATTTAAGCTTTCATAGCAGGAAATATCTTTAACACAATTTTAAGATCTATCACTGTGCTCTTCCAAAATGTTTAATTTGACTGTCTGGGTAAATTGAAATACTGGAGATTAATACAGCATTAAAAATACAATGAAATGTATTTTAACCAACTGGCATTTCCCAGTCGGTTAAATACAGGCAACTTGGAATTCTTAAGTTGGTACAATTAATCAGTTAGACATACTGCCTCTGTAATACTCAGGTTATATCATTTCCCAGTAGGATTTTTATGTAAAAAAATTATTGCTTTATAATTTAGCAGTAAGTGCTCCCTGTAGAAAAATTAGAGTGCCGTCTTGTAACGTAAACAATGTAGATTACTGTTGGGTAGGCTTAGTTCAGTCTTCTTTGTATTTCTGCCATATTCATAAAATTGATTGGGAAGCATATGAGACTGAATCACTTTTTTTAAAGTCAGTGGAAAAAAATTTTCCAAACAGTAATTTATTTTTTTTTTCTCATGGAACTTCTATTTCTCCTCACTAGAATCTGTCCACACAAACAAAGTCACTGCTGGAGATTTAGTGAAAAGTTTTTCCTTGATTTCTTCAGAAAGACAAAATGCTACTAATGTTTTCCAAGGTACCAAATTAAAGTATGTAGATTTTAGTGAGAGATGTATTTCCGTTACCTGATTGTAGTTAAAAATAAGGGTGAAGTAGCCTTTCCTAAAGACATGCAACTTTATGCAACCTCTTTGGCTGTTTTGTGTTTAGCTATAGTAAGAAAAACTGTAAACCAAACTTTTGACAATCTCCTTGTTATTGATTTTATTGTATCCTTTTTTCCACTCCCCTTAATCTGTTCATATACACAATTTAGTAAATAGTCTACCGAGACACACTGTAAATAGAACCGCAAAGCGGATGAATGACCTCGTTTTTAATCCTCATTACAATTTAATTTCTTTTATTGGAGATGATTTCTGACCTTGATTTTTTTAATTTATTTTTTTTTTTGGCCACATATTTAAAGCCTTCTGAACTGGGGAACATTTAAAAGGTATATTTTGCTTTATTAATTTATCATAGCGACAAGAAAAAAGATGTGTGTACCTTGAACCGTGGGGTCAGTATAAGACTATGTTCCTGGAAATGAAATACTGTAATTAGAATTCCTTGGAGGCAATGTTTTCTTTTTAACTTGATGTTACAACTTCAAAGACTTTGTGACTTCAGCTGATAGTGGAGCAACTCCCTAAGGCGATCTCAGTTAGACAGCTCAGGGATGGCCATTCAGTAGGAGATAAGGGAGTCTGTGAAGTTAATGAGTAATTCTACCATTTAAAAGTGCACTGGATTTTTATTCATCGATGAAAATTACAGTTTTGACATCTTAGTTAAAAATGGTGCTGGTAACATAAGAATGATCAGAGGTGTTAATGTCATAGCACTGGCAAGTAAGAATTTTAAAATAAAGTGCTTTGCCTTCCAAAGGCTCACAGAGCAGAGAAACTTTAGATCATCCCATCACCAATGCAGTTACTTCCCAAAGAAGAGCAATTAAATTAATGTTTAAGTTCCTTAAACATCAGCGCATCTTTCACATCACCGGAGCAGCTTTTTATGAAGTAATTGCACATTATTTGATAGTTTCTTCCCCCTGCTCCCACACACCTTCCCCCCGCCCCCCCGCTGTGGTTTATTTGATTCTCTTGGTTTTGTGTAAATGAGCCTATTTGGAGAATGACCAAATTCCAACATACCACTTTCGAGCTGCAAAAGGTCAGTGTGTCAGCAAGAGTGAGATGCTGTGCATGGCCTGCAGCCCCTGCCATGGGGGGGGCCGTGTTTGGTTGGGGCTGCCAGCGCTGAGGACAGTTTGGTTGGGGCTGCCAGCGCTGAGGACAGTTTGGTTGGGGCTGCCAGCGCTGAGGACAGTTTGGTTGGCGCTGCCAGCGCTGAGGACAGTTTGGTTGGCGCTGCCAGCGCTGAGGACAGTTTGGTTGGCGCTGCCAGCGCTGAGGACAGTGCTGGCATGGGAGTTGTTGATAAGCTGCCAAGCACAGCCAGGCTTTTACTGGTGGCATGCCCACACAGACTGGGCCAGGGCTCAGGACCTGGACAGACAGTCAGACCCTAATCCTTGTTCTCTCCCTTTATGATTCTTTTGTTCAGAGAGCAGATTCCCTTTCTCTGTGCCCCAGTGTGTATTTCAGAAGTTGATACAGTAAGAATCGGAGGCCGGAGATGGGAGGCAACAGGAAAAAAAATGCTGGACAGATAGGATGAAAAGGAGGGCTTTTGGGCTGCTGTGTCTCAGACAGAGATGAGCACCTGTCAGTGCTCCAGAGGCTGGCAAGGGGCATGGGAAGTTAACCTGGGAAAACAGGTTATCCTGAGCTGTTTGTTTCTGAGTGCTGCTGTTTGCATGGGCAAGGTCTCCTCTGAAGGAGCCTGCCTTTCCCTGCGAGACTGGTGTTGCTTATCCTGGCTCCACATCCTTCTGACAACTGAATAGGGATGAGCTGTCTGCCTGCAGCTGCCAGCCTGTTGCCAGCCCACTAATAACAGGAGCGGGAGTGGAGGGGGCAGGGAAGGGTGTTGTAACCCCATGGACCTCAGGGCAGCCGCGTACCCAGCACGTAGTGCTGAGTCAGCCCAGCCCGGCTCGTCTCCAGCCTCGCATCATCTGGGGGGCTCCATGGCCAGTGTTTAATAATGTATGTAAGTCCTGAGCTGCAGCTTCAGGTTCAAAGCTCGGAGTGTCTATTGATGTAAATAAGGCTACTGGACTTTTGCAGTCTAAGCAAACCCTCTCTTTTCTACCCTTGATACCCAGAGACAGTTTTCATGGCAGTTCCATTTCATGCTGAATTGTTGAAGCAAAAAGAGAGTATATCTGCATACTTGTGCATAACATTTCCTCTATTTGTGTAGTCCTATTTTTTGCCATCATCATACCACTGATACTTTGGGACATTTTAATAACTCCTTAAATACACTCTTTAAATACACATTTATTGCTGCCCTTAGATTCTCATCAGTTTGTTGAGATACTTTTGAGTTGTATGGAATCTTCTCTCTGTAGCACACTCAGCCCTATATAATATAATGAGATTATAATCTTTGTATCGTGTCATAGAAAATGTTTTGCATGCATTTATTAGAGATGTAATTTAATTATGTTTTGTACTAATTAAAAAGAAAATCCATACCTGCAACTGGTATTTAAAGAGATAAAAATCCCTTGGTCTTTAATGGTAGCAGAATTACTCTTAGCTGTTCCACAGAATGGTAGGCTAGTAAGCTGAGATGCTGTCTCAATGACACACTGACAAATCAGATGAGTAACCTATATTCCTATTTTAAAATACTGTAAATGAGTTCTTCTAGTGAACTGGCATATTTTCTAGAGCATACGTACTACTACTACAGTCAGAAGAGTGTTGTCAGTAAAGAATGGTAAATCACCCTGTTCATTTAGAAGAAAGAGACTGAAGTCTATGTGCCTGCATCCTTTCTTTCCTTCTGACCCCTGAGAGCATGCATTGACTTCAAAATTCACAGAAATCAAATTAAGTGCTACTTAGGTTTAGAGTGCCTTTCATCTCACTACACATGTAGACCAGAAATGGATCTCCTGGATAACACAGACCTTAGAGTTTCACTCAGTAATTTCAACATCCAACCTGCAATTTGTGGTTTAGTTAGGGCATATCTTTAAGACAGACATCCAGTCTTAATTAAAAGATTTAAAATGAGGGCGAATCTACTACATTCCTTGACTGTTGAGTGTTCTCTATTTTCTGGACTGAATATGTCTAATTACAGCTTTCAGCAGCTGAACTTTATCTTTCTGTTTGCCAGATCATGCTTTTTTTGTTCTAGAAATGTTAATCTCTTTCAGTACTTCACTAGGCGATAGTGGTTTAGGTTTGACACGCTCCAAACATAATTAGGATGATGTTTAAAAAATTCAGGCAGTGTAGTACATAACTGTATTTCTTTAAATTGTTAATAGCTTGTGGTGCAGTTTCAGTGAATTTCCTTTTATTTTCAATACATCATAAATATATAAGAAGAATCAAAATATATGGTTCCTATATATATATGTTCACCAAAAAAAAAAAAAAAAAAAACCAACAAACCCAAACAATAAACATACAGTGTAAGCTTGATTTCAGTTTTAAACAAAAAGGTTCATCTTAGAACAAAAAAAAGCTCTTATTTTACAGACTTTGTTGTATTCTATTTCTTAATCTTATTTCTTCTTGAACTTTCATATAGTCTTACAAATCTGTTGTGACAATATTTCCTACTGAGTTTCAGGTAAAGGGCAGGCAATACAAATGTAGGAAACACAGTTTAGTTCAATAGAAAGAATTAGATTTAATATATAACAGCTTTGACATATAGCAGGGCTGGAGTCCTCCAAGATGCAGTGCCCATGCAAAATTTCATTAGCCAATCACTTCAATACCTGAAAATTATTTTTTATCAAGTATTACATTCCTTCCATCTATCCTAGAAGTACTGATCAGATTTTTAAACTTATCTAGCCCGTCTTTTGTTTTAAAATCTGATGAAAGATCACAGGAATTTTCGTGTCTGTTGCAGTTCTTTTAGAAAGGAAAAACATTTATTCTTTTAATTAAGATAAACTCGCAATAAAATCTCATTAATGGCATTGCTTGAGAAATACATCCACAGGCTGTCCTGGCAACAAGAGGTGGAGATGGAGAAATATGTCTGCTGACACAGATTTCTAAAAGTAATCCTCTATTTTATGATTTTTAAAGAAAACAGTAAGTTTTAGCTTTACTTCCAATGTTCATATGAAAAATGTTGCATTTTTAAAATACACAATGAGAACCCCCTAGAAATTATTTAAAAATCTCCATTATCATTGCTCTGGCTGTAGCACAATCTCTAAGGATTGCCATTTTAATGCTAATTCCAGAAGCAAATGGAGCCAGCTGACATGTGCAGTATCAAGAGAAGAAGGTCAGTGTAGCAGCAAGAGACACAGGAAACAGCAGGAGACTGCATTATTACTCATTACATATATTACACTAGACCTTAGGGATTCCTGCTATGACCAGAACATTGTTATGCTTGATACTGCACAAATGCAGCAAGAGCAAACCATGGCCTGAGTGATCTCAAAATATGAGCAGGGAAAATGTTTATTTAAATGCTCCATTTTTGTTTTAATTTTTTTTTCCTAATTTGCACGCGTTGAACCAAAAAAACCTGGCATATATTCAGAAAAATGCAAGGTCTTTTGCTGTCCCCTGCGCCTCTGGCTGTGACTCGGATATTTTAATTTGATGAGTGTCATTAGAGGAAGCACGGGACACTCAATGGTTTATGAATTCCCCCTGATGGTACACATTTCTGCATGTACTCCTGTAAGCATACAGGCAGTAAAGAGCTTCTCAAACTCTATGGGATGCATGTGGCTGCATGCTCAGTCAAATGAAATTACTTAAAGTGGAAATTATTTTATATTGCATTGATTTTATTTTCTTTTTTTAGCCACCTCCACCCCCCCCGGTTGTCATTAGCCACAATTGTTGTTTTCACCTGGGGATTCATCATAATTCAGATCTGTCTGCTGTGCACACAAGGTCTGGCTTTCATAATGTTTAAGACTGGGAAGGATCAATAAACCATTTAGTCTCACTGGGACCTTGCATGTCACATCTGTTAAATTTCACCGAGTTACCTGCATGCTAAGACTGGCAACTTTATATAAATAAAAATATTTTTTTAGAACAGCTCAAAACAGCAGAGAGTGGAGCATTAGCAATTTTGGAGGTCTGTGCAAAATGATCAGTTTGCTAAGATGATCTCAGCAGGTGTTCCATCATGCATACTGAAAAGGGACATGATTTGTTTCCTCCCTCCCTTCCTGTCAGTCAGACCTATGGAATGCATCCCATCTGATTGTATGTGGGGGGATCACCAGGACTCCCTGTGGGCAAGCAGTGCACCCAGGCTAGTACCTAGGAACATTCCTTGGTAGCTGGTGACCAATATGTAAAATTTTAAAGGAATTAAGTGGTTTCCTATCATTCCTTCTTTCCACCCCTCAGAAATGGAAAAATAATAATAACGTGAAAAATTTTATCGGTTAGACCACAATGTGTATGATCACTTCTACATAGTGACCTAGACTTGGTGGTAATCAAGTGGGATTTCCCTGCAGTCCTAAGTTCAGCCTGGAAAAAGAGATTCCCTCTGAAGACTTGGGATTGCCTCTTTGTCTTTGGCTTGGGCAACCAAAATTGGTGGGTTGTCTTCTACCACTGTGTAAAGGTGTAGCCACTTCTCCCTCGTATTTGCAGTTATTCCTCGTATACAACCAGTGATTGTTGTATTGCTGCTGCTTTGTCTTGTTCTGTTTTGTTTTTTCCCTTCTTTTTTGGTCACTGTATTGCATTAGAAACACACGTCATGGCAATTGTCTGCAAGTGTTGCTGTACGCCTTGTTTTTCTTGATGTGGTTCTGGAAGCGGTGCAGCTATTTATTGGCTTAGAAGTTGGTCAGAGCCTGCGCTGCTGCTGAGGGGAACGGGCTGTTCCTACTTCAACCACAACCAGACATTCCCATTTCTCCCCCTGTGTTGGCTCTTGCACCCGAGCTGTGCAGCATTGGTGGATCAAGTTTGCTCGTCTGACCAAACCCACCGCGGGGAAAAAAATAAGACCGCGCTTGTCTCCGTTTGAATGGACGAGCTGATCCAAGTCCCCACGAGGAGCACTGCAGCTGCCTTCTGGGCAGGAGTAGGGAAATTTGTAACCCTTTTTTACAGCGCTGGTGTAATGTTAGATTAGTCTCACTTGCTTGTGACCAGATTGTCTCTCAGAGCAGTTCTGTGCCAAGGTTAGTCGGGCTCTGGCCTGGAGCCAGGCTGCTGTGGCTGGGCTTCTTCCCCGTCCAACAGTAGTTTATTTGGGGGTTTGCAATCTATATTGTTTTAGTTGTGCTTCCAAACTTTAGTTTTTATTCTCTTATTTCACGAGTTATATTTTAATCTCAAAGATGTTATTTTCTACTTGTCGCTATAAAAGAAGTTTTGCTGAGTTGCAATTGTTTAACCTGGTGGATTATACTGTAGCAGTAGCCAAGTTTCTTTAACTCTTTAATTATTTTTGTTCTTACTAATCTCTGTCATCTGCTTGCTTGCAATACAGATTTTATGTTTAGGTCATTGTTTCCAAAAAAACCCCAAAACAACAACACACCCAACAAATCAAACCCACAAAGCGAAACAGTTGGAAATAGCAGTGTACTAAGAATAGGTCCCTGGGGACCTTAAAGCACTTCTGCTTATTCTTTGTGAGCCAAAAAGTCATAAAAGAGAAAATACATAATACAAGTATTTAATAAAATCAAGTTCAGATATTAAATTGGAAATTAAAATCTAGGGCATCAACACAAGAGAGACCACTGACACCATCACAAAAATATAACAGATTGGTTTGCTAGTCCTGCTGGTTGACATTATTGTTTTTTGTAGGCCCTAACTATTTATTGTTAGAACAGTGAATTCACTTTACTTGTTTATAGTTTCCAAGGTTTGAGTGTTTCACATTTTACTGTGTAATAGTATTTCCTTGGCTTTTCTTTCTCCTGTTTTTTGGGGGATATTTTTAATAGTAAATGTCTTCCAATATTTTAAATTGCTTTTAGCTATACAGGTAGATTAAAAAAAGTAGAAATTAGGCTGGAAAATTTAAAAATCTTTGTGCAGTAGCATGTCTAAAGTGACTAACAAGGAATCACTACAGTTTCTCTCAGTGGTCTCCATCTTTTTCTTGAGGACTATCATATGTTTCTCAGAAGATCAAATCTTCTATTACTTGTATTGAATTCTGCTTTTTTTTCTAATTACCAATATATATCTAAATTAAAATTCAGTATCTGTAAATATCAATCAATTGCTGCAAAAAACCACTTACTTCCACTGTTGCTGTAAACAGAACAGTTTGGATAAGTATACCAGAAAATGCTGCTTATTAAAGATAGTTTGAAATTGAGTGCAATTTCACTCCAAGCCACAAAAGAGTATAAGCTGGATCTTGAGCTGTACAGCATCAAGAAGAGCTGAAGTTGTTTCATCATCTTGGTCATAAAATGTGAAAGAAACAGGTCTTCAAATAAACCCATTATAACTGAGAAGTTCTGCTGCTTCCATTCAGGTGATGCAGTTCCTAGAAAATTTAATTTAGCAGCAGCAAATTCTTTAATAATTTCCAGCTGACTGACTTTATCAATGTAAATAGAAAATATGTTCCAGTTTTGTCCGTTTCCTGCAAAATAATCTTATTGGCCTAGAGCCAAGTCAGAACACTCAGAACAGCTTTTTTGGCATGTGTCAGGCTTTACAGAGTGGCTCTGGGATTCCTGGTACCAGAAACATGAATAAGAGAGGTGGGAGGAAGTCTTGGGTTGCTGGCAGCAAAATCTGAGTAAAAGCAGGACAACAGGATGAGATAATTTGTGTAGGCAAACTCTAATACTTTAGAAAGGAATCAATGATCAGTGTATCTAATAAAAGTGGTTTTGGCACTTGCAGGCTTATTATAAGTTGTAGGCCATATTCTTAGCCTAAGCAAACAGAGGGAGCTTTACTGATTTCAGTTGGGCTGTCCATATTTACATAAGGTGAAGTTACAGCTTTCTAGGTCAAGTTAAATAGGAAGTCATTGCCTCTGTCTGTACCTATTAGACAACCTACATTTTTGGGTCTCTTAGATCATGAGCAGATCTCAATGCACAAAGATGTGTTGTACATGTATAAGATGCCAGGTAACGAGAGAGACAAAATGCGATCTGCTAAACAAATCTGCCTCAATTTGTCATGGCTGAACATGCTAAAAACTCTGGATGAAATTATAGTTGGGTTTGGGTTTGTGTGGTCAACCCTGTGAAAAACTCTCTTCAGTCTTATCCCAAAGAGAGTGCTTAATTGAATCCTTGATTGACAAGAGATCATTTCTGCAGTCAACACTTTATTAGCTAGTTTAGCTCTACATTAGGATAGTACATAGCTTATAGAAAGAGGAATTAAAATAGCACAGTGGGTACTCTCCAGCCTTTGATTCTTATTGAATGCTGAGGTCCTCCTCCTGTGGTCTCCAGACCAGGAGAGTTAGAAGGGTCATCTGAGCCTTCAACTCATCAGGTTGTCCTGCTTTCCCTATTCTACAGCAATTTGTGTGACTGTGGGCTGTGGCTCACCTGTGCTTCAGATGTCTGTAGAAAACATATAGAAGTGTTTTCCTAGCCATAATATTATTTTGAAGCCTCCAAGTACTATAAAAGGGAAGATCAGAGCAATACAATTGTCCTATCACACATGGTGAGATTTGCATCCCCCGAATGAATATTGTGCAAATCCTTGTTGGCTCTAACTACGTACTCAGGCATCAGTTTTCTGGGAAGCTCCTTCTCTGAGGACTGAATAGCACTCGTAGAATAGTATGTCCCTTCCTTTTTGTTCCCGTTTGTACACTGTGAGATGAGTATTCCCTTCCCATTTTGTTCACTGTAAGATTAATTCAATTGCATAGACTTACTAAGATTTACCTGGAACTTTGGGACTTTAATTTCTACGAGGGGATTGGAAACATGAGAATCTCATTAAACACTGCAACAAAAGGTGTTTGGTCTTTTCAAATATCCATTTACTCTTTTAATAGGAAATAGAGAATTGTGGTATATTCCATTACAGCCTTCTAATAGAATTTTATACAAATTTTGTACCTTTTAATAACTGTCTTCAAGGTTATTGATACTAGCATTTCAAAAGTTTCTTTCTTCCTCATCTTTAGGATCAGATCTAAAGACAATAACCTGGTTGCACTATGTCACATTCATTGTCTTAATTCCTTCTCTCATTAGAGTCGTATTTCTTAGATAGCACAGACCTCAGGGCTACTTTTCAGTCCAAGACAGCTTCCAGAGTGCCACGTTTATATATTTTTTTTTATTTCTTTCTAAACGTATGAAAATATTTTTGGCATTTGAGAATGTAGTTTTCTTTCTGGTCTTCCTCAATATGAAGTTCAACACTGGGAAGACTTCTCTTTCTTTCTTTGGTGACTCCCTTCTGTGCTGAAGTTATCATTCAGTGTTCCAACAGCTCTCTCTTACTGTGAACCTTTCGCCACCTCCAGCTCAGAGGAAAATGGAACCGTTCATTTTTGCTGTTCCAAAACTACAACTACATAACAAAATTAACTGGGCAAATAATTACCAATACATGAAAAGGAGCTATGGTTATACATTAGGATCATATTCCTGATTTTACAACTCAGTGCTAAAGCAACTAATTGCCATCATAGAGCACTGAATTTTGAGCCACTGAAAATCCAGCCTGTGTGCACACAAGTGACTTTTAGTTTGTGTATCCTGTTAGGAAACTGTGGTATGTAGTTCTCAATGATGAGTTATCTTTTAAATGTTTTCAGCTGTATTCTCCTTTTACTTGACGTCCCCTTGGGGCAGAATGAGCAAAGCTGAATCTTTTTGTTACACAATGTGCTGCGGTGTTGAAACCGCTTACATCCCATGAAGGAATTCTTTGATTTGAACAGATTTCCAGGTCACCTGGTTAGGTAAAACCCAGAAGAGTGTAGCTGATTTCCAATCAGTGTGTAGTTCTACCCATTTAAGACACAAACTGTGGGGTTTTCTTGCTAGTGACTCAGTGAAGTGCTACGTATTTTCAAGGCTGAAGAGCCATATTTATCAGGATTTTCCTAATCTGTGACTTGCTTACATCTTCTCCTGGTATTGATGCTGCTGAAGCAAATCTGTTCCTACCACCTGTGTCCTTAGAGAGGTGTGGTATTGCAGAAGGAAGGATGTCTGAGCTAACCCCCCAGTTTTAAATAAATATCTATTTTGCATAGGTAAACCTCCCCCCCATATAATTTCTGTGGTTGTTTTTACTGTAAATTGTCCTTAGTTTTAAAAGTTTGCCTTTTAGGGATTAATCAAAGCATAACATTTGAGCCCAGTTTACATACAGAGAGTCGTACACAAATTTTTAAATGCCTGTGTATCTTTCAGCATAACCTCTGTGTTTATAAACACGTCTGAATCAGAACTGCTGTCCATTTCAGTAACCAATTTTGATCTTAATGTATATATTTTAATACCAAACATCTGGTTCTTTTGGAGCAGAATCCCAAAATGTATACAATCCAGTGGAACAGACAACTTTCCTGGGGTTTTTTGGTGTTTTTTTTTATGTTGAGTTATCCTGAGGTCTACTAGTTATGCTGTTTTCACTTTTTAGTGTTTCCTACCTATTGTGGAATGTAGGTCTAAAGAACTTTATATTATTGACTGACCAGAATCTGCAGCTGGCAGCAGGTCTCTGTGGATATCTGTGAAGTCCACAGAAGTGGGCTTCAAGCTCCCATGCAGGTGTTTGTCCCAGCTCCCACTGGGGATGGAGACCTGAATCATTCCCATGAGCACAGATTTGAGAGTGCTTATCCCCCTGTGTCTCGCAGCTTATATGACTCAGTTGGGTTGGTGTATGTACTGTTGCTCAATAACAAAAGAAAATCATAAAAGATTTTTAGAACATTTCTCTTCGTAGCACTGGCTGGCTACCACAGGTCCAGAGGAGGTTTTGATTTTCTTGTGTCTCTTACATAATGGTTGCTATTTTGTTCTGTGTGTAGTTTCTAGAGGTGTATGATGTGTCTTTGGAGTGTTTCACTCATTGGGATCAAGAGACATGGCAGGTCAGGGGAGGTTGTTCTTCACAGTCAAGGATGCTCTTAGATGAGTTAAACAGGCAGTGGGTAAGACTTGCCTATTCAACCTGTATGAACTCTGTCACAGGCTGGGGACTTGCTTTCTGCAGTATGTGAAAGGCAGCTATTTCTTCTCATCAAATGATTTTCTGTTCTTTACTTTTATAGGGACTCGTCTGTGTACCTGTGACTCGCGTTGTCACACCGAGGTTACAGTTGCCAGTGTGTTGTCCACAGAACAAACCATTCAAAAGCCACAGCCAGTGAAAAAGAAAATCCAGTTACTTGTTTTTCTCCTCAGTGATTGAGTAAATGGTGTCCCCTTATTTGTACAGTCTGTCACATCTTCTCTTAGTGAACTCGTTGGGATAGAAAGTGTCAGCGTCATGACACAGCTTCTTTGGGCCTACATCTATTCAGCTGTCAGAAGTCTGACACAGACTTGTACTCATTGGTGGTTTGAACCAATTAACAAATGGATCTTTAATTTGGAAAGGAAAGAGACAAATATAGTCCCTCTAATAAACATAATTTTCTTTTTCTTCCATTAATAGGAATTACCTTTGCATTAACTATAATTGTAATGGTCCATATCCAGGTACAAAATCACCCAAGTCTTTAAGAAGGGCTTGAGTACTTGATTATTACAGCTTTCAAAAGAAGTTCTTTATTAAAATCCATTGCCTTTTTTTTTTTTTCCCCCTTTTGTGTCTGTGTTTTTCAGACATCTTGTCAAGGCTTGCTGTTTCTTATGAGAATTGATGCTTAATGTGGGATCACAGACATAACATCTGACCTGGAAAAAAAAAGTTCTAACAAAGGGTTGAATCTTCAGCATTGAAGACATCGAAGTGAAAAGTAGCCTGATTAAAGACAGCAGTATTGAGGTTTTGCCATTAGACTAGAAAGGCTGAATTGTTACTAAAAGCCATGGAGAGGGGGACTCTGGAATTTGTGGTGAAAGGAAATTGAAAAGAAACAGAACATTTGGATTCATGTTTCATGAAATAATGTGTGTGACAGAATAGGAAGGCAGTCTGAGGGAAAATTGACATAATTTTTTCCTACAACTGGGAAAGGCCAGATAAATATGTCAGTGTTAACAAGTGAACTATTGTATACGTAGAGAAAAAGATTCAGAGCAATTTGTAAATATTAATTTGCATTGGCCTTAGAAGAATATTTTATAATATACAAAAATGTACTTTTTCTCTGTAGAACTTTTATGAGCCCATACTAATTGCAAATCTTTCTTTGGTTTTCTTTAGTTTTATAGGACCAATTCTTTATTCAACTTCACTTAATTATGAAGCTCTAAAATTAAATATTTCCCACTGTATTTTGTTACAACCACAGGAAAAATAGAGAAATGCTATAGTATTAAGTTTTTCAGATAGAAAAGACCATTATGGAAAGAAAAAAGATATTATTGGTATCTTGAGTGTTGACTAAAAAGATAAAAAAAAAAACAAAACAAAGGCAGAGTTGTAGATTTATTTTTTTTTAACAACAAAAGAACAAAGCACATTCTTAATCTTGATGTACATAGAGTAATGGAGACCATGGGTTACAAAATTAAGGAGGAGCAAAGTCATGCTTTAATAATTGAAATAAGCTCTGCAAGTAAATAATTGGAATATAAAATAATTGTAAATAAATGTGCATAGAGAACTCATATAAAATGGGGGGAAAAAAGTAATTAATTCCATTTTAGCAGAGAGCAAAAGTTGGGAAGTGGTCACCGAACAGATGTCCCGAAACTTACTTTCAGAAAGTGGCCAAATCCTACAACCCAAGTGTTAGCAGTAGCAGCATCATGATTTTGAATTCTGTATTTCAGTAGAACAAATGCAAATTTGTCATCATTTCAGCCGCTCTGTCATTGCGACATAGACTAACACTAATGTTTCCTAATTATTTTGGTGGTAATTATCTGGACTACTTCTCCTCTTTTTTTGTGCTTATTGAACTGCTTTGTTTTGTGTAGGGTTTTCAGGAATTTATGAGAGAAATTAAGCACTTTATTGGTATGCTTCTGTTCATTAGCAGTGTGTTTCAGAGAATTTCTCAAGGGTGATGCTGCCTGTAGGAACATCCACATCAGCAGGAGGTTTCACATGCTGAAGTTGCACACGTTTTAGATGTCTAGAAATTGGATTTGTATAAGAAGAGGAAGACTTGGAAAGTTAATGTATTTGTATACTTGATTTACAGCATAGATGTTCTTGAACTTAATCCTTTCATACAGGTGATGGTTGTTTTGACTCTTCTCTAGACTGTACAACATCAGTTTTTTCTTTTCAGTTACTTATTTTCATCTCTGATTAAAGAAAATGCCTGCATTCAGATAAAATAAGAAGCATAGAGTTGAGGAATTGCCTTAAAATAAACATGTGCAGGTAGGTAGGCAGGCAGGTATTGGTGCAAGATTTCTTGTTTTCTTGCTTTCCCTGGCAGTCACTAGAGACTCCCATGGACAGAGGAGAGCCTGGTTGTCTTGCCTGAAGTTAGAGCCTGCAAAGCTTCTTGCTCTAAATTTACCTTCTGTGGCTTCTGCTGCTGTGTGCTCCAAGAAATCCTGTAGCATGGTAAATATTAAACCACCATCCTTGCAGGTGACGTGGTGCTGTTGTATAACTTGCATGACAGAACATTTTTATGGTGTTAGTTTTAAATGCTTGGCCTCAGTGGCTGTAAAGCACAAGGATAAGCTGCTTGCCCAAACACTTGTTTTATTTTCAGATCAGTCCATTCCTGTGTGACACTTTCCTACTACTGTTTGGGAGAAATGGAGATGTAAATGTTGCTGCAGAGGGAGACAGAGGGGGGAAACAAAGGCGCTGAAAATGAAAGCAACAGGAGCACTGTGTTGCAAAAGGGTTTTAAAATGTTATCATTTGTCAAGTAAATTCCATTGCTTACATGATTAGCAACCTTGCTCTGAGGGCACGATGGAGGCAATGCTGCTGTTCTTCGTGGGAGAACTTGTGGATACCAAAAAAACCTTTCCAGTACATCCTTGTCATTGTGTAAAGAGGCAATATGCCTTTTCTCGAGAAGGGAACAGAAAGGCTTCTGTAATTTTTGATGAACTTTGGGAGCCCTTTATAGAACATTAACAAACGTCTGATGGCTGCCATGTTCTTATAAACAAGACTTCTTTTTTTTTTCTTGTTCTTCTTGTGCTTTAGTCTATAAACTGTTGATATTTCCAGCCTCCCAGCCCAACTAATGCTCAAGAGGATACGTGTTTCTGCAGTCTCCAAAGAGCTAGCTATCAGCAGTTACATCCAGGAATTTCCTTTTAAAAGGCTGTTAAATTTACTAGAAATGTTTCTTTAACAACCTTAAGGAAGGCTGTGTTGGACTGGTTTCTTTTAATGCCAACATGTATTAATTTGATTACCTGAACTTTCAAACCAACTGAAAACACATAGCTAACTGTGTAAATATTAGCAACACACAGACTTTTTTCTTTTAGATTGAAGATGTCATCATAGGCAGGATTCACAGTTTTAAGACACTGACTTATAGAAGAATTGAAAATACATTATAAATGGCCATCAAAGAGCTAGACATATTGACATGAAAAGTATCTGAAAACCTTGGGAATTTTGTCTGTGCCTTTCTTTTCTTCCTTTTTATTCTAAGACTTAAGAGAGCAGAGTGTAAACTCACTTAAGAAGAACAGCAAGAAGCAGTTCTCAGACTACCTTTAAATACAGTATTGCCGTTGACTCAGCTTGTCTGGGCTACCTTTTCACATAAGACAGTCTCCAAGTTCAGTGTTCAACCTGACAAACGCTGTATTTTTGTCATTGGGATGGCTAGCAAAAATTTTCATCTCGGCAAAAACATTTTTTGAACTAGAGGGTCTGTTTGATATAGTCAGGTGTTCTCGTCTGAAAAGCTCTCGCTGAGTCGAGGATCTACATTGTGGCGTGTCATGGTAACACTCAGGGAAGGAAAGCCTCATTGCTTTTCAGAGGATTTCATATCCTCCCATTCACTTGGTACTTACCAGTAAATGCTCTTTATGCCAGAGACCAAAAACATTAATTTGACTGTAGATTAAATTAACCTCTTTTATATGTTTTCAAGGGCTTGCATATTAAGTCAGCATTTGGAGTGATTTTATTTCTATTTGATTTTAATTTGTTTGGTTGATTGTTGTTTTTTTGTTGGGTTTTTGGGGGTTTTTTTGTGTGTTTTTTTTTTGTTTGGTTGGTTGGTTGGTTTTTTTGTTTTGGTTTGTTTTTTTTAATGCCTTGGTTATAAATGGAATGTTGTTTTGAAAGCCTAAAAGTTGAACTTGTTTAATATTATGTCAGAAAAATAGATATAAAGGACATGAAAGGTGTAGAATCTCTGCCCTGTGTATGTAACAGTTAAAGAATGCAATGACAAGAAAACAAAAGCCTGAATAAATGCAGCTTTATAGAGAATTTTCCCTTCGCTCCGTACTTCAACTGTTACATCCATACTTTTATTGAAAATACAAGTGAAGATTTGTTCTTGGGGGACTTCATTCAGATGGCACTTCGTTGTTGTTGCTTAAAACCACAAGATGTATTAGCATTTTAACTGAATTCTTTTGCTTTAGTTGCTTATTCTGTATCCATCATAGATGCTAACAGTTCAGATCTCCTGTGAATCATGATTAAACAAAACAGTTATTTGTATAGAAGACAGGAAATTATGACCCAGTAGTAACCATCTTCTATAAAAGTAGTTGTCAGTGTTTTGTAAAATTTCAACTAGCTAAGCTGCTTTATTATTTTTATTTCATTCTGGTGTGCTTAGTCTCTTTATTTATTTATTTACTCAGAACTAAGAAAACCTGTCTTTCCCTCATAATGTGATACTATTTCACCCTTTTTTTTTTTGTTGTTAGGCTAATCTTCGTTATCTCTCACATCATCCTTCTTCTTTCTTGAAGTTTGAAATGTTTATTCCCATATCTTCTCTTAACCTTTACGTTGGCCCCAACATTAACTTGCGTAGTCTCTATTTCTCAGCTCTCCACCCACAGAAAAATGCTTCCCTTGCAGAATTAAACAAATTGACAGGCAGTTGGAAAAGTGGAGTGCATAACAGCAGATACTCCTCAGTTGTGGAAATTCCTAGAATAATTTATTTAAGAAAAAAAGCATTTATTCTGGGGGCATTAAAATTGTACTGTCTCATTGCATAAAAATTCTGTAAGTGACGGTTTACTGTGCCTAATGCCCTGAGTTACTGCAGCCAAGACCAAGGAATCAAATTAGGAAAACGCTGGTTATTTTTTATAGATGTTCAAAGTTGAGTTCCTTTGCTCTGGTTAGCGTTAAAAGAGACAGCTTCATTGCTGTGCAGTAGCTTGATACCGTATTTCATTGTCTCATTTTAAAATGATACTCTATGTCAAATCTATGATTTCAGGAATGAAAGGGAAAAAATGAGGCAGGAGAAAAAAAAAAAGAACTCAAGGAGAAGGAAGGTCCTGAACATTGCTGTATGTGCAGCTGATTGTTTGCAGGAAGAGATTTTGTGAGGGAAGCATTGACTGCGCTATGTGAAAGCAGTGTTGATTAGGAAGAAGTAGATGGCAGTTGATTGGAAGTGGACAGACTGAAAAAAAAAAAATTGTCCCAAGCCAGTTTATAGCCTCAGCCACATCTGTTGCTGCTTTTTTATTGGAAATTTTCACATGAAAACCTGGTTTGCAAGCTGGAGTTCGGAATAACTTTTCTTTACGTTGGACCCTGACTCCCCTGCAAAAAGCAATTAAAACCATATGTATCACTTTTTTGGATGCAAACTTCCCTTTGTCCCACACAGACCTGGGAGCATTACGGGTAACATAAGAGCTGAACTATTAAAAGTAGTTACAAAATAAAGTAACTTTTCCAATGCATTTTGCAGAATAATTTTTTCACCAGATGCATTTGCTTACATAGAGCTTTTTCCTTGCTTTTTTTTTTTCGGTATGTGTCTTTCAACAGTTTAGAAATGTTACTACCACTGTTTTCCTTTGGCATTGCTGGGAGCACTTACTGACCTTAATTGGTTTTCACATTTTTTTGAAAATGCCAATCCTAAAATACAGGTTTGGTTATTTCACACCTTCTGGGCGATTAGGCAAATGCAAACAGATTTGTGTGGCTACGAAAACCACACGAGTGGAAGCCAATCATATTGATTGCTTCAGCCAATTATACTTGTACAGCACATGGTTATCCCATTTTATTCACTAACATGCAGTAAAGCAAGCTGGCAGCTAAGAGTTGTTGTTTGATGAAAGGCTCTTTACTTACCACTCTGATATCACTGCTGTGAAGGACAAGTCTTGTAACATATTTTAACAATCTTTTCAAGAATACAACTCGAAGTTACTGGGACAAGAAAAAAAAAAAAATGTTGGCACAATTAGCATTGGGTTGAGAACTAGCAGTTCCTGGCCAGCTGAAATGTTTTAGATTAACTTTTGGATTCAGCAATATATTTTGAAAGGAAAGCTGTTGACAAGGCTGCAAGTACCGTGAAGGGCTGTGGTGCGACAGGCTTGATCTGGAATGGAAGTTCTGTTTGTCTCTGAGATTTCTGTTAGCTTTGAAACTCAAATGTCTTTATGCCTCCGAAACTAAAACCAGCCTGTAGTACCAGCTGTGGCCAGATGAAGAGTCAGGGACTTGCTTAGCAATAAAGGGGGTTTGCCTCATTCTGGTGGGGACGCAAAGCTAGGCCTTTGCTAAACAAAATTGCAAAGGAATTCAATCAGGATGTCCACAGTCACGGGGATCAATTCCTTTGCCTGTTGTAATTTAGGCTCCCTCTTCTCTTCTGCTGTAGGGTTCACCATTTTATAAATCATTAAGTGTTCATAAAATTATTTATAAATCATCTTCAGCTCATTTGACATACAGTATTAGGAAGGAGTACCCTCCTCCAAAAGGTCAAGCTTGTTGTTTATTGTCAGTGAAAAGGTTTTCCCTTTTTTCCCCCTCCTTTAACTTCTAATGACATCCTTCTTTTCCATGCCACCAGCTAGCTTTGCTTCCCTCTGAAATGACCAGCAAGAGTACTGCTAAAATTTATGTGGCTTAACCTCTTCTCTGTGAAAATGGCCAGCAAAGCTGATATCCTGAGGCCCTTTCTGCGTGCTCTAGCCTGGGTAAAATACTGTGTTTTAATAACACTTGCCAAAACATAGGCAGGAGAGGGAGCAGAATCGCAAGGTCTTAATTTGGAAATAGCATCTCTGGAAAAGTGGATATTGAAAGTTGTTTAAAATTCTTAAATCCCTATTTTATGCAGGGCTGCAAATACCTCTAGGGGGAAAGGAAGGGGTGGGGGGAGAGAAAGAAAAAAGCAAACCCCAGCTTAAGATTCTCTTTTTGACATGTTTTCTTAATGCTTTGTGTATGTGGAATATATTAGGTCTACATTGCCCATCACTTCTCCATTATGAAATCTCAGTTCATTAAGTCTTATCTGCAGCCTTTGAATAGAATGCAGTCTTCCTTTTTTTAGTAGCAGGGCAGGTTACTCTTTATCTGCTGTTAGACCTTGCAGATGTTTCCCTTGTAGCCATGTATAAAATGGCTGATATGGCATGAATCTCTGTATGACAAATAACCTTCAAATGCCAGAATCCTATTTCAGATTCCACTTCTCGTCCTAATCTCATACACATCTTCCTGTGATATGACAATTCAGGGTTACAGAAAAGATTGACTAATTAAAAAAAATATTTTATTCAGTAAAAGGTGCAGCATTTTAATAAGACATGAAAGTAAGATTGATAGGATATGAACTGTTGCAGTGTAACACTCAAAAAAAAGGAAAAAGCTGTGTAAGGAACATTTGTAAGGGAAGATTTGTTTGGATCTTGATGATGGAACTAGTATTTTCAGTGTTTGAAAACATGAAATAGCAAGTTGAACTGATAACATGTGCCAGTGCCACCTGTGCTCCACATCAAGAAGAATGGGCTCCTTACATTCTTGAAGTTTGGTGTGTGACATGTTCCTTGTTATTCCAGTGGCTTTGTGACTGTTGCTTAGTTCCAAAGCTGGCAGACATTTGATGGTAGAGGAGAATGATAGAATGCATGCTTTTTGATCTAAATTGTATGGAAGAGCTGCCTTTAAGAATCTGGTTCTGCTTTAGAGGTCTTTCTGTAACAGCAGCAAGAAAAATTATTTTATATCAATGTTTCTTGTTTTATAAGTCAGGTATCTTGTCTTTACAACAATAAATTCTATTTTCTGACTCCCATTAAGTTATATTTCTTCCAGGTTCTGTATCCTCATTACCAGCATAGGTTTCCTTACATTTATGAAGGTTGAGCAGATGCAAATCAAAAGAGTGAAACAAGGATTAGACTATTGGGCCCATTAGGATCCAAAGTCAGATCCATGTCAGTATTCCATAGCCACACTGACTTCTGGGGTTAAAAAAAAGAGAGAGAGAAAGCGAGCATGTGCAGGTGAGTAATTCTTTTTGATAGATCTAAAATCTAAATCTAAAGCAAGCTCCCATCTTTCAAGTATGCTGTGCCATATTTTCTTATCAAGCTGCAACCGTTTTCTCAGCTGTTGGCTTTGCCATCTAAGCAGGCACCTACGTCTGCAAACTCGCTGGAAAGGTGAAGAAAATCTGTCTGCGTTGGAACACTACTTGAGAGAAGGAACAAGCCTCGGAGGAATCCTGAGCTCCAGAAAAAAAGGCAACAAAGCTGCTGCTGACCTCTACAACCCATTTTAAAGCTTGGCCTTGTGTGAGATGCTAATCAGAGTGCTGCTCGTTAAAATAAGAGGAAGATGAAGGCAGCTGCTGTGCTGAGACTTGCACTACAGATTGACTCATTGCTGGAAAGGAACTACAGAAAAATGGTGCCAGAAATCAGCTCGGAAACCAGAGGAGCATGTGAAAGGCAGGAGTTGTGAGAATGCTTATGAGTGTAGGGCTTTGGGGACTTGATCCAAGAAGCACAGCAAAGAAATGTCTGAGCTGTTCGTAGGAAAAGGCATAAGGAATCACATGTATTGGGAAGACTTCTAGTAGGGAAAAGGATTTTGCCAGAAGCCAGATATATGTTATGTTTGTTTTGTTTTGTTTTTTGTTTGGTTTTTTTGTTTGTTTGTTTTTGCTTGTTTTTTTTTTAGTTTTTCTTTTTTTCTTTATAGTGAACTAAGCAACCAAGCACTGGCAAGCTGTTCCAGAGTGTGCCAGGTCCTGAGGCAGATGCAAAAAAAAAAAAAAGAAAAAGAAAAAAAGAAAAATCAGTTGTATTCACTTTACTTTGAGGTTTCACTGAGGAAACAACTTTTTTAGGTTTGGGGTTAGTCATGCTTTTTTAAACTGGAAAAAAAAGTGCAGTCATTATTTCTTCTTCAGATAGGGGCTGAAGTAACATTTTGATGCCAAAAAACATTTGTGTGTGTTTTACTGTAGAGAAATGCCTAGTATGACAATTCCTAATACTTCTTATGCATCAGTATACCAGAACGAAACCAACCAAAACAATTGGAGGCAACTTTTTTCCTCTTCTTTCAAATAAATTGTAGAAAGTATTGCTGAATTTTTCAGAGATAGACAACTTGCAAGGTGAATGTGGTTCTCCTGGCGCTGTGATCTGGCTTTGTGTTCTCTGTTCCATGCAGTTGTAGATCAGTTTGTGTGCTGCAGTGGAGGTGGAGTTTCACTGCTCTGACAGCAGCCTCAGACTAAAAACCACACCCAGAACACATCTGGGGGGACAAAAGCCACCAGCTAATATTTACGTGTTTCAAGGTGAGGGGGATATCTTTCTAAGAAATAATGTGCTTGATGACTATCAGGTCACGTTAATCTTTTCCTTATTTTGCAGCAAGATTATAGACACGAGAAGGTATCGCAAAGTAAAAGAATAGGCATGTGCTTGCTTACAAAATTAGAATCTATATTTTAAAAAAAAGGCGGGAAGATGTAATTAGAACACAGTTTTAATCCCAAACACTAAATAGGGTTGGGTACTAGCAATACTTCTCTACAGGGAGCGCTGATAACATCTCTCAAGCACACGCACTGGAGACCAACTTCACAGATCAACCTCCTTCCATGATTACTGGTTTCTAATTATATTCCTGATATATCAGATAAACACTGGCAGCACACAAGCCTTCAAAATTAGTCTGGGCAGTCTACTTGTGTCTCTGCAAATTTGGTTACATCACTAATTATGAGTTCTGTCTGTTGTTGAAAATGCAATTGAAATGTTAGTAGAACCATCCTAGATGGAGCTAATTTTGATGTCTACATTTCATACCTTCATTTTCTGACTTCAACTTGCCTCTGCCTCCCCTTCCTAAGTAAAGGGAACAGGGAGTCAACAGCTTGGAGGTCACATGTATTTTGCCAGGCAAAGCTCTTACTGCATTGTCATCTCCACTGAAGTACTTCAAATCTCAAATATTCTAAGAAGTGTTTGCTATTCAAATTCTTAATAATAATCCAGTTGTGCCCCCAGCATTTGAGAAAGTACAAGTGTGACTCCTTTGCCATGGGAAAAAGGGAGTAAAACTGAGAATGGTGTTTCAGACAGGGGTGTGTTTACAGAGTTGCACTCAGTTTAGACTGAGTTTAAGAGGCCTTGTCTCAACAACTGGTTTATTCATTCAAATGTGGAAAAATACTGTGTGTTCTACCAAACAGAAATTATCCCAGTAAAAGCACATGGCCCATTTTTCTTTTGAAAAGAGCAAAGCACTGCTTGGAAACTTCAGAGTGAGCTGAATATGTTTCATTGTAGATCATTAATCCCAGACATAGCCATCTAGGCTGGTGATCACCAAGGTTGTACTAGACTTAAGCAATCTGTTTTCTGAACATTTAGAAGTTGTGGTGGTTTTGGGTATCTGTGCTTCACTGTAAATCCTTATAGTCTTTATTTTCAGGTTATAGGCCACTACACTCAGTAGTAGATGCATTTTACTCTTCATCTCTTTTAACTTTTACCCAGATCACACTTGCAGTGGTGATTTGAGTTTTATTTGAGTCTCACTCCATATGTAAAGAAGACTAACTACTAGAAAGTAGTTAGTTTGATGTTTTAGAATGATGTTTTAGAAATAAAGCCCATAAGCTGTTAAAATTTTGATTGTTGATTTAAAAAAAAAATTATTATTTCTAGACCCACTATTGCAGTTGGGAAAGGGGAGGGGGAGTTGGATATTTTAATCAGCAAGAGATCAGCCACACAGGTAGAAGAAGCAGCTTGAACTCTCTCCTCTCCTATGAAACTGGTCAGTGCACTGCAAAATCCTTGGTAGAGCATTGCAAAACGTAGATGCATTTTTTTTCTCCTTTTGCTGCTTTTATCATAGATTAAGAGAACCCTTTTTTATTTCTGGAAGTGGTATAAATCCAGCAACTAATATTTAGTCTTTAGCTGAAACATTCAAATTGCAGAAGTTCAGTACAGGAAGCTTTCCTTGAGGAATACTTGAAAAGGAAGTGTAGCTCCTGTGATGTACTGGAAACCAATATTGTCAAGCCACATATAAACTAATATTCGGCATACATTCTTGAGCATAAGGTGTCTTGAGGGGGGTGGTTAATTAGAGCACTGGCTTTGGTTTATTCTTGAGCATTCTGAAGCAGGTGAGAGAACTGAGGGGCGTAGAAGGTGAGTATGCTGTGGACTTCTCTGGATTAAATCTCTCTCGTGTAGCAGAAGAGAGGATGATGGGGTTGGATCCTCTTACCCCTCAAGATCCCTCACAGTTACATGTTTTTGTGTTACCAGCATGACACATGCCACAGTATAAATTCCAGATGGCTTTTGAAGATGGATGTAACAAAGTGTTTGCTAAGTGGCTCTCGTAAGAGAGCCCAAACTAGGTTCTGTTGTCAGAAGCAGTGAAAAGCTCATCTCTCTAGTTAAAACCACAGGGGTTTGTGGTGATACTTGTTTCCAAACGTCTCCGGGTTCTAAGTCATTTTGTTACAAAGATTTTCATATATATTTTGTCATTGATAGATTTTGGAGTAGTTCAAGTACAGTCATTGCATGAGAAGATCTAAAAACATAATTTATATAAATGCAGTCAGAGGAAGGGGAAGTATGAGCACACCCGGATAAATTATATCAGTATACTCAGAGACAGAAATCCTGACTGTAGATTTAGAAGTCAGAGATAAAGCTTCTATTGACTTCAGTTTGTAAGAATTCGACCCAGAGAAAATAAGAAACATGCCTTATGTGAACCGATGTCAAGATGTATGTCCTCTGCCCCACAGAAAGAGGATATTTAAAATATTTATGTAAATATTTCAAAGAATTGCCAGTTGAGCTTTGTTACAGGAACCTGCACGTGTGTTGACCTTATGTTTGTTTGTTTCATGGAAATCTCATGCAGCTGTTTTTCATAACTGTGTTCACATCTGCTGTTGCTAAATCGTTTTAGCCTGGTTTCCGAAGGAAATGAGTTTTATGTGATTACACATGTGCATCCACATGCATGTGAGAGTTTCCCACAATGACAGATTTTTTAACTCCGTGACCAGTTTCAGCCAAATCTGAAGGGGTGAGACAGGGCCCAGTTTCTCAGACATCCCGTTCCTACAAGTTTTCTGAAATGTGGGCACCAAGGTAGGACAGCAAGAGTGTGAGGTACCTTGGAGGAAGGACTGTGCGTGAGTTCAGCAGTTGTGAGACACCAGACAACAGAACTGTTGTTAAATGACCTAATTAGTGAAAGACTACCTTGCTAGGTGCTGGAGTAATTGGTTATGATATACAAATCTGCAAGGCTTCATTAATTTCACAGTTTACAAAACTGTGTTTTCTAATGAATTGTCATTTTATTAAAAAAAACCCCAAACAAACCAAAAAACAAGCAAACAAAAAACCCTGATCATTTTTCCAGTAGAAATAACTAGGCTATTTTATAGGAGAGGAAATTTTAGATTTAGGAGAGGAAGCAAGCATGAAGCGCTGGTGGTAGTTTTTATTGGCAAGAGCATCTGCTGGTATTGCGTGTGAAAGCCATAAGTTACTTCTGCAGTTCATCCTATGGAAAGGTGAATAAAGTTGTTATGTTACATCAAAACACCATGGGTTTGCTGTGAACCACAAAACTTGCATGGCAGAAAAGTCCAGCTTCAAAAAACTCCTGTGAATTACTTTTCAGTTGCGTTGATGCTGTTTCTCATCTCCTCCCTCCTATAGAACAAATCTACCTGTGTGATACGAGAAAATTACAAGCAATAAATGGTAGAAATCTTTAAAAGTTCCGTAATATAACTGTGATTGAGGTATACAAAAAGATATGTTTTAGACTGGGTGCATACCTATGTGTGTATAAATATATATATGTGTGTACATGCATATAGTGAGTGAGTGAATAACACAGAGCAGGAGAAGGATATTTGGAAAGGGAGTTTGTAGCTCACTAAATGCTGAAAAGCCTTTCTTTGCAGCCCTAATGGGCTGTGAAATATTATACTTTAAACCTGTCACTATTCTGGGATTGAATCTTTCTTGTCCTGTGCCTTAGGGAAATGTAACTGGGGACTGTGCGGGTGTTTCAGGGATAGAGAGGTAAATGGGAAATCTACATGGAAAGAAGAAAGGAAAAATTTCCTGGTGGAGGGGAAAGAGGGTTTCATTTTTACTTTTAAAAATTGGAGATGTTCAAATGTTCAAAAGCTAGGAATGATAGAAATGGACTTCGGGAAAATGGATTAGTGGGAACAGAAGTATGGAACAGGTGAGTGGTCAATGGGGCATGATGAATTAAACTGAACGTACAGTTACAGGATTAATTACAAGATTTTTAGGTGTAATACATGAGTGGGCAATATAATTGTCCTTATAGCAATAAATAATATTATTTAGACATACCTTATCTAGGATATTACTGGTTCTGCCAAGCAAAATGCTTAAATTTTTTTTGTAATTACATTTACAAAAGTAACCCCACCCCAACAATAATATGTATAATGCTGAGAGAAAGAGAAACAGTTTCTATGATGTGTCCACACAAAAGTTCCTCAGAGGAGGAGTTCACACATGTACTGTGATGTGGAAATATCCTTTAGAAAGCCATGAGGAAAAGTCGCTTTAAAACATGTCATATCTTAGCTGGAATGCTTCACGATGCAAGCAGAGCATCCTTTGAATGTAGTGCAAGTAATGGGAAAGAAAGGAATATTAGCAGCCCTGCACCTCTCATTTATCTGAACATCAGTAAATGGACACTTCATTTGATATCTTGACATTTCTTTGTTTTTCTATATTTGGCTGGTATATATCAAGGACGAAACAATGCAGTTTCTTTGAACTCTGCTGCTGAACATCTGTAAAAGTTTATTTGGCACATGGTAGTAATTTTAAGCTATGTGTATGGCAAAGATGTGTTTATGTCTCTGTACAGAAGTTAAACTGCATTTGTCTGAAACATGTCATTTATCCAGCATTTTTAAAAATTATGTATCGAGTTAAAGATGTAATATTTAGAATACTTTTTTTTTTTTTTTTGTGCTTAAGTGTACCTTTGGGCATAATGCTGAACAAAGACCCCACATTAGCTCTAGTATTTTGGATGAAGGCATATATATGCATATAAGTAATTCACATACACATATATTATGTTCACCATAGACACTGAGAATCAATTTACTTTTATAAGTGTGATCTGCAGCAAAATCATTTCTGGTATGAGTGAGGGTGTTTGGATTGCTAGCACAGAATGGAAGACAATTTAAATCCCAGTTTTCTTCCAAAATTAAACTTTGTGACATTTTATTTTAATATAGCCTAATCATGATCCTTTTGCCTCCCAGGATCATATGACAGATGCTTTTATTGAAAATACACAGATACCTTCTTAAAATCTACTTCCTGTCATGTCACTGGAATGAAGGCTTTTGCTTATGACAGATGTGTGCTTTGGGATTCAGTCACCGCTTCAGGAGACTTCACATAAAATCCAGTGACTCTGAGAAGATTCAAGAGGCTGTTTGTATGGCTGTCTGTAGATTCAGGACCTTATACTTATTTATTTATTTTAAAATATAGGAAGTAGTCAGGCTTAATTCCTGTAGTACTTGAGTACATATTGTGGTGGGGCCCAGGTTACTACAGTCACTGCTTGGAGACAACCTCTGTTTACTGAGCAGGGAAGACACTGGAAATAACTTGAGAGTGGAAAAGGAGGCCTGTGAGAGCAACTGATGAAAGAGGACGCAGAGGTGACCATGGGCAAGGTCAAATGTTACACATTGGCAGAGAGCAGGGGTGAAACTCTTCTACTTACAGGTTGGATTGAGTGTTTGGTAGTAAATCCTACTTATCGAATGGTTTTTGTATGGAATGGTTAAAGATTTGAATTTGATTTAGGTTGAAGCTTCAGTTCTGAATTTTGTGCCGTAAAAATCTTTCTTACTTGTTGATGAAACCATTAGCAGATGGTTTAATGCCACTCCTCAGACATTTCTTAAGAAACGAAGATTTGGTCTTCGATATGTTCTACAAATTTGTCACTGATTTGGATTGTACCTGGTGCTAATTTGTAATGCATAGCTAGTGGTGAAACACAGCCTTGAAATGCTTGGTGCCTGCAGAAAGTTACCTGTATCTCAGTGTCAGGTCCACGAATGCAGAGTGTTCTGTGCTATGTTTGTGTTGATGTCTACAGAAGTAGCTACATTTTGCTGTAATCTGTTATGCATATTCGTATTTTGTGTTAGAAAATCTGCAAGGGCTTCACTGAAAACTTCCAGATTTGCCTTTTTAATTCTATATTGGAACCATCAAAAAAATACTGTGCCTAAACTGAGTGCAAAATGCATCACTTTTAATACTTCATCCCTGTGGGGGAGGATACAGTGCAGGTCCGTGATGTCAATGTTCTGAGAGTTCAGTATTTGCATTAGGAAATACTTCATATCTCCTAGTGGGAATAATTAAACTGGATTCCCGTGGTGTGAATAGATGCCATAGCTTTTATTGTGCCCCATTTTCCATGTGTAATTGAGCAGCTTTGTAGTGAGAGAATAAAGGTTATTAGATGTATGCAAGTTTATCTGGATACTAGGATCAATTAGAGGAAACCCCAATTCCTTATGCTTTTGCCAGCTTTTCTGAAGCTTGTATACAAAGGACATGCTAATTTCTTCCTTCAACCCTACACTAACATTTGAGGGTGGTTTTTTTTTTATTTTTAACCAGCATTTTTTGGCCTTGGACCCTAATCTGGAAAGCACAGAGGTGACAAAAAGTGTAGTTAGAAAGAACCAGGAGCATCTCACAATATTAAAAAAAAAATTCATGGCCGGTGATCCTTGCTTACTTTTATGATCATTCAAGGTAATATATGGCACCACTGAAAATCTCCAGGGAGCAAAGGAGCCACATCCTTTGCACAGAGTTCTAGTAGATGAACTGTTAATTTTAGGGAGACATTGTTATTATTATTATTATGTTAGGCTGCAAATGTTTTTGATGTTTCTAAAATAGCCTTTGAGGAGTTCCAGCTTCCTGTGTGGTGATACGGTCACTAGACTAATGTGGTCTGAGCAGGGCTGTGTTCCAAATTATCTGCCTCTAACATCTGTCATTGCTAAAATAGAGGGTTTGGGTTTAAAGTTTTTTGGGTTTTTTTTGCTCTGGGGTTTGGTTTTTTTTTCCCCTTTTTTTTTTGTTTTGTTTTGTTTGTTTGTTTGTTTTTTGTTTTTAAAAACCTAATGTCACTGGAGCTTGCAATGTATGCAAATGCAAAATACGACACTGAACCTTTATGTATTGTTTTGGAAGAGCTTATCTTGCTTTCATTCTTATTTCACACCTCAAAGGTCTGGTTTATCTGGCTGTAACAACACATCTGAGTGTTCTTTATTTTAAAGACAACTAAACTGTGGGGAAAATTATGGGGGGTCAGTGGCTGTAAAGTCTACCAAGGCCAGATTAAAGCAGCACAAATGTCAGGACCCATGAAACAGTAAATCTGGTCACAACTAGGTACAGTAACTGAGTCTTGGCAACGTGGTTCTGCTTTTATGGATGCAGAGAGGTTGAGTGTGTGTCTCCCAAGCCTTTCTGGGCACAAGTGCATGTAGGCATCCTTTGTTGCTCTTCTCTCTCGAAGTGTTGGCCCTCTGCCTTGCTGTACCTTGCATGCTCCGAACCCAACAGTCAGAACATCTAGGAAAAAAAGATGCCCAGAGAGCAATTAGTTTGTAATCCTGCCAAGTTATTTTTTTCAGATGAAAGGTACATCTGAAAAGACGGGATTTTTTCTTCTTCCAGTCATTCTCAGGTCAAGAGGCCACCATAGATGCATAGAGCACGTGTTACGTTTCGTTCCTGAGCTGAGCCTCAAGTGACTTCCTGTGAAACCAGGGAAGTGGGAACACCTTTCATGAGCTTCAACTGAGTGAAAGCAGCAAAACTTTCAGCTGCACAGTATTTGGTGTTTATGGTTTTGTTAGGTTGGGGTTATTTTTCCTATTTTCATTTCATGAGAGTGATAGTGCTGGTGACATTCATAAAACCATTACAGCATTGCTTGTGGTAGAAGCAGACAGATGTGGTAACACCCTGAACCTTTCAGTGATATTTGGTGCATTCTAACTGAGAATGCTCACAGAGACAGGGTTTTTATTTAGGCTTTCTCGATACAGCTTTTGAGAGATATCACTGCTTCTGTTCTGTTTGGAAGGCGAGGCACAGAGACGTGACTTGAGTTGTTCAGGGAGTCAGGAAAAGCCAAGTCAAAGCAACTGGATCCTCAGACCACCAGTCCAGCACCCCTTGGAGCAGAGCCCGTGGCTGCCCCAGAGCTGCTGCACTGGAAACCAGCGATGCAGCCCTTTGTTTGGCGTGGGGCACTCCAGGCCCTGGGGGATTTGCACACTAAGCCTTTGTGTGACAACACTCAAATCTCTGTGCTTACAAACACAGGGGTGATGAGTGTGTTACAAGTGTTTGGATAGATAAAACCAAAATGAACTGTTAAAATGGCTCCATTTTTTAACTGGTAAAAAAAAAGCTCAGCGAGACAAGATATTACCAGAGCTAAGAACAGCTCTGAAAGGATGTCAAGATAGTGCTACTATCAACATGAGCGTTTGTGGTGATCCTTCAAAAAAAAAAAAAAAAAAAGCTGAGAAACAATTTTTCTTCATTCTGTCCCCTGGGGACACGCTGACTAGTGATGACTTGTCTGGCTCAGCTATGTGTATTCTAATCCACTTTCTTTGCCAAGATCAGTCAACACTCATTAGAAGTAAACTTCAGCACTTAGTTCAGATTCAGTAAATAGCTTTATTAGTATAGGTGAAATACTCTTAAGTCTTCAGCCTTACCCAGATGACACAGTTATCTGGGTGTAACAAGGAGAGAAACTACTCATAAATCCTTCTGTTATTTTAGTGTCAGTGAAATGGAGTTGAGTTTTATAAATTACTGGTTTGGCTCTCCTTCTATGGAGATTCTGCTATTACAAACCCAAGATTCACTTATTTTATCTAGGTGTAAGCTCAATTTTAATTCAGAAAATTATCTGATTGCTCGATTACAAATGCGTAATGCAAACCTAAATGTAGACTGGAGTCTGAGTTTTTAAAAATCCTTAAGAATCTGTAGTAGAATTAGTAAAATGAATTAATTCCTAATATATACATGATCTGTTAGTGCTGATAAAGGACTTCAACACGAAAGTTTACTGAGAGAAACCATTGCACCGTTAAATACTATTATAGAAAACACTGCATTGTTAGAAGCACCTTGCACTTACCACACATAAGAATGCAGTTGTACTTGGGCTACAAGTTTGTGTAAGGATGCAGTTTGTAAACACTTCAAAATCATAACAGGCTAACACTAAAGGAAACAAAGTTTGGTGATCGGTGTAACTTCAACAGTTCTTCTCTCCTCCGTGCTTTTCTTTAAAACAAGACATTCCAGTGTCTTACAATCAGTCAGGTTGTAGCAGTGTTACAGAATCAGGGCCACAACCGCAGCAGCAGTCACGATAGTTAGCTGAGGAATGTTCTCTGGTAAATTACATAGGAGATGGATGGCCTGTACATGAGGCTTTTAATTTTTTTTTTTTTATAAAACCAACAGCAAATCACCAGAAAAAAAAAAAATCCCACAGTATGTTTGCAAGCAGGTTTGCTTGGAATCAGGTTCTTGCATTAGTGCCAGCGTAGTTGTTACAACCCCAAGGCCCCTTGTGAAATTAGAAGGACACAAAGCCACTGTCGGGATCTTGGGAAGTACCAGGTGGATCTCCTATTTTTCAGGACTGCTGGAGAACAGATAGTGAGTGTGGTAGGATGTGATTTTTAAGCATGTGGAAGTGTTGATTCTTAATTTGGAGATTTTGTGTGTGTAAAAGGGATGGAAAGCAGTAAGAACCATTTCTTCAGCTCGTGGTCTGAATTGAATCGTAGGTGCCGATTCTGAGAAGATTCTGAATTTCTGTCTTGTCACTGAAAATTATCAATATTGAGGCAATTTGAAAACATAGAAACCTATGGAAGAGGATAATATGTGTAGTCCAGCTCTGTGAATATTTTGAACTCATATTCTCTTTTTTTTGTGTCATCTCTTGTAGCTATTCCTGAACTGTAATAATCTGACTTGAATTTGAGTTGACACAATTACTTATAATTTAAAATACAACAATAGTTAGAATACACATAATGTCAACAGGGCTTCAAGGAACTTGTTAACAAGTGTAAATTTAATTTCAGCACACATAAGATGGACCCAGGTATGGCAGCAGCCTCATTATCCAATAAAAACCAGTGATGTGAAGTCGTCATATATTTTGCCCCAGGAATCTGACAGCCATTTTCTCTGCAGCATTTGATAGTACGAGAGCAGATGTAAAGATGAGATTCCAATTATGGTACTTCTTATTTAAATCTGCATCTTTTATTAACCTCATGCACCCATTAGAACAGGTGAATGGAAATTATCAGATCTATATCACATAAATGCTTTTTCTGTTATAAACAGATGATAGGAAATCTCACTTGTACAGTTTCAGTGTGATTTAAATCTATTTAATGACTGGTTTGCAGACTTTCATTACAGAATTTAATGTGGTTATAAATATACAGTGAAGCATCTTGTTAATATTTTCTCAGGTTAACATATTGATAATGTGGTCAGGGAAAATGTCTGTCCGTGGCAAACAGGCCATTAAGAACAGAAAGCTATGAATAAGTTGAATTTCTTAACATATGTGAATGGACTTGTGGCAATATGCAGAGGATGGAAGGATTTTCATTAACATAAACCCATTTTAGTTTCTGAAGGGCTCAGTGATCTAAATCCTCTCAGTATTTATCTGTGTTTCAGTATTTACGTCTAGATCTAGGTCACGCTCTACATCTATTTGATGTTTTTGTGCAGCCTTCATGTTTCTAATGTTTTATGACCTTTAACTGTGTGATAAGGTCTGCGGGGTTTTTTTCAGACAGGAATCCGGGGCTAGAGAAAGCAAAGGCAGGTTCACATTGCAAAGGCAGTCGCTGTGGTTCTGTTCCCAGGTTTGTGAGCCCTGGTGAGGTTGGTTACATTAGGTGCTGGGTTTTGTGTCATCACCAATTTCAGACCTGGGGCAGAATCCCCACATCATCATTACCACCCCTGTAGGGATGTAATAACTCGATTTTAGCTACTCCACAACCTGTCTGCAGGAGACAGGTACACCCTGAGTGACCCATGCAAGGTGTGTAGGATATTTGCAGTGGAACAGGAATGGCTTTTAGGTGATGTCCTAGCAGTCTGGTGTACTCAGGGGACAATAAGATCCATTTCTAACATTGCTGATTTATTGCAAGCTTTTAGACAAAGTCATGATGCAATAAATTAACCCGAGTCATGGTACTCTTGTTTTGGTACCGATAAATATATGCTTCTTGATTAAACTTCGCATTTCTTGGAAGAACTGAAAGTTTAGTCCACCTTTGTGTCAGGAAGCATCATGTGAATACTGCTTAATTCCATAGTGTGCACACCCAGGTGTTTCTGTGAACATGGCATCAAAAATACAGGCCATATCATAGTTTTATTGTAAGCTGCAAGTGCTACTTAGTAAATTAAATGGTGACATGTTTGCTAACAGAAAGAATTTTCACAATATCACTGTAAAAAGCAGTGATTTTTAACACCAAATACTTACAGCAGCCGGAAGCCTAAATCTACTGCAAGCTAAATTACTCTGGTAGCATGCTTGAGTTTTTGTACAGAACACAGCTCACAAACAAGCGTAAGATGGAGCTGGCAATACTAGGGGTTTATTGCTTACATAAACCAAAAGCTTAGTGTTTGAGATATTGTGGAAAAAGAAAAGTAAACTTTTCTCCGTGAATCAACAAGAAGGAGATACAAACTTAATACCTCTCAGGAGCGAGAGGTAACCTGTGTGTGCCACCAACATATATACAGTGGGTGTCAGTACTAATACCCTTCTCAGTTTTGTTTGGGAGACAATTTAAGTATTGTTATTATGACATTCCTGAAATTTAAACATAATATTTGTTGAAGTTGTTCAGTGACTCAGGTTAAATAGTCTGAAGTTGATACTTTTTTCAGAAAAAATTTGGTTTCAGTCATTCTTAGAGCTGTAGCAGGGGCAAAATGAAGAGAAACACACTGTCCAGTGCTTAGCTTAACCTGACATAAGCAGCTAAACTCCTGCACCACAAACTGGGCTTTGGATTGGGGAAGGGGGTAAGACAATGCCACAGACCTTCTTTCAATATGAGGAAGTGAAAAAGTTGCTCTCTGCGTTGTCCTTCTTTCTTCCATTCTCTTGGAGCAAATACTTGGAAGTATAAGAGGATGATAGATCATGTAGTTGTTACCTAAGTCTGTGGGTGTTAGGCTTTTACATAGAAAAGAAATGATTTAGAATTCTGACTCTTTGTCACTTGCTTATTCAAGAGATGGTCAGCGTCTCAGGAACCTGCCATATGTGATGTAACCTTGACAGACTGGTTTAGAGAGAAATGTAGCCCAAAGGATGCTGTATTTTTGTCTGAGTTACCTGTAAAGCTGCATTACAAGGTGAGGGTGAGCCCAGCCTGTAGTTATGGCTGCACACTCTGCAGAGGAAACAAATGGGACTGATTCCCCTCTGCTTAGGTAACACTACGAAGTGCTCAAAAATAGTGGATTTCCTCTTTCCATCTGCAACTCTGAGTAATTATCTGTTTGTTACTGTTAAACACTTGTCAGATGTTTTCGATTGCTTCACTCTAAATGAGGATAAATAAAACACATTCTTGAGGCTGATAGCAGGAACAGTTCCATCTCTGTTCCTGGTTAGAGATCATACAGGAATATGCATACATAACAGTGCATATATTATTGCAATGTAATTGCACATCCTGTTCTCTGTCAGTATTCAGAAACCTTAGAGAAAGGCAGTTTCTGCAGTGCTTCTTCTGTCTAGACTAACACTGAGCAGATGGCTTGTGGCAGGATTTGTAAAAAGACATCCGAAAAAATATGGCTGATTTTCAGTTGCAGTTTGTACCCATACATGGATGTTTATTCCCTTTCTGACACATGATATTTACAGTGAATAGCAAAGCAGTTGTAGAGAGACAGTAGTTATGGAATCATCGGAAGGAAAGGACTTGATCCTTGTGGGTCCCTTCCAACTCAGAATATTCTGGGATTCTGTGATCAGTAATGCTGTTAGAAACCAGTAATGAAAGGAGCTGTAAAGAGTGCCAACAGGATTTCCTGCAGCAACTACACACCTTGCGAGATACTCAGCTGAGAACCATGAAATTGGTGCTTTAAAGGGGCTGATTATTGGTTATTTCCAGTTGTTCCTCTTAATCCAGATGCATGGGCATCTGGATTTTATAAGAACGGAGGCTGAGGGTAATTAATCCATACCTAGCTCCCAATCTCATGCTTACTTCAGGTCATCCTTCCTTCCCTAATAGTAATGGAGCCCTTGAGGTAGATGGTAGCAGCGTGCTGTCCAAGTGTGACAGTGATGCCTCTTGGTCTTTTTCATATCCATGTGGAATATGTTTTATTTTTGTCCAAGCTAACTCAAACTAGGATGGAAATCTGCTTTAAGATATCCAGTAGTAAAGCAGTGTTGCTTCGAGTATGGAAAGCGGGCAGTGCTTTTCTCTGGCCTGTGCTTAGCTCACCAGAATCAGTTATGAAGCTGTTTATGAGATGCAGGTTCTTTCATCCCTCAGAAAAGCAAAATATTATGCATATAAGCCAGCTATTAACTTTTGTCCTCCTCATTCTCAAGTACAAAGGTTTTGCTGGTGGGACACTGAAAGATAGGAAACAACTCAGTGCAGATCTGTTTCATCCAGCTTCTGGATACACTGGTGGAAGATCTTCATCCCAGATATTTCTCAGTGTTGGTTAAGGAAGGCAGTTTGGTTTTCACTGCTGCCCAGAGGTAGGTCAGGGTTTGTTCCCTCCTTTTCCGATGTACATTACGCTACTCATTTTGACAGAAATTACTCCTGTCGCTTATATGAAGAAATTCTGTGATGTTCTAGCTTGAAATAGGTGCTATTTAGTCTCCCCACCACCTTTGCCTGGTTCCATGTCTCCCTTTTCTTGTTGTGTCTCCCTGTAACATGGAAAAATATCAGTCACTCTGTATTACCACAAGACTGGTGCTGATTTATGTCGGTGCAACGTAATCGCTAGGCCTTTTGCCTTGTGTTTCAGAATATGCAGGGCAGTTTAGGATATAACCCAAATGTTAAAAATCTTCAGCAGTGATGCTTACTGATGAGTTTCGGGTACAGTGTAAAATAATTAATGGTAAGATGCAAAAAATCCCCCACAATTTGTTGAAATCTCACACAATGGAGAACAGCTCCCAGAGTTGTACAGAGCAAGGAGTACCTGTGAGGAGAGAAGGACAAGACAGGAGGAGGGCAAGGGACTGTGAGATCTGGAAAACAGGTTTCATGAATTGTCCCTTCTGTGGGAATGTTTCTGCAGCAGTCCCTGGTGACTACATAGGGCGTCACTCACAATGACCTACCTTCATCACTTTAAAGTGCAATTTCTGGTTTCAGTGATGAGGGTCAGTAAATGCAGCAGTAATAATGGGTGCAGGCAAATCTTTTTTTACCCTGTCAGTGCTGAGATTGCTTGTCTTTTTTCCTTGCATACAAGTGGCAAAAGATTGTCTCCAGTTACCTATCATGCTTTGAAAACCTCTTCAAAAAACTTTCAACTTAATAGGTATCGCAGTGTGCGTTCTTATAGTTTGCAAACATGGAACATTTGTTTTTCACATGTTGATGCTTTCTTAATACTTTCTCTTCCTGAAAACCTAATCTTTTCCTGTACTGTCAACAGAAGAATGTAATCTTGCATTAGAAAAATCTGTTGAAAATTCCTGTTACATTTGTTTACGTGTGTGCAAGTGTGTATAAACCAGTGCATCTTAAATAGGATTCATTATGAAACGGTAATTCTTTGTTTTCTTTCATTTTGTTTGGTCAACTGAAAAAGAACATCTGTGCCATCATCCTCACTGCAATTTTCCACCCTGGCAATTACCCACATGAGCAAAGATCATGTGCTGTTTTGGAGAGCAGGATATGATTGTACAGGGTTTCTGTTGATATGGGTAATTTAGTGGAAAAACTCTGGTTAGACTAATCTTACCAAGAGGTAGTAAGGGACACATTAGATGGGTTACCTGTAATTTAGATTTCTTTTAAGCTAGTTACAAATTGATGTTTTTGTGTACCTAAAAAGACATTAGAAAAAGATGTATTATTTATAGCTACTGCTTCCTAATGGAAGCTAAAATTTTTTAAATGCATAATGCATTTGCACTAAGGAAAATATGTCCAATATTTCTTAAATGTCAAATATATTTAAATATTTAAAAAAATTACTTGAATTTTTGCTTCGTTTAGCAATACATTTTAAAAATGCATTCGGCATTGTGAATTGTTTTGAAAATGCATTATCCAGTTAGCAACTGAATGAAATATTTATCTGGCATGCTGACATAAAGATGCAAAAATCATTACAGAATAATTCTTTTCATAGAGGTCTTAAAGTGAGGTCAATTTTCCATTCATTCATAGCCACAGTACAAGGTTACTAGAAGGTCACCTCTTCTAAATAAATAGAGCAGTAGTTACAGTAGAAAACAATGAAAGCTGCTCAGTTGAATCCTTAAGTTCCTAATTTTTGTGCAACTGCAAAGAGTTACAGCAATTGTTGAATCATATTATTTTGCGCCTTTCAAGCTCAAGAATCTAATCCAAATATTGTTGCAATCATTGTGAGATTTAGTGCTTGGTAGGGCCTGATCCATCCTTTTAGGTGCCCTGCCTTTTGTTTTCCAAGACCTTTGAGACAAATAGGTCTGATTCATCAGGAGCAAAGCTTGTTTGTGAAGCTGGAGATGGTTCTGCCATCAAAAGCTCTGAGTCCGCTCTCAAAAATTTTGTAGTTTGCTGTGATACGTGTGGCATTCAGCTGTTATCAACTGATTGGGGGAATGGACCTGTCCTGACTTGGGTGAAACTTTCAAGTGCAAGGATATAAAACCTCTGAAGAGGGTTGGCAACTTAGCTAGGGGCAGAAATCAAGCACAGGTGCAATCAGGAGCAATAACTGGAGAGTGAAATTAGAAAAGAAGAACACAGCATACAGACCTCTTCTTCCTCTCTGCTGGTGCTCTCCTGCAGGGGACTACGGAAAATCTGACTTTTGGGGTCTATTCCATTTGTCCATTGGAATTTGCTCTCCCCAACAGATCCTCTTTTCAGAGAAGTCAAGCAAAACTGCTTCTGCCAGAAGGTAGAGAGCAGAAAGGGCTTGAAGTGGACACCACTGGTTATTTGCTCATCCTCAAGTTACCCTGTCCGTCTGCCTTTCCATCAGTCTCCCTCTGTGCCGAATGCTGCGTGTGCTCAGATTTATCTTTCCTGTTACTGGTGTTTTGAATGACAAGTTTTCTTGGTTTGGACCATGTGAGTCTTTCCCCAGTGCATTATACAGTCAGTCACGCTGTGCTGTAGAACCTTTGACACCTCAGCATTTTGGTATTTTGCTGTTCCTTCTGCGGTCTCTCTGTTGCAAGAAAAGACTACAGGTGACGGGTCAGTCAAGAGCAGTGCACCATCCTTACTCAGTTAAATTCCTATCTGAAAATTTTGCGGACATTACCCAATTCGTAATCTGATCTAGGGAGCATGTCTGTTGTGGACTCTGACTTTTGAAATTTATTTTTTTTTAATTCCATTCTTCTCCAGTATCATTGTGTAGGGTTATTTAAACGCTTAGGGACCTGATTTTCCAAGATGCTCCTCAACCAGGTCTTCAATAGTTCACTGATAAGTAGCTCTGAAAATCAGGCTCCTTGTGTGCATTCTGTTGAGCATTGACCTTCCATAAAAGACAGAATGATGTCTTCCCCAGCCAGTCTTGCAGAACTGCCCCCAAAAAGGATTTTGCTGACTTAGTGAACTGTTCAAAACTCGGTATGATTTCTGTAATCTAAAAATGCATGTGTGCCTTGCAGGGTCACTTTATTCCCGCTGTTGCAGAGAACAGTGGTAAACCTTTTGTTTTCCCTCTTTCAAAGAATGCTTTCATTTTATAGTTTTTGAGTGTGGCACCAGTGTTTCCATCGCACTCTTTCTAATGACATTTAGGTCTTTTCCCTGGCTGCCATAATTTAATTTATTGCTAGTATGTATACATGCATGAATAGTTCAGATTTCACTTCCACAGTAATTTGCACTTCTGGCATTTAATTTCATTTGCTGTTGGGTTGTATGTTTTATAGTTTCTGACTGGCTTTTCCCTCAACAAAACGTTACCAACATGAAATAATTGGTTTGGGAAAAGGCTGCACACATGGATTATGTATAAAGGGACTTAATTGATTATCTTTGCAAAAGATCCAAGCTTTGCTTGGTGTACATTTGCCCCAGTTCAGTCAATGATACCAAATTTCTATGGATGGCTCAGCAGATCACAAAAATGCCTCCTCTTTTCTCATGAGGGTGGATGCTCAGCTTTCCTGAGTACAAAGCTACTAGATTGCACTTTGTAATTCTTGAAATACATGGCAAAATCTCAAAGTTTTCAGAGTTTTGACTTTGGATGGTTCTTGGTGGTTTGTTTTTTGGTTTTTTTTTATACTAAAGGTAGTTTTTCTGTTCTTCTCTGCCTCAGTACAAGATGGTAAAATGCCAAATTAAATTACAACTGCTGTAGGATTTTTTAACAATACTGCTTTAACTTTTCAATATAGTCTCTTCTGTGTGCATTTCATGGTATAATATTCAAAATTCACTTTGCATTGTATGAAAAATTTAGGTGACAACCTGATATAAAATATTGGTAATTTGTCAGTAACAGAGTAGAGGAAATTAAAAAGTGGTTTGTGTGGTTAATAAAAATTATCAAGACGCTTCTAAAATAATTACTTCATAAAAATACCCGAAGGGAAAATTCTGCAAAATGTTTCTGCAGAAGCTTTTAAAATCAAAGAAGTATTTCTTCAGTTTGGACTTGTCAAATGGTTCACATAGTTAATATATTTTTTTTTTTTCCCCCTTTGTGCTTTGGCCCAACACTTGAGAAGAGAATTATGAATGTAAATAAATACAAATCAATAGGAACACTGTTTTATTATTTCACTGGGAATTTCTGTACAATTTGAGAGCAACTTGCTACAAGTTGAGTAGATGATTAAAGTTAACCTTGATCTTAAGCCAGCTAGGTTGGATTACATTCTATCAGCAAGGGATTTAAATTTACTCGGACACATTTTAATTGGCATTTATGCAACGTGTACTCACAGATGCTGAATTCATTGAGAAATACTGAGTGCCATCTGTTTAACTCTGTTTCCTCTCTATTAAAGTATAATAAAATAAGGCCAGGCCATTCTGGCTTGCTAATATATTTATCTTTCAGAATACAATATTTTAATTACGACATCAATAATGTGTTATTCTGTGCTAGATATTAATTTCTGTGTTTAATTAAAAGTAATCTTATTTTCTCTGCTCTTTTTCATAGTTTTTTCCTCTGTAAAAATGTCTTTAAAAATACTGGATGACTGTTTCCATGTTTGCTGAATGTAGGTGCTACTACTATTGATTCACATGGAAAAATAATTGAAGTTAGTAAGTAACAGCCCATTTCTGAAGAATTTGCCTGCCCATAAAACATGATTGTTATTGATGGGTCATGTTGCTTAAAGTAAGCATGTATAAATTCTAGATACATTTTATTTTATGATGAACAAGACATGCACATGTTAGCACATTACATTTATTTGGGAACATGACAAACAAAAGGAATTTTGATTACCTGGGCAGTATGAGAATATATATACTTGTCTAATTTGAGTTTCAATATTTCTCCTCTATTTTTTGCATTGGTGTAACTCATGGCAGGTGTGAATTTTCGTGGTGAGGAGTAGAAGATTCCTCTATTTTTAATTTAAAACTTATAGTTGTCTCCAAATTAGTTACCTTTTCTTTACCATTCTTGCAGTAGAAGCTGTTTAATGAAGTAAGAGGTTTTCCAGACTGCTGTTGAGGTCATACTTCTACTTGTGTAGGTGCCAGACTTTTTTTTAGCACTGTTGCTTCCCACATGATAAATAATCTTTTTTTTGATGATGAAATTTTTATATTATTTGATCTGTTGCATTTCCATATTTTTCTACTTGATCCTAAATCAGCATTTAGAGTGATTTGGATGTGCGTTACAGGAGAATGTACAACTTGCAGAGGGTAAGTCGATTATAATGTAAAATATGTAGTGCAGTGAGTTAACAGGATGAAAGATGTATGGCAACATCTAACCATGAAATCACATACCTTCTCTCTATCCCTTTTTTTTTTTTTCCCCTATTTCTTGTCCCCTCCCAAGGTTTTCTTTGCAGGGTAAGTTGGCTGATATTTGAATGTTAATTGTTCAGGTTATACAGATAATTTGTGAGATTTTCCTGTTTTACCTGTGCGAGATCTTTTCCTTTGATAGTGTGCTAGCAGAGCTGTCTTTATGTAAAGCTTGTTATAACCATGCCCCAGCTTTCACCATTTCTCTTTGGTGGGTTATATTGAAATAATAGTAATTCCCTTGCATACTATGCAATTAGCCTTGCTAGATGATATTGGATCTACAGATTTAGTTTCAAAGGAAAGGTTAAGACACCATGAGTATCTTTTCCCTTTGAAGTGTGCTGTTGAGGCTTCATCTGGGGATGAAAGGGTGCTGACTTCTAGGGCAGTGGGGGCTAAAAGAAGAATGCCCATCTCAAATATGGGTGAATGAGATTGTTTCTATTCTCTGCAAATAGTGCCCTATAAAACAATGATTCTTCAAAGAGCTGAGGAGTTAATCAGATAGATGTTGATGGATGTAGCAGGTTCAGTGTCCAGTAAGACTTTAGGAAAAAAACCCAAATCATTTCTGGGGGAAAAAAAAAAATCATCTTAAATAGACATGCATGTAATAGATATTTACTGCTTTACTTGTTACCAGCAGGGCTAAGCTAAGTTTATTCCCACTTGAAAAGTATCTTTTTAATTATCCATCTGGTTTTCCCTTACCTTTCATTATTCTGTCTGAATTGGTGGCTCTGTGTGCTTCAAATCGTATGTAGATTAATTTCAGCTCTGGAAGTCTTAAATTATTTATACTGTTTGGGAATAATGTGCATTCCCATTGTTTACAGCTCTGGTGTTTCTGATTATGTAGCATCGGTCTTGTTTTGCTGAGAGTGTCCTCTGTTGATTAACTCTCTAGATAGTTTGATAATGGCCTATATCCAAATGATGTATATACAAATCCCAGTTGTCTGCATGAACTTGGCAGGGTTTAGTGAGGTATTTGTTACTGGTGCTTTTTTTTTTAGATGAATATATAGAGTTACCCCTTTTCCTCTTTAAAATTTTTTCCTCTGAGAGATTTGATAGTTTTGTCTGTCATACAGTTTTACATGTTAGAATAGCAAAGGCCATGTGTACAGACTTGCAGTGATAACAGAAGTTTGACACCACAGTGGGAATAAATGCTAGTGGCATTTCCTACTTCTGATAACTGGTAAGAGCACTTTCTGTATTTTCGCTGGTTACTCACACTCTTAAGGGTTCCCATCTTAGGCCAAGCACACTGATTCAGTGGCTTTGTGGATATATAATATTATATCTGTGGCTTTAGTAAGGACACAACAGATATACTTCTTCCCTCCAAAAAGTCCAAAATGCCCCACTATGTTTTAACATATAGCTGTAGTGCACATGTATTGTGGTTTTGGCACTACGTAATACACTGTGTCCTTCAGTTCTGAGACAAGTCTCTCATTGCTGTAAAGCCAGCAAGAAATCCAGCAAAGAAAACGGAGTACTTACACGCACCTTACAGTTTGTATAAACATTAGGAGTGCCTGCTGTTTAAAAGCACTTTCTACATGAAGTAACTGTAGTGCCCCAGTATTAAAGCTCAGGAAACCTTTTGAGTAATGACTTGTCACGGTGACCTGCTGAAAGATGCCAGTCAGTTGCATTCAGGCACACAGGCAGCAACAAAGCACTTTCCTTAGCAAAGGGAATATCTCTTTTTGCTTTAGAGTCTCGTCTATGAATGAACATGGTGACTTTGAAGGTTCTTATTTGCTGGTTTGTGTTTTCTTGTTTCTTGACAATACGAGGCTTGTATTCCCGTTCTGTTCGCCCTCCTGCTCCTGGTTGGTTTTGTAATCACTACCCAAAGTCTAATAAATTCACAGAATTTATTAGGAAAAAACCCCTGTAATGTGAACTTAAAACTTACCTGACATTTCTAAGATTGTTATAGTTGATATTAATGAGGATTTTTTTGGTGTTCACTATGTGTACAGCAAGTAGTTGCAAATAGTGCAACCCAATAGAAGGGTATTTTTAGAGGGAAACAGTTGGGCTGAGAAGTGTTGTCCACACTGTGCACATTTCATGAAGGGTTCCGTTTGTTGTCTGAACATCCACTGGAACCTGGTGTTCATCTTCTGGCCTAGTTCCATCCATAACCCTTCAATTAATCAAGCCCTGTCACAAGATACAAATCAAAGCCAGGTTGGTGGAGAAGATTTGGAGATCTCATTCTCAGTGCTGGGCTGATCCAAACTCAGATACTGACATCGTAAACGTATCCACAGAGAGACTTCATTTTGCTTTTGAGTTTGTTTTTTGCTCTGTTTGGAAGCAAACTGAAGAGAAGCCAAATTTAATTTTTCATTTCTTTTGTGTGTTTACTTGAAGCCTGTATAAATATGCGTACCAGAAACATAACAAATGAATTGAAATTCTGCTGTGCCTGGTTTAGTTTCCTATGATATCTAACTAGCTAGGGTGGGAAACCAGAAGCAGACTGCTGAAGCTTGTGTTCTTTTGTGCTAAGGACACCAAGAATAATGAGTAAATAATAATCCCAGCAGTAAATAATCCCAGCAGTGCCATTCACCAGTAAGTTTTAAAGTGTCTAACAATGCAAGTAATCAACATCCCACTGGAAAGTCCTGTAACAGCAAAAACATATTGTCACAGTATATTAGAACAAGTGTAAGGATTTTGGCTATCCAGATACTGTTTTGAGGTTGTTTTTTTCCCCCCTTAACGCAGTTGTTTCTGAGTGAATTACTAGGAGATAGCAGTAGCTTTTCTCTTACAAGTTCAGTGGCTTCTAAATACCCTGTTTGGCAAAATTAATAGCAATGAAATTGTCCTGAAAATGTATTTTTTTCTGCATCTACTGATAGTCTTGATCAAGCCTTATAATGTTTTCAAGCTTACTTGAAAACAGAAAAGAACGAGGCCACTGAGCTGACTTGAAAATTTATTCAGAGTTCATGAAGAAATAGAAGAATCCTGTTCTCACACAATACCTCATTTGCTTTTTCTCTCTGCAACAATGGAAATCTAAAGAGTCTCGTGGTTCACCAGGAAGTTAACCTGTGTGGGCTGCTCAGGATGGGTAAGAATGGAATTAACAGAGTTGGTAGGTCTTTGTAGAGTGTCCCATGGCACTCCACAGTTGAGGTTTGTAAGGGCAAGGGAAATCAAACATAGGTATTTCTCCTAATGCTACCCCAGCTCATATGGAAATAAGAAAAAGCTTGGTCTGTTGAATTTTGTCCAGACTTTTGTCATTAGTAAGTAGAAATACGAAAAAGGAGGGGCAAAAAAAGACAACAGTCAAATCACTGAAAGAACATGTTACAATTTCTTTACCCCAATAATTTCCTGGGAAGTTAGGAAGAAGTTGCGCCATACTGTGGTCTCACAGGCTGTAAAACAAAGGCAAAACCAACATTTCCCCAAAATGCACTCAACTACCTTGAACCATTTTGACTTTCACAGCTGTTTCTGTTACGTTGGTTTGTTTTGTCCCAGCTGCATTTGTAAGTTCCTATTCCAAACAGTCCAAGTCAACATTACAGCCATCCACTTTCCTTTTGCTTTGGTGGTGAGTGCAGATGCGTTGCCTGGCATTCCACAAAGCCCCCGCCAGCCCACGGTGCCTCAGAGCTTCACAGAGTTGGACAGCGGTGGGTGCCAGCATCTCTTTTGTAGCTGTTATTAAAGATGCTATCTTTAGCTGCAAGACTGAAGTTATGCAGCCTAATGTTCTGTGTGTATTAAAGCATTAATGAAAACACAGGGTAGAAAACAATGAATGCGACCTGGTATAAAAGGAAGCATTTAATCAAAATTAAAATCTCCAGTAATGAAATCTGCCTGGATTTATGCGCGTTTGTGTTCATGCTGAGCATCGCCCTCTGCGTCCTTTTGTTAATTCCAAATCAGACTTCTGGCTGCTGTCTTACCACATGGAGTGATCCAGAACTTCATGCCCTCCTTTCCTGCCAGCAATACAGCAGACTCTGCTCACAGGCAATGTTTCTCTGATTTTTACTCGGTAGCACTTACTGCACATTAAATACTAACATATTGATCAGTTGGCACATTGCCTTTGACTATCTCATTGGGATTGAAGCCAGAATAAGAGTCCAAATGCAGAAGTACTTTTCTGTATGATTTTACTGTCTTGCCATTTACAATAACATATAAATCTCCAAGAGCTGCAGTTAAGGGTTACAGCTTGGTGAATTTGGTGTGTCCATTTGCTTACAAAACCATTTTTCGTTGTTGCAACTATTAACTTGGCTACTTTTTGTAACGTTCTCTGTAGAATTTTACAGTATTTGAAGCCTTCAGATGTTTTCTAAATGATGAGCTAACATTGTAAATCATGAAGATGTCTGTCTTGAGATTTCTCAAAATCTGAACAGTAAAAAAATTGAGTGTATGATATTTTGCCGTGCTTTTTTATAGTGAGAACGCAGAATGACTCATTTCTTAGAATATGCCTGAAATAGAACAAAGGTTTGCATTGTGCCATTTGGGATCTAACTGAAAGCAGTTAATTGAATTAGATGAAGACTATATTTCTCTATGACCTCTGTGTAAGTCTGCCATTTTCCCCTGAGATGATTTCTTGCATTGTTTTCCAAAACCAGCAAAAGTAATTTGGAAAGTATATGATATTTGGCATAAATGTAATTTTGAAGAGGTTTATCCATTTCTACAGTGGCAATCTCTTGTCAATTACATCTTTTAAGAGGAAAAAAACAATATAGCATTACCATAAGGATTATATATTCATGCATTTGGACATTCAGAGTATAATTAACAAAACATGTAGTATCTAACTCAGGTATGTCCTGCTGTATAGCAGTGTGGAGAGATGAAAAAAGAGAGTGGAACTCTGTAGTCTGCAGATCCTATCAAGAGAATAAAATTGTATACAATAAGAGAACGACAGAACACAATAGAAATGTGTGCAGTAGTTCAGCAACGTTTCTGAGCAGTGCGGCCTCGCTGTAGTGTGTGGTGCCAACACATGCTGTTGTTAGCTCTGCTGTTATTTAGAATTAGCCACTCAGCCATATAAAGTTTCTGCATCTCTCCCCTTTTGACTGATGGTTCAGGCTTGACCTCACGTGTAATGGGGGAATACAATTTTCCAGAGTATTAAAGAAGCGATTTAGCTCTTCAAGTGTGATAATGATACTGTATATTCTCTGATATTAAAATGTCATATTTTTCAACCACTTCAACAACGTAATGGGGATTTTTTCATGGAAATAGAGTCCTTTCAAAAAGCGTTGATGGTAGTGGTACAGTTATAGCACCCTAGAATTTGAATGCTAAGCAGGAGGATATGGATAAAATTGCTGTGTTGAGGCAAGACCTTCAGCGAAACACTAACATAGTGCCTATGCAGATTTAGGGCTATGCTTCCTGCAGAAACCTTGTCATGGGCATGTGAATCTATGTCTTTGAAAATTTCTCTGAAAAGTTTTTTTTCTTGAGAGTGAAAGGATGATTATTAGCAAGTGTACAAGCATCAGCCATTTAAGTCTTTCCTGTACTACAGGAACAGTGCTGCTACAATTTCATTGGCAAGCCTCTGGAGTAGTTGCTTCTCTTTTAACAACACAGGCAAAGAGAAATGAGGTTCCTTTAGATCTGGCCTACTGAGGGATTTTCCACTTAGAAACTATGAGAAGAGAGTCAGTCTTACACAACTCAAGCCAGCATAGCTTGCTGTTTAAGAGCACCACCTTTTAAATCAATTGCAGTCTGGCTCCATTTGCCAGTGCCATAATATCCTAGCTCTAACCTCTTACTGAAAATTATCAAAATGTTTGCTTTATGTCCTTGCTACTTGTATTTCTTCCTTTATTTTTTCCCCTGGAATCCTGAGTTACAGGACAGTGGCATTTTTGGGTTGGTTCTTGTCTTCTTTCATAAAAGAGAACCCTATTCTGCTCATGAGATGAGGTTTGGTAAGTAGTTAAGGAAAACACTGGAGTTTTGGTGAAGTGTCTTTTCACGTTTTCTCTTTCTTTTTTTGGTCCTTTTATCTCTCCTTTCAGTTCTCTACACTTTAATTTGGAAGGCCAAGACAAGGTCTCACTGCAGACTCTTAATCTTCTTAAAAGAAGCATTTGGACAACACTATCAGACACATGGTGTGATTCTTGGGGATGATCCTGTGCAGGCCCATGAGTTGGAATCAGTGATCCTTCTGGGTCCCTTCCAACTCAGGATATTCTATGATTTCTATGAATCTGCTTCTTTTTCTCTATTATAATCTGCTTTCAAGGAAGGCTGTTGCAGCCAACAGATCGTTACAAACTGAACACCAGAACCTCGATTCGAAGTGTACAGAAAAAAATCTTCATTTACAGAATGCAGCCAAATCCTTGGATTTAAAGACACAAACCGTTCTTTGCCTGGGGAAAACTAATTTATGATGTCTGAAAGATGTAGTTCTTGGGAGAGCTGTGTTGTGTCTAAAACCCCTTGGTTTGTGTTCATAAATTTAGAAATACACTGTGTTAGTCATGCTGAAAATATTGTCTGTAATCCAGCATGATTCAAATAACCCCAAAACTGTAATTGAAGTGAATACTACTACTACTATTACTACTACTAATATTAATGGTGATGATGAATAAAAACCCCCAAAGAAAATACCTGTAAATATTTAGGACAAGCGAAGGGAAATTGTCTCTGCAGCCCGTACAATTGAATCTGTCCTTCCAGGAGATAAATTCTTACTTACAGGTAGTAAATTCCTTGTCCTAGAGTGTAATATGTGGAAGACGTTGAGAGAGATCGCGTTTTCTACACAGTCAGTCAAATTAATAATTAGGTCTCTTCTCCTTATCTATTTTCAGTTTTCAATCAACCTAAGGGATACTCTCAGAGCTGCGTGCCTGAGGCATCACAGATCCTTCAGGGTTTAATTAGGTTTCCCAGTGCTGCAGCATGCTCTCTTAGGCCTGTCAGTTACCCTTCTCACAGGAGTTAAAATTACTCTTTATATGACTTATCAGATTTGGTCATTTAATTGATTCCCAATTCATCATCTAATCCATTTACAATTTCCTTTCCACACATGGAAATATTGTTGCGGGTTGACAGCTGTGTCGCCCAGTAAGATTCCTGGCAAAACTTAAAACGCAAATCTTAAACTAGTGAAATAAAATCGACGTTGTGAGTGGTTTCCATAAATTTTTGTAATGATCATCAATAACTTGCGGCCAATGTTTTTTACTTGGAGGTCTTTTTTCTTGCAACCTGCTCCTAAAGCATGAATTTCTTTCTGTTAACAATTGTAAGTTTCTTAATGACAGTAATGAATGACAATAAATAAGTTTATTTTAGAATCTTTATGTGCAGTCATATATGTAGGCCAAATGCCTAAATACTTAACTGCTTTTTCAGTGTAGTATATTGCTTGATTCAAGCATATGACTTGTATTTTTCATCAGCACCTGTTAAAAGATGTAATCTAGTAGATGCAGCACTCTTTGATTTCTTTGATTAATGGATTGGAAGCATGCTGGTCTTTTATTTGCTAACATGTATTGCTGAGTGTATTAGGGAACGACACTTTCCAGAGGTGGTAACTACTGACCTTAGTAGATATGAAGATCCCCCAATTCGATCATGCTGTATGGAATCACAGAATGGTTTAGGCTGAAAAAGACCTTTATCGAGTCCAACCATTAACCAAGCAGTACCAAGTCCACCACTAAACCATGTCCCCAAGTGCCACATGTGCCTGTGTTTTAAATACCTCCAGGGATGGTGACTTTACCCCTTCCTTGGGCAGCCTGTTCCAATGCCTGATCATCCTTCCAGCGAAGAATTTTTTTTCTAACATCCAATCTAATCTTGCCCTGGTGAAAATTGAGGCTGTTTCCTCTTGTCCTTGTTGCTTGTTACCTGGGAGAAGAGACCAACCCCTACCTGGCTAAAGCCTTCTCTCACGTTGTTGTAGAGAGTCATGAGGTACCCCCTGAGCCTCCTCTTCTCCAGGGTAAACACCCCCAACTCCCTCAGCTGCTCCTCATAGGACTTGTGCTCCCGACCCTTCCTCAGCTCCGATGCCCTTCTCTGGACATGCTCCAGCACCTCACCATATTTCTTGTAGTGAGGGGTCCAAAACTGGATGCAGGATTCGAGGTGTGGCCTCACCAGTGCCCGGTACAGGGGGACAGTCACTGCCCTGCTCCTGCTGCCCACACTATTGCTGGTACAGGCGAGGATAACACTGGCCTTCGTGGCCACCCGGGCACACTGGCTCATGTTCAGCTGCTGTCAGCCAGCACCCTGAGGTCCTTTTCTGCCAGGCAGAGGAAAAGCAATCAATGAAAAACGTAATTCTCTGGAGTGCATCCGTTTTCAAACAACTTAAAGGATACAGGAGTGGAGACAGGACATTTTGTTAACATTTTAGCAGTGTGATCCAATTTCACTGCTGCTATTGCTATCACCTGTATTTAACTCTCTTCCACCTAGTTTTGGATTGCATCTTGGTTCTGTTTATCAGTGTTAAAACAAAACTATTTTTCTTCGTTGCTTTGACTGTCAGTGCCCTTTACTGGTGTCACCAGCGAGGCAGTACTAATAATGTCAATACTAAATTACGTAGGTATGTAACATGAACTTAATACTGTTTTCTGACACCTTCAGTCTGTTAGCATTCTTTTAGCAAAATGTGGTGTGCGATTCAATGAAATCTTTATCAGTTCGGCGTGTTTGGTGAGAAATAGGCAATTTCCCACTGCTGGAAATTCTGTGTTACTGTGGTGGGTGTTAGCAATGCAGGTTTTCTGAACAACTCTTCCCAAAATTGTTTAAAGCATTTTATGTACACCGTTCGGTCTCTAATTAATTTCTTAATTCCTTTTTTGCTCATTCAAGTTAAATAATGCTATTCTTTAGCGCTCTTAATTCTTCCAAATTTAAATTACTGTTAAAATTTCAGTACGTCTCTTGCAATGTCTACCAAAATCTTAAGAGAGCTTAAAAATAAATCATTGACAATTTGAAATGTTAGCACAAGAAAGAGCATAATAATAAAAGGCAGAAACTTAAATTTTTTAAGTGTCTGAGAGAAAGGACTTTTTAAAATCTTTTCGTGCCTTTATTAACCCTTCATCATGGAGGAAGTGTTTAAATTAATTGATTCTAAATTAATTGATCTCAGTGGTAGTAGAGTACAAAATTTTCTGAGGGTTTTTGGTGTTTTTTTCCTTTAACTAAAGGAGATCTTAAAATAGAAGTATGTATGATGCTGTGAGCTCAATTTCATGGACTCAGGTCAAGTGCTGAACTAGTACATGCTAATACATATGAATACTAAAATACAAAAAAATAACATTTGACTTTAAAGTACTTTTATTTCTTCAGGCTTTGAGGTAGTAAGGTTTGCTAAAGGGCAGAGTTTAAAGTAGAGCAGGACAGCACTGTGTGAATACATTGCATTGAATGTGTTGTCGTAAATGAGTAGCCGAAGATTCAAACTTGATCTCTACTATGAAGATGCCAAGTCATGGTCATTGCTTTGTGATCAGTCTCTTTACAACGAGCAGTCTCTTCTGAGTAGCCTGTTCAGTGTGAATTCTCAGACTGCGCAGTCAGGAATGTCCTGTGCTGTCAGATTGCTGGCCGTGTGTCTGGTGCTTCTATAAGCTCAGAGAAGGCTGAAAGCTTGTTATGGGTTGAGCTGGTGAACTGATTGGCATCTGCTTCCCTGTAGAAGGCTTTTTGTCCAGCTGAGGAAGGGGTAGAAAGAGGTCTAAGTGCTCCAAGGTAGGAAACATATGAGAAATGGAAATTATGGGAGTGAGGAGCCATGGGCATTCTGGCTGTGACTTCCTGCCCCTTCATCTTTTGAAACATTCAGTACAATTGCAATCCAATTGCTGGGCTCGGCCACTGCCTAAAATTATTGCCTGTATTACATGAGTGGTCTTGTTAAATGATCATAACAGTAATTTCTGACTATTTATAGCCCTCCTCCTTCTGTTCCATTTTAATGACTGTGTGTTGTAGTTAACACCAGTGTTAACCTGGTTTTAACACGTTCGGAAAGGAAAGGTAAGGATTTTTTTTCAGGGAACAAGTTTTTCCTATAACTTTATATGACTACATGGAGACTTTTAAGGAGGTTTCTTCAGAAAAGAATATTTCTCATTTGTAAATGTTCAAGTTTTTTGGTCAAACCAGATAACAGCTTAGTAAGGTATGAAATATACTGTGGTAACACATATGTTGACTTAAATCTGATCATGCATGCAATTTTTTTTGTTTCTTTTTAACTTAATTAGGTGCTCCAACACTTTCCTGTTAGTGGCATGCATGTATTAAAAACGATATCCTGACATCTGTATAAATTGCATGCCAGAAAAGTCTTTAAACAAGGTACTGTAATTCTAGCTGATGCCTAAGTTAGTTGTAATTAAAATTAAGCACCTGGTCTGAGGCCCTATTCCAACTGACAACCATCTTATAATATATTTGAATGCCAAAAATGTCTGGTGTGTCTCACTAAATTTGAATTAAAAGTTCAGTAGGTAGTGGGGAAAAGGGATCATTGCTGGTCCTAAATTACAGGAACAGTTCTGCTTGTGAATAACAGCTCAGTGCTGGCTAAGAAATAATTAGTTTCTTTTTGATTACAGCTTCATGGGATTAGAGGATTTATATAACCACCTGAATCCCATTTTTGTTTTCCTCATCTTATAGCATTTTAAAGCAAGTTCTCATTTTTGTTGTTTCATTCGTCACATTTTATTAGTCAGATTAAGTATTAGGTGGAAACTTTGGTTGTAAATACTGCTGTTTTGTTGGGGAGGAAAAAGGGAGCATGGAAATACTTTTTATATATTTACAGGAATTAAAATAATAGAATTGGTGGGTATTAAAAAAAATTAGGATCTGTTACATGGGAGTTTTAACAAAATTAGCCAAAAGACAGGACAAGGGGGCCATTAAGGTTGCATTACTCAGCTTTAGCTTGTTTGATGTTGGGAAAGTTTTGTTTGCTGGTGGAAACTTGCTCATTAGCTGAAGTCTGGTTGTTTTCCAAAAGAATCTGAGGAATAAGCATTTCTTCTATTTATTTCACTTTTTTCCTGTTTTCCCCCATTTTTGAGGCGCATGCTACTATTCAAGGAAAGATTCAAATGATCTTCATGATGAAAGAGTGGAAATTGTTGGAATCTCTCCTGTTATCCAATTGTGAGGTACTTCGTCTCGTGAGTCTCTAGCAAGCAGAGAAAAAAAATAGTGTCCTTTGTCAGGGAGGGTGCAGGAGAGTTAGTGGGACACAAGTCTGAGTGATGTCTTGGATAAGATTTGAAGTGTATTGAGATGGCCTTGGTCTGACTTAGAAACTGCATCCCAAACACTTTCATTTCCCTCTCTTCCTCTGTTCACTGGGTGAGCATGGCTGTGAGATCTTGGGTGACTGGGGATCCCCGATGTATTCTGGTGCACTGCTTTGAACTGATCTAGCGTGAAGTGTCTGTGCTAGAACAGACCTGTAATCAAAATCTCCAGGAGGTTTTTTTCTTTCCAGATCTTGCATGATCCCACCTGTTAAGGCATGATATCCAAAATGTATGATGGTAAATAGTGTGTTCCCTAAATATTCATTCTTTTCAAGTATTGACTAGAACTTTCTGGTTGGTTTATTTTTTCTTGTGTTTTCTTTATCGCTTTTGAATCACAGTTATTCAAAGACAAACTGGAACAATAATCTTTCTTAATTATCTATGATGTATATAGGCAAAAAACTCCTGCCTGCCTTCCTCCTATTTCACCCAGTAGTGACTTCATACTCTTTTTTTTATAGTCGCCAACAAAGAACTTAAGGAAAAAAAGAAAAAAAACACTGGATGCTGCATTTTGCAAAGCCTTGTTTAGGGTTTACACAAAAAAAAAAGAAAAAAAAACTGCTGTCTCTACTTACGTTGCTTGTCAATAAAAATTTATCCTCAACTGATTGCCAGTTCCCTTCTTCTCTGAGAAAGATTCTCTGGGGAAAGTAAAGCTGTTTGGGCGATTGAATAGTACACGATATGAAGTAGTTGTGTGAGCAGTTGACTTTTAAGAATGGAGTTACAAAAGTTGCTCCTGAACCTGATTAGTTCAGCGTGTTCACACAGCGAGATCATAGAGTTGTCCTGTGAGCTGTGCAATGACAATGACAACCATTATTCATTGTATTTTAGAAAATGTTAGGTGACATGTCGACGTTTAACCATGGTCTGTCAGAAACAGGAGGGTGGGGTGGGCAGAGGAGGGGGTGTTATATCTATGAAGATTCTACACAGAATTTCTTTTAAAACAGAAAAAAGCAAACAGCCTCTTAATGTATCTGTTTTCATTCCAACTGCACATTATGTAGAAAGAGGTGCCTGTGGTGGAATTTGACCATTTGGTGTCAGAAAGCATTTGCTGTACTGGATTGCAAAATATACTTCTACTATATCTTCAGAAGGAAATGCATTCTCAATTTACAGTGGGCCTTGACTATGAAGGACAGAAAAGAAAAAAATAAGGGTTTTTTTTTTCAGTAAAATTGAAGATTTATAACTTCATGCAAAATTGCCAGGGCCTGAGGAGGAAAAAAAAAACCAAACAGAAA
>VXAY01003977.1:251951-302048 GCA_013399855.1 Oxyruncus cristatus
AAAAAAAAAACCCACACAAAAACACCCCCCCAAAAAAACAAACAACAAAAAAACACACAAAACCAAAACAAAACAAAAACAAACAAACAAAAACAAAACAAGAAAAAACAAAAACAAAACAAACAACAAAAAAAACACACAACCCCCAAAAAACCCTACAGAGTATGTATCTACTTTACAACTGCAAAAATAATTACATGATGACTATCTGTGGAGTGATCTCTAATGGATTACATTTTGTTAACATTTCGTTATGTAATGTTAGAGCCAAAATAATTCATAGTAAATGGGGGGAAAAAAAAAGCTTGTTTTATTGTATCTGTGGCCTGGACCTTTGATGTCCTCCTGAGGCGTTCTATTAAGAAATGGTTAGTCTGTGAAAGGTCTTGGTCTTGATTTGCAGACAAGGTACTATGCTTGTAAAGCTATTATAAGACTAAGGAGCGTAGGAATTACAGAAGTAATTTGGTTTTATTATGCAAGCACTGGACTGCTTTGTTGCTTCAGAGGTGCTAAAGCCATCCGCGGTGCATTCCTCTTGGATTTATGGTGTCTCTCAGACTTGTAAAGCAGTTATGGTTTATTAAGATCACTTGATTTATTTTTTTTAAACTTAAGGGTGTTTCTTTTCATATATCTCTTAGATTTATCCAAGGGATACAATCTTCAGCAGTAATAAGAGGCTTCTTACTCATGGTCAAAACAGCCCTTTTATGATGTCGCAATAGAATTGTGGCATAGCAAATAAACTCTTCTGCATTTTCACGTGCTGTTGACAAAGTGAACTGGATATATGGGGGGTTTTTTCAGTAACTTAGGGCAACTTCTGTTCCTTCTTCTTTAATATTTTTTAGTTTGGAGAAGTGGAATTAAAAAAAAAGTAATATTATGACCAGTGGTTCTAATCCAGATCAAGTCTCTAAAGTATTAAAGTAAATAGAAAAAAAATCTTTGACTTCAGTAGAAGCAGTGTCAATTTAGCCACTTATGCTACGTGATTTACCGTGTCTGGGTGGTTTGAGGGTTGCTTGGGAACACAAGAAATCAATAAATGGTTAATTAATAAAATGGTTATTAATGCCATATTCAGTATAAATGGGATAAGGATATATAAAGTTTTCAGTGTACGTGAGTGGTATTCTAATTCTTCCACAACTAAAAATAATTTGAAGCATCCAGTTTTGAGGCATCAGTGTATAGGGGAATATAGTAAGGAAGCTGTAAGAAAATGTGCATTAAAGTTAATCAAGTCTTCTTGAAAGCAGAAGAGGAGCTAAAGGATCGGTCTTTTAACTTACCTTTCTGAATAAGTAAAAGTGACATCATCCTCCTCTTTGAAAACATATTCTTTTCTCTAGATGTAACATAAATTGATGTTATAGCTGAAAATATTTTCAGTTTTTCCCAAGTTCCTATGAGGATTTGCTTTTAGAGTGAGTTTTGCTTTTAAGAGAGAGAAATTCTTTGTCCTTACATGGAGCATGCTTTCTCAGGCTTTTGTACAGGAAGCAATAGGTGCATGTTTTATTTGTCGTGTTGTTTCTTGGGTTGTTTTTTTTTTCAATAAACTGTCTACACTAGATCTGTTCAAGAGACGTTGTCTGTCCAAGAGAACACGTTCATCCAGTAGCATCTTATTGTTGTAGACTAGATGACCTCCAGAAGTCCCTTTCAACCTAAAATATTCTATAATTGCTTAATTAGGTCCTATCATTCTGTTTTACTATTGAAGTGATGCAGACATTTCACCCTTGATTATCCTTTTTCAGTGCATTAGTATCTCCTGATTCAAGGGCATCCAGAATTTTCAAGCATTGAACTGAGATATTTTAAATGTCAGTGCTTTAGTATGGAAAGGGATTGGTAAATTCTGATGATGTCTGGTGAGATCCCTACAATATTTAAGTCTTGTTGGTACAGAGATATTCTTCATTACTTCCAGATATTGTACTTTTTTCCTATAGTAGTGGTAAGATATTTTTAATTTATGGCTTTTGATTCCTGTCTACGCTCCTGTATCAATGTGGAACTTTCCCTGTTGTGTATTACATCATAGTGGGCCAAGCTGGAGACACAGGCCCATGATTGTAGCTACTGAGTGGTAGGGGATAGAATGTAAGGAATGTGTACTTGGGAAGAAAAAAATCAAAGACAGTCCTTCTGATTATTGACAGGGCTATTTGCCAGTAATCCTTCAAAACAAATAACTACAAATAATTTTTTCTCCCCTCCTTCGTTTTGGATGAGGTAGCGTTGCAGGAAGCAAGTGTGAGGAAAATGTATACCTCTGGCCCAAAGTAGATGCCCCATTTGCCTTCTGACCACTTTAAAAGGTCTTAACAGCATGAAAGACCTTGCAGAGAGGAATGTTTAGGTGGTAGTGCTGTACCTGCCAATCCCTGAGCACAACCACATTCCTTAACAGCTGACAGTAAATCACACCTCACTTTGAAGCAGCATTAACAACCAAACCTCTATTCAGTAGTGAATGCCCATATATCTGTGGTCCATGGCTTGGGGGATATATTTTTTCGCTGTGGATTCTTGGCACTATTTACTGTTGACACAAGATCATTGCAGGTAGCAAGAATGACGTACAGCCTTCTAAAAATCCTAAGGGTCCTTTGGTTGTAATGTGCTTTCCCATTACCTTATCCTTTTTCAGCTCGTGTGGAGCAACAGCAGCAGAGAGAACTAGAATGTTATATTTGTTATCATCTGAGTTATTTTTAGATTAAACCTAATTTTCCTTACTTGGCAAGACTTAGGGATGCCATTATTCTGTTAAACTGTGTCCCTGTGTAGTGGTCTGCTGAGCACGGTATGATGTCTCTCCTCTCCCAAAAAGAAAAATAACCACATAGCTATTGATAAAATCCATAGTGGGTGATTGGAGGAAACTAGTTTCCTGTGCCTGGGCTTGGCAAAATGATGAGAAAGAACAAATTCTAGTAATGTAGCAAAAAGAAAAACCTATAGAGGTAGCAAAATTGATTTCTTCAAATTAAAGGATGTGGTCCTGGCTTAGGCTAAGTGATGGCTCCCAGAGATCAGTAAAGATTGTTAATATTTCTCCTTTGAAAAGACACAAGCCAGATTGCAAAGATGAGTTTGGCTAGGGCTGGACAAATGTTTAGTGTCTTGTAGTGTCATCAGAGAACTGGGAGTTTTGGTTAGTGTATTCATTTTTGCCATAAATTCAGGGATGGGTGCAGTTCATAAGGCCAGTGGCCAATTTTAACCACAAACCTTTGAGTTATTGACAGGCTGACCTTGGATCTCAGAAAAAAAAGGGACCCAAAGCAGTCTCTGCAATGCTTATCCCCAAGTCACCTGAGCAGAAGAAATTGTGCCAACTATGAGAGGAATCATAGAATGGCTTGGGTTCGAAGGGACCTTAAAAATCACCTAGTTCCAACCCCCCTGCCATGGACAGGGACACCTTCCACTAGTCCAGGTTGTTCTGAGCCCCATCCAACATGGCTTTGAACACTGCCAGGGATGGGGCATCCACAGCCTCTCTGGGCAACTTGTCCCAGTGCCTCGCTACCCTCCCAGTAATGAATTTCTTCCCAATACTGAATCTGAACCTGCCCTCTTTCGGTTCAAAGCTATTGCCCCTTTTTCTATCACTACATGCTCTTGTAATAAGTGCCTCTCCAGCTTTCTTGTAGCCCTCTGTCGCTTGGCTTGTATGTTGGAAGTTAAATAAGAGTTGTACATGGGTTTTCTGCGTTACTGTGTGGAAGTACCAGAGACCATCTATAGATGCCAAATGATGTTCATTAACTGATGTGTTCATTAATATAAAGTGTAATGACAACAGGCAGCATTAAAAGCCAAAACAAACCAGTTTTCTCTACTGTTGGTATATTGTTGGGTAATTTTTTGCTCCGTGTTCTTTATTCTTTCAGTTCTACGGGATGACTTCAGACAGAATCCTTCAGATGTAATGGTAGCTGTGGGTGAACCTGCAGTGATGGAATGTCAGCCCCCAAGAGGTCACCCAGAACCGACTATATCATGGAAGAAAGATGGGACCCCTCTAGATGACAAAGATGAGAGAATTACAGTAAGTACAAAAAGTTCTGCAAGGAACGCAAAAATCAACTAATCTAAAATTACTAGGCTCTTGAGCGTGTGGGCATCCAGCTGTGCTGTACTTTACAGAATATGTTCTTTCCTTGCCTCACGGGCAAGGGCTAGTTTGCGTTTAGTTTGGAATGTATCCTCTCATCTCATACTACTTCATTGCAGGGTATGTGTTTCTTAAAGAGGCCCATGCAAAACCTATGTTGTTCTCTTCCTCAGAGGAATTAGAAGCTTGTGGAAATGAAATTCATTATATTCGTCACTGTCCTATAATTTTCTTACCTTTTATCTGCCTACGGATTTCTGCAACCTGTAATATCTGCCTTCTTTTGGTTGGAAAGAGGAAGCAGCAGTAGTCTCAGTGAGACCTTCTTTTGCAATTCCTTTGAAAATAGTACACGCAGAAAAGTTGGGTGTTGTGTTAGAAAGGCTGAAGAGGGGCTGGGGATATAGACGCATTTCTTTAGAGAGATGATGGCTTATCCTGCCATCTCAAATTAAGCTGTTTTCTAATTAGCGGTGTTGTCATACTCATTTGTATCTGTAGCTTGCTGAATGCAGCGCACGATTATTCAGGATAAAGCAGCATCTCAAATCAGAAAACTATCCGGTTTTTAGCGTTTGACATGTGAAACAATAAGCTAATGAACCTAAATGTCTTGCAGAAATGGCAGCAAAAAAGGGAGTTCAAAACTCATTTATATGCTGCCAACGTGGTGATACAAAACATCTTCCCATATGGTGAGAAACTGTATCCTCTGAAAGCACACACATCTAGGATCCTGTTGGTACTGGAAGGTTTACAAGTGTAAAACAAGATCAGAGGCACATACCATTCATATGTCTCAATTATATACTGAAAGGAGGGAAATGTTTATTGGAAGTACACTTAAACCCCAGCAACCTGAGCGAAAAATTATCATTTTTGTTTGAGATTTAAATTTCCTGTTATTCCATTTGTTTTTTTTTTTTTTCAAACAAGACAAAGCTCAGGCGTTCTGCAGTTCTGGCATATGCATACATTTAAATTTTTAAGTACCCTACCAACCCTATACTGATTGCTGGCTATTAACTCAATTCTTCCAATCATACTTGCTAAGAACTTGCAATTTCCTTTTCAAATCTCCTTCCTACCGTGACAAGTCAATTGACCTGAGATAAAGGGAAGATTCCAGTGCTACCTTTGTGGTGTTGTTTTGTTTGGTTTTTTTTTTTCCCCCCAGGAAGTGCTTTCTAAACTTGCATTTTCTATTGCTATAGTTTATTCTCTCGAAGGATTTTCAGGTGTTTCCTATCAAGTACATTTCTTTTGTTATACATGAAAACTGCTCTTCCAGCCGCTGGAACAAAGACATACCCAGAACAAAAGTAGCTATCACTGACTGGCAGTGCCACCTATACTCTTAAAAACCGTTCTTAGGAAGAAATAAAGCCCCTCAGTTTGGCTTTCTTTTCTGGTGAATGTATCAAATACTCACCTACATAGTATTCTTTTAACATGACATCTGGTAGAGTTGTCTTGTGTTCCCAGTTTCTCCTCCTATTAAAAAAAAAAAAAAAAGGAAAAGAAACGAAAACGAGTTTTGATGCAGGTGTAGATTTACACTTGTTTCATGTACCCAGGTGAGTGTTTTCAGAGGTGTCAATTAGCAGTGCTGCCATAGCTCAGCTCAGCTGCATCCATTTATTTCATATTTGCCTGGCATTGTCTTAGGCGGCACTATTAATATCATGGAGGCTGAAGCTGCATTGTAATGCAGATTTGCATCCTCTTACAGCTGTAGCAGGATCTTGCCAAGTGGATAAATATACGTTCAGACGTACATCTGTAGAGCTTTGCAGAAACCTTCTGTATTATCTTGCTGGTGCCTGGGAGGGTACAGGAGATTGGGAGCTGGAATGGACAACTTTCTAAAGGACAGATGGAAAAAAAAAATTAATTTTGAAACCTGACTTAGAATTATTTCATTTCTGTTCACTTATCTCCTTTAAGGCATTTCTATTTCAGTTTAGCAATGGCAACATAAAAGATTGAAAGGGTACAAAAGCTGAAATAAGGATGAATTGCTGGGATTTAAGTGACAGATTTCATTTTTTCATTAAATCAACCCTTTTTTTTTTTTCATTTAAGTGTCTGTTGTTAAAATGAACACCTACATTCATTTGATGGTAAAATTTTAATTGACTTAGTGGCAGTAAATTTCCATAATACAATTTACTTGTGTTACTTTCCTCTTTTTGAGCCATGAAATTACCAGATCAGGAAATGTGAAACTATATGTGTTGGTGTTCAAAACATATGTAATACCAGTGAACATTTAATCAGTGAAAAAACTTGGATGGCTCCACTTCTAAAGCATTTCCAGTCGTTTTAATTCTTAAAGCCCTGTTGATCTTTGACAGAGAACTCTTAAAATTGCAAGGAGTCAAAGGCTGTTTGAAGCATTTCATATTAATACTTTCTAATAAGAGATTTAAAAAAAAAATATTATTGTACTTTTTTAATAAGGAATGATGCTTGACATCTCTTTTTTGATTCATATATATACTTTCTTCAGAAAGATATGTCTGTGAAGCAACCTTTTTTTAGTATATGGAAGTTTTTTTCTCATCTTCAATGACACTTGATCTGTGAATCAGCGGAACTACAGTTTACAGACTGAGTATTAAGGGGGATAGAGAAACAGAGGTGGAAGCTTGGTTCCTGGCAGAGGGTTTAAAGCAAAATATGTGGATAAATAGCAGATAAATAAGATACAAGTTAAGGCACGACTTCCTCAGGAATGCAATAAAAAGAAAATATTATTTTGTCCTGGGTAGGGTTAAGGAAATCAATATGTTTATATAGGTGAGATAATAAAAAATCAAAGTAGTCTTTGCATGGTTTTGGTCCATTTGTAGGGCAAATAAATGTGCTTTGAAGAGAAATAGATGTTCATGTCTTTTGGGTTATAAACTAGTGAATGGAACAAATAAGAAGTGAGAGTTGGGGTGTGGGCACAGCTCTCCCAGTAGTGCTCAGTGTTAGCACGAGTCAGACTCGGTGTAGGCTCTTCAGTGCACACATGTCTGCTCGGTGCATCTGATAAGGAATTATCATCAAAAAGGTTTTCCCTCAGCTCTTGAATGTGTTGTCTGTAGACAGTTTTCTCAGTGCATGGGAGCTAAGCATGATTTTTCTCATGTGTGTTCTTTACACCACGGTATTAGAGCATATGCCTGATGTGGCTAATCCCTCTCCATATATTACAAATGAAGCGGGAATGATGGTCTTGCCTGTGAAGCAAATGCTTGCCTTTCACTTAATTTATTGAATTGAAAAACAGTTATCACGAGGACAGAGCAGAACTAGTGTGATTCTGTGCTCATCTAGTTAATTTTTGTCCTGGGATTACTGTGGAATCAAGAATCCCTCCTGTAATATATACAGCTGAAAAAGAGTTCCTTATTGCAGTCCAGTGAATAGATCTAATTTCTCACTGTGGGCAATGTAAAGGTGAAATGTATTTTTTTCAATTTCTGAAGTGATCTAGGAGAGGCTGTGTGATGCTCCTCTTGCAGCTGAGACATGGTGGAGAAAGGAGATGCAAGGTTATGTCTGTGGGTGAGAGAGAAGGGAGCTCACGGGGGTGGGGAAGTTCCTGGTTCCATTTCCAGCCCCTCGTGGTGTTTGCACATTTGGCATCTCTGAAGTTCTCAGATGCACTCATTGCTTGGAGTGAGGACCTAGGCCAGGATTCCAGGCTTCTAGGTGTCCTCACCAGAAACAGCTCTGCTCCCAGCCCCATCAGTCTAGCCATCTTTTTTGCATGGCAGCGCAGAGTCATTAGGGCGTAGCCACATGTGTCACCTCGGTGCCAAAAGCTGAGAGTTTGCATTCCCTCGGGCTGAGGAGGAAGTGCAATCAGTGTAGTTTCTGCTGACTGCTGTGATCACTAGGTTTTGTCTTTCCAAATGCATCATGTCTGCATACAGTTGGCAGGAGCGGCTGTGAGTACCATTAGCAGTGACTTGCTCGGGCACTCACACAGTCGTCACAGTGAATATTGGCTGCTTGTAAGCCTGTGAATCCAGTGTGCCTTCATTCACTTCTCATCCGTCTTCCTGTTGTAGTCCAGAAACCTCCCACTACTTTTCAAATGGTGTTCCCACTGCCTTCCTACCACACACCACTGCCATTAAATTTTGACCTCGTTCCCCGTCCGTTTCTTCCACCTCACAACGCGTGCTTGCATCCATCCAGCCTGTCTGGCTCTGTCAGCTGATTAGTGGTATCAGCTTGTGTGGAGGTACCAATTTGGAAGCTCGGATAAGCAAACTCTCCTGCAGGGTGCTGGGATGTAAAGGCACTCCTCGTCTGGCTCTGCCGTGGATGCAAACGGCTGGTGTGCTGTGGTTTGTGATGGATGTGGCGGTGCCTGGCTGCATTAGGCTTGCTCAGAGCCTCCCTCAAGGAGCTGCCTTACTGCTCCGTCCTCTTTGCGAATCCCAAAAGCGATTGCTTGTGTATAAGATGCTGGCATCAGTAATCTAACCAAGGTGGTGGGGCCTTTGAGCATATCTTTAGGCAAAAACTGGCAGTAATTACAGACTCTCAGGAGCGCAAAGCGTTCAAAGAGGACTTTGCAGATCTCCCATCTAGACGGGGAAACCTCCATGTGCTTTTGGATCTGTTTCTCAATTTGTCTTGTATTTTAGAGGCAATGCCTGCATAATTGACTAAGCCTCAATAAAATCAGGATGCAGTCAGAGTGCCTGTAATTATCAATACACTCCCAGGGGAGAATGTGTACACGTCCTGCATAAGCTCAAGGGCAAACTGGTGTTTGAGCCAGGTTTGGAGGTCAGAGTTTCATGGCTGCATCTTTCCTGCCCCATGACCACTAGTAGCCCATACTTCAGAAAACTTCCTAATTGTTCACATCAAGTCGTGGTGTAGGTGGGAGAAGCAAAAAGCTATGCATGAACATGAAATTTTAATAGGTAAAATCTTTTACATATACATGAAAAAGGATGCTGGTACCTAAAGAAAAAATCCTTTGTAATTGAATACAAAAAGCAAAGCCTTTTCATTGAAACTCCTGTGCAGCACTGTGATTGCAATTTCCCCCTCTTTCGTATTAACTCTTATCTCTCATTTATCCTGAATCATCCTCATTTGATTTTTAAAAGAAAAAGCCTGAGAAGCCATTTATCTTTCCTTGTTCAAGTTTCTTAGCTTTAAAGATCAAAGTTACAAGATGAATAATGCATACAGGTTTTCATTCCTTTTTTGTGTGGCTGTCATGTGACATCAACAGTTTTGAATGACTTACACTCTTATTTTTGATAGGTTGTAACTTAAATTCTCAATTCCCATTTCATTTCCTGGCCCTTAAATAGTATCACAAATGCAGAGCATTTATTACATCTTAACACAATGCTATTTTTATGTGTGTGAGTGATGAAAATGTTTTTTACAAAATATGAAAACAAAGCCTCTGATCTTCTGCTGTGACAGGAAAACCTCATGAGTGGTACCATCCTGAGGAAGATGTTTTATTTATTTGCCCCAAATTTTTTGTTAATGAATTGTCAGAGAGAACTACATTGATTCTTCCTGGTGGAGACCAGTCATAACCTCATTGTGCTTTGGCAAGTTTAAAACTACGTAGGTGATCCCAATGTGACCTTGATCATGAGAAGAAAGCAAAAAGAAGTGGAAGATATTGCTGTGGATATCAGTTAGAAAGGAAAAGAAAGGGTTGTTTATATTGGAGGGAACAGTGGAAAAAGCAGAAATTAACTCCCTGTTTAGGAAAGGGGGCTTTCTTTCCAAAGTTAAATTGCAGTGGGAAAAATTGCAATGGGGAGGTGAATCAAGAGAAGGGAAACAAAAACTGATTGAATTTGTTGGTGTGTGCTGTGAGGAGTAACAGTCTTAACCCATTACAGCAGCAATGCTCCTGACAGAAACCATACTGTTATGGTGCCACTCCAAATCAATTCAAGATGTTTATCCTTATTTCTTTCTTCTCCATTTCTCTTCCCTGGCCTCCTCTCTTTTTCATTTATTTATCAGTTGTTAATCTCTAAACTTCTGAGTTTCCCAAAATTATGTAATTTAGATACACAGCAAAAGAGTGCAAGTTCCAGTAGGAGATGTAATTCTGATGGTGACATTGTCTGTCCTATGGAGAGCTGCATGAAGGATCATGGCCTGGGTGCAGAGCACACAAAGCAATGGGGGTGAGGGGAAGGTGGGGAGCAAGGACTTACAGTCCAGGGTTTTATTTCATTTTAATTGTTTTTCTTTTTTGGGGCAGATTAAAGGGCAAGCAGCAATTTCCTATATGCCCCTGGAGTGTTAGAAGGAGAAGTGTATTATTTCTTCTGATTCCCAATATGTATTTGCTGCCCCCCCCAGCAATTTCCTTTCTTCTGAGTCCTTTTCCTTTATTCTCTCTCTTTTTTTCACTCCCTGGGAGGGTTGGCTTCCCACTTCACCTCTCTTTTTCCTTCATCTCCTGATCCCTACAATGCTGGCTTCCTTGAGGATCAAGAGTAGTTTTTGTTAATGTTTTATATTTCTTCTACTATTAATATTGTTTCCCCTGGTGACACAGCTGGAGCTGCTGTGAGTTAACTTGGCACCCCAAGGGGGAAAAAGTGCAAAAGATTGTGAAAAATAATTTGGAACCACACAGCTATCCCAGAGGATAGTGAGAATGGCTCTAAATCCTGCTGTTTCTCCCCCTTAGTTTTTCCAAAATGTGACATTGTTTTTCTCTGTTCACACTTAGAGCTGTGTTTCAGGGTCCCTGTTGCTCCTGCTGACATCTCTCTGCTCTCCAGATTCCACAAATCTTTGTGTCTTCTGGATCACTTCTCCCTTGTTTGCTGTTCTGATCTTGGCGTGTACTTGTACTGTCCCCTGCCTTATCATCAGGCCACCTTTCCCATCTCTCTCCTCAGTTCTGACTGCATGCCTGCCTCTCCCCCTGCCATGTCTAAACCAGTCAGGTTTCCACATCTGCACAACCACTCTGTTAAAAACAAAGAGGTCTCAGGGTATCTTCTGCTACACTGCTCCTTCCCATGTAATTTTCTTTTAGTTACCATAGGCTTGTCCAAGCTCTTTTCATTGGTACATTAATCTTTCATTAGCATTTGTTGCATCATTTTGTACTTTGTTTGTGGAGTTTTTGGCTGAGTCCTGAAAAACATTACCTTCTCCTACAGACGACCGTGCTCGTCTTGGAAGGCTGTAAAAAGTCTAATAGTCTGGGCTAACATAAAGAGGAGAAAATACCAGACAGACTTTTATTTTTGTGTTCATTTTCCTCTTTCGCTTCTTCCATCCTATTTGGAACCTTACCAGACTCACTTCATTTTTCAGGCTCAGCCCTTTGAAACAAAACTTCTCATCTCTAACACATCCACGGGTAGCTTCCAACCCTGACCACAGCCGTTAATAGTGAGAGCTTGTGTTTCTGCAAGCAAGCACTGAAGTAAAACGTGGATTGAAAATCCTAAGCTATCACAAGATTCTCCCCTCGCAGCTTTTATTTCAGGTTTGCCGTATTAAAGAGCGTAGCTCTGCAGACTCTGTCAGGCAGATGTGAGCTCGTTCAGCTCCCTCTCCGAGTCGACCAGAAGCCATATGGCAGCGGTTAACGTGGCGCCGAGCCTGAGCTAATAAGCCCTGCTGAGAGACAGGCTCGGTCGCTCCAGCACGGCACAGGACTAATACGGCCACACAGCTTCTGCTGCACTGAGGGCAAGGGCAAAACGAGCCTGCCTTGGCTTGGAGGCTCCACGTGCTGAACCAAATGGCCTGAAAATGCCCGTGTGGGCATTGCCTTCTCTGTAGATCAGCTGTCCCGAGTACTTGGTGGGCAAGATGCTTTCTCCGTCGGCGCGATGTTTGCTGCAAGAACGTGGCAAGGAAAAGGCCTGTTAGTGTGAAGTGTTTGGGTCATACTCAATGCCCAACATTGTTCTAGTTGGTTTGAATGGCTCATTATTAACCCTGAACCTTCTGTGCAAGGTTGCTGGGTAGGATAAAATGTGCATTGGTTCATACTTGATGTGATACGTCTTCTCAGCAGACACCTCCAAAGGATAAGGTTGGTCTGTGGAATTAGGGGGAAGGGAAGGAGCATCATGACGCAGGGTAAAAGGGTGGCCCAGTGTGAAACATCTGTTGACTGAGGAGAGCACCAGGGTCTGTGGGCTTGTGCTGGCTGTCACAGAGACTAGATTTTGCATTTAGGACCAAACTGACCTCCTGTGTTCCCAAGAACATGCCTGGTAGTAGTGTAATCTAGTGTGAGTTTAACAGATTTATTGACTGTGTTCACACTAACTGAAAGTGCTGGAATTAAAACTCATCATAATTCAGAGTTACATTGAATTAGATTAAAAGACTCCCTGTGGTCATTAAACTGCTGACTTTTTTAACCAAGTTATTGCTGATCATATATGACCCTATAGATAACAGTATCTGTTCCTTCTAGTTTTTCTCACAACTTTCAAAAATGTTCTTTTCCATCACTGATACACTTTGCTTCAGCTGTTTTTGTCTTCTTACCACTTAAAAAGTTTGGCATTAGACATGCATAATTATAGTTTCTCACTATTGTTTCACCCCAGCAGTAGTGAAAAATACTTTGATGTGAAATAAGTATGTATTTTTCTACAGTCAGCGTTATTTTACACCAATTTCTACTTTCAATTATAAAAGTAAAGTGAAGAAGAATGAAGTTCTTTTGCAGATACTCTGTGGACTTACTGGAATTTGAAAACTCCTCATTGAGTCAAAATTCACCATGGGTTTCTTTTGTCCCTAGTCATGAACTGATGACCTAGATAGTAAAAGAAAATAAATGCCTGCAGCACATAGAGTATGTGTTAGATATCTGAGTTTTGAGACATCCACAGGCCTAGACATTAGACTATCAGGATTTTCTTGTTAAAACAGCTTATTGAGAGTTTTGAACCTCTGGGACCATCTGAAATTATAGAAATGGTGTCTGGGAAGCTTTTCCTTAAAAAATAATAAAAAGCCAGGTGGTTGGTGTCTCAGACTAGGTTACTTGAGCTATCCAGGGCGTGTAGGACTTTATGATTTGGATGGTTAGGAGCAAAGGTGATTTATTATGCTGAGAAAGTAAATTCCTTGTTTTGTTTGGCTGACAGTCTCGTTGTTGGGGTTTTTTTGGATGGGCAAGAGAGATGAAAAAAGGATGTGGGAGGGAAATTATTTCTTCATTTTATTCTCCTAATGAAAAAGAAACATTTTTGTTTGGTTAGTTTTTTTAAGCAGTCAGGAAAGGAGCTTTTGCTTATATTACAGACAATAAAGATGGAGATTGGGTTTAGAAAGTTAATTCTTCTCTTCCCCTCCCTTCATCAGCTGCAGGGAAATCGTACATATAGAGTGTGGACATCCCCCTCTAAGTTAAAAATCCATTTCTGGAAACACTGTTCTCCCCACTCCCTTAGGGACTTCTGTGCTGTATGCTTTCTCTGATTCCTCAGCATGAACAAAAACAATGACAAGCAAAGCAATACTGGAAAAAAAATCAGGCTTTCAGAGGCTTTTGTGAGTCTGTCACACCGAACATTAGGACTCACACAGGGAAGTGTGCAACCTGTGTACAGGCAGAAAGCAGGTTTAGAGTAGAGTTCAGGCCATTGGCCATGGGACTTAGGATGCCTACAGGTCAAATGTGCAAAAATGCAGTACAAATCCTCCGCATTCCAAGGTTCTTTCACGCAGACTCCTGGACCTGTGAGCAGTTAACTTGATTTTTACTGTATTTATGTTTACTTTATAGTCATACAGAGAGATATTTCCATTAGTAAAGCATGAAAGACCTTTTAATACACAAATGTCCTAAAGAACTCAAAGTATTATTTGTGGCAAGTCTGTACAGTGAAGCGGAGCAACCCAGCTCCCCGCTGTGTTCACGGTTTTCCAAACACTGAAACTCTCTCCATAAGGGGGGGATGGGGGAAAAAAAAGTACATTTTTGTTCCTGAGAGTCTCTAGTGGACCTTATAAATTTGATTGTACTTGGCATTTTTGATATTCCTGGTTGCTTGCACACCACAGCAGCCACATGTTGTCACTTAAAATCTAAATATCGGATAACTGCTAACTGAGACTTTATTGTGCATCATGCTAATTTTAGGAATTACTTTTGTAAAGTAAAAATGACACTAACTCTAAAAGCATGTTTAATAAAACCTCAACAATCTGTGTGCTGAGTTTGCACATATTATGTTCTCATAATCAAAAGAAAAATGTAGAATAAAAATAGTAGAGAAGAACAGTGCCCGTTTTTGGAGCCTTGAACAGATGTAAGTGATTAGAGCTTCTTGTTTGGTTTGCTTTGATTTTTTGGTCTACTTTTTGAAAGTTCTGTCAACTTCACTTTTGCTTATTTCACTTTGTTTGGATAGTTTTGCCTTACTGAGTTTCCTGTGATGCTTCTGGATATATGAAAAGTCTAGTCCAAATCACAGCACTTCAAAAATAATAATTTTTCAGTTCTTGGGTTTCCTCAACCCAACAGAGTACTTCTCTCTCTCCAGGTAACAATATACTCACAATTACTTGCTGCCAAGTTTGGATATTCACCCCGTGCAGTAGTGTGGGACTAGCACACACATTGCAGGGTGTTATTCCAGACTCCTGTGTAATATTATGCAGGACCAAGTCTGCCTTCTTATGGTTGTCCTCCTTAAAAGGGAAAGAAAAAAAAAAAAAAAAGCTGCTTTCTTTCTCTATCTAGCTGTAGAATAATTCTTGCTAATACTCATGCTACACCGAGCAATTAATTGATTTTTTTTTTTTTCCTCCTGAAAAATCATTGTCTAACAAGAATCTATTTGGTCACATGAAGATCGTTCTTTTATTTAACATGGAAGTGTGGGTGGTTAGTTATACTTGGATCTATTTATACTCGTATTATTTTTCCTAACTCAGCAGCTTTGCTTTTGCCTCTTGTCTGCTGCTGTTGTCAGTTGTCTACTTGCCTCTCTGAGGCTTCCTGCTTCTGGCTGCATGGGGGGAAGAGTAAATTACACAGAGACAGAGGGGGCAAAAGTGAATCCGTTTAAGAGTGAATAAAACCTGCTAATTTTGCAGGGACAATAATGTTGTTAAAAACAGTAAACCATGAGAAAGTAAAATGCTTTCCTGGTGTATATCTTGAAATATTTTTAGTGCCACGTGGAATATGTTGAATTTTGAAGCTAGCCATGGAGATGTGTATGCATAAGTAACTTTGCCTTCCCTCACAAAATGTGTAGTTTGGTTCCTTGAACAAAATGATGATGGATCAAGATCTCTTAACTGTAAGTTTGTGGGGGTTTTCCGTCACTGTTTTTTGAAGTGTCTATGCCATTCAGAATGTCAGGGTGTTGAAAGATGTTGGCATGATGGCTTGGGCTTCTCTCCACCATGCCACACATTTCAAACTCTGCAGATCTTGCTCTCAAGATCTGAATATATGAAATCATTTGTCTCTTAGGACTTCTTTGAACTCTGATGCCCAGTTTGAGCATTTCCCTTGGAGTAAGACTCGATGCAAATCAAATAGGGAAAAAATTGCTTGTTCAGGGTAAAGTGTTACCACAGGAGCTGCAGGTACCTGATGGAAGCAATTTCATGGTGCATAGTAGGTATTCCAGAAGTAGTGGTTCTGCTTTCTGGCAGACCTGTAACACTGCATAGAATTAAAGATCTGTTTTTACCATAAGACTATACAGTCATTGCAACATGATTTCTAGCAGTGTGCTGCAAAACATTTTCCTACAGAGAAAATTATTGTGCAGTAAAGGAAAGATTGCCTTGAGGTAGAAAGTCTGCAAGCTAAGCAAAGCAGATTGCTGGGCTGCTGCAATCTTCCTGTGCCATTTTGGGCAAGCCTTGAAGTTGTTCAGTTCTTCTTATTCAGCATTTCACGAGTTGTGAGACTGAATTCATACATGTAAAGCAGCCTGACACTATTGCAACAAAGCTGTGTTATGCCACTTAGCCGAAGTGCAAAGTGTTATTACACCCTAAATCATAAATAGGCTCTTTTTTTGGTAGACAGAACAGTAGAGTCATATCTCCGCTTTCATATTCAGGCCATGTTCCAGTCTTGGTGCTTGTGATGGTATAATACTTGTGGGATCTAGTCCAACTACAAATACTCAGTGATTTTCTGTGATTTTAAAGAAAACATCTCTTTGTATCTCTGTTGTATGCTGAAGTGTTAAAAGTGGTTTTAAGATTGTCTCTTGTATTCAAGGATCTCAAAGGTTTTTAATAAACTAGGAATGTTTATATAGTAGGTACTTCGCGTGACTATAATGCTGGGAAGTTTTCATTCCCAGTGACTATGGTTAGAGTGTTTCACTAAAGTACACCTTGCACACATCCTGAACTCTCAGTGTGAAATTCTGGCATTTCTGAAATCGGTGTGAGTATTACCACTGTCTTTCCTGAGACTCATGTTTCACCCTCCCCAAGAAAGTATTATAGCGTAATTTATGGCGAGAGAGAAGCCTCTTTTTGATGTGCTAAACGAGTTGATGTTCTTCACCTTTTTGTTGCTAGTATTGTTTGTGCTTTGCTTCTTATTTGTCATTAAGGTGCTTAAGGCATTCCAGCTGGAGGTTTGGGGACATACACCGTATTGATTCTCAGTTTTTGTTCTAATGAGACTTTCTGCTAAGAAAATTCATGTTACCTGTCTTGCCAGTATCTTTTGCATTGTCATTCTTAAATATTAGAAATTATGCAACTCGAGGTGACAGATGTTACTCTGCTTTTGTCATCTAAAATTGAAGGCTTTGGTGGTGCAAGAGGTCGTCTGTTGTATCTGTTATTCTTGAGGTTAATAGATGTGGGTGGTTGTAACCTCCTACTGAGGAGAAACCTTAACTTTAACAATCTGAACATTTTAAGTAGGACATGGGCAGATAACTTTTAAAATTTGCAAAATTAAGAGCAGCTGGAGGAACCAGAGTAAATAAATCTATCAGCCTGCTTTGCTAGTTATTTCCAATTCAAAAAGAGAAGGTGATATTTGAAAATGTTCACTTTTAGGATTTCAACTATAGGGAAGCGTGTTCTCCCTACTTTAGCCACCTTAACAAAGGCCATTTCTTCTACTGCTGTGAATAAAAAGTTCAAGAAAAAGGCAGTTCTTCATCTTTGTAACATATACATTTCTTGAGCTGCAGTGTCAGTTTTACTGTGCTGCTCTGTCAATGAGTCTCAAATTCACCTTGAAGGATCACCCCCAGGGATACCAGCTGAACCTCTGACCCTTCTATTCTGACTGTCACCAAGGTTAACACATCATTACAGCTTGTGATGTCTGGGATACCTGTGCTTTTGGAGCCCTTATCAAACTGCACTGTTGCACACAACTTAAACAGAGGTCTGTCTTTTCGTTGCTTTTTCACAGGAATAAGCTTATCGATTTTTGAGAATGCATTGTATTTCTTCCCAATTTTCTGTTAAAATAGATGTGCAATTTTAAAACTTACAGACATATCTCTGTTTTTCCTAAATAACTAAAGCAGCAACTATTGGCTATAGACAAAAATAAAAGACGAGGAAGCGTTTTTTATTAAAATTTGAAAATTGGCAGATTCATACCTGAACTGTTGCTTACATTACTACATTGCTACACAGAGAAAAAAAAAAATTATGGTGACAGACAAAAGGACAACATCAAGTGTTGGTTTTGGGGGATAAGTTCTAGCTACCGAGAGGTTAAGGAATTTTTGTTAATTTGGAATTTTCTTGCCGAGATAGCATGTTGGATAATTAACTGGTTATAATCAAAACGGAGTTGGGTTTGCTAACCTGAAAAATGGTATTTGCAAATACTGTTCTTGTCTGTGGCACTGATAGGTAGCCAAGGGAACTCTTTTATAAGAGAAACCTGTTGACACAGATTTTCCACATATGTATTACAATATTGTTTTAATGTATCATGAATTAAAGGTTGGAGTCGATGGTCTTAACAATTCTATGATTCTAAATGCACTGTTAGTAGAGTTCTTTACTTTTTTCCAAGATTGTCCTCTGATAAAACATGTAGGCCATTTGGTTGGCCAGACCTGCTTCTGGATGCTGTTAATGGCCATCAGTTTTGTGTTCATGAAATAATGAAACCAACAGACATCAAAATCAGTTAATTCTAGCTCCTATATTGTTTCAGAGGACTTCCACATGTTCTCATTGGTGAATTGACACCACTAATGTTGAAAAGTTTGATAAGGTAAAGATGACCTCTTTATTCCGGTACAGTGGAGAATGCCAATGGAATTTTTGTTTCTGCTGATGGAGATTACTTTTAATCCCAAGCAGCCCACAGTCTACTAGTTTTTACTCTTGTCTTCGTTCCTTCTTACTCGTTACAAAGTGCAGTCTTTAAAATAAGTCTACACACATTATACCTAGGTACCTATCTGCAGGATTTCAATTGATATGCAAATGATATGCAAATTTACTCTGTGTCCACATTAATATTCAATAGCTGACATGATACTGGGACAGGGTTGTATCCTTTTTGTCTTCTCTGTAAACACTTTGAATAGTCTTTTAGGTAGCAAGCCTTAAATCACTCCTTTCAGTTAGATTTATCTTTCGGGTAACAAGTCTTAAATCACTCCTTTCAATTAGATTTATGTCATATTCCTTCTTTTAGGCTTGTCTGGAAACTTTTAATAGCATAACAATTAGGCTAACTCCAGTTAGATGTGAGCCAATGGTTTTTCCCTGTGGAACTGTTTGAAGAGTAGTTGACACTGCCACAAAAGAAGTTTCTGAAAAGGAAAAATATTGTTTATTTAACCACATGATTGTACAGAAAAAGAAACACTTCAAGCCTCTCTGATATCTGTGTGCCTATCTGACTCATTTAGCATATGAAATTTCTTTCCAGTGGAATTCCATATGTATACGTTCTTTCTTCCAAATCCCCACTTAATGAGCTTCTGGTCTTTTGCTCCTCGAGGAAGTGTGTGTCTCATTAAATCCCTCTTCCTGCTTTGGTTTTTGCCTCCTCTCATGTCTCAGGAACAGAGTTGCTGTTTGGGCTACAGGTATGTTGAAAAGTTACCATTAAGATCATAAACTAATACCTTTGTGGTAAATTTCCAGGCAAATCTGCTACGAAATTAGTTTGCTGTGTGAGCAGAATGAGCCTAGATCAAAATCTAACACATTATTAAAGGCAGCTCTAAATACAGCAAAGATGATATTTTAATATTCAATGCATCAAAAGGCCTGCATGTCAGCTTGTTCTTTGCATGCCTGTTTTAAAAACATTAGTAGTCATATCAATAATTACCGCATATATGCTTCAGTTCTTACGGGTCTTGAACAAAATTTTGAATTCAGAAGGATTTTCCAGAACTTCATGTTCAGAAATTTAAGAATATTTAAGCATTTTTGGGAAACATAGTAGAAATATTCATGTTATATTCTACAAAACATTTCTTACCAAATCTTATATCTGGAAAAACACATAGTATTTCATTGCAATCCACTGAAAGTGAATCTCATCAAAGGACAAAACCAATTAAGATTTTATGGCACTTTGATCAAATATGGAAGTATTTGAAAGGCGAAGAGAATCATCAGAACACTTTTTTGCCCCCTCTTTATCAAACATTCACTCAAATTATTACTTCTCTGGTCATGGTTGACTTTCATTTTCAGTAGAATTTGGCTTTCTTTTTTCTTCAAAAGTCAACAATATGGCTATCTTAGAAAAACTCTGTATGAAACACATGAAGGATAGTCCCTTACAGTACAGTGGAAAGTACTGTGCACACCTCATGAAGTCTTAGGTTAGCTGGATATTTCTGTTTGTATTTATCATACTGGAGGAGTTTTAGAACTTTTCCCTTTATTTTCAGAGTTTGAAAACCCCATTGAGAGTCTTCCACTAAAAATGAATTTTCAAGGGTAGCAAGTATCAATTATTTAGATTTTCTGGACATAAATAAGTGAAAACAGTGGCTCTATGTCCTCTAAGATGAGCAAGGGTGATCTTTACTGTTAACAAAATTTTCTGTAAAGTTATACCTTGGTGCAGTAATGATGTGACCTACTATAATTTGTTCACATATTGCAGTAGTGGTTGATCCTGTTAATGTTTGTGTTGGAAAAGCAGGCAAGAAGACTCAGGAAGCTTATTGATAAGGTCTTTTGTTTGCATAAATGCTATCAAGGTAGTCCTTTAAATATTGTCTTCCATGCCTGTCCAATTTTCCCTGGTATTCTTTAGTGTGTTTTTCGCATCATTTTCCTTACAACACAGAGCCTAAAATATTTTTCCTATAAATATTTGTACATATTTGGGGCACTGATTGGAGTCATGGAGTGCCTCAGGAGTGGTGAGTTCAGACCTTTGTGTTGCTTCAGCAAGGGGAAGCTCTTACATGTCCCATTTGTAAATGGTCCCTGAAGGGTCAGGATGGCACCTGGTGTATTGCAGGGCTACAGGCAGCACCTTTGGTCAGCATTCAGGACCAGGTTTGCAAAGTGGAATTGCAAACTCAACTACCTGGACGTGTCAGTATGTCCGTCTGAAAGACAGAAGTGTTGCCTACCCCACACCTTCCCCAGCAGCAAAGGACTCCAAAATTTTGCTGTCTGCTTTTGAAAAATTTGGCCAGAATGTTACATAGATGAGCCTTTCAAATGCAAAAGTATAACTTTTTTTTTCTGTTTGTCATGCTAAATAGCTGGCAAAGAAACAGTAATGTTAAGTGTTTACTTCAGACTCAATATTTGGATTTGTATCTGTTTTGGAAGCATGGTGTGGGCACTTTCTTCTCAGGGAAGAAAGTTTACTGTGGGAATGAATATGCAGGTTTTAACTTCCTGTCAGTGTCATAAAAAAGCTAATTCATACCAAGCAAACTGAAATCTGATGAGGTAACACTTCAAGTTTTTTGTGAAGATTACTTCTTCTTCATTAAGTGTTTTTTACGCTGCTCACACAGAGACGTCAGAGCTTCTTATTTACGTCAGGATGGAACTAATTTAAAAACCAGCATGCACACAGACACAAGATGAAACAGAAAAAGTGTGGAATAATTTCAATTTCTCTGCCACTTTTGCAAGACTTTTCCACCCATAACAAATATCAGAAAACAGGAGACACTAATTTCCACAGAACCTGGCCAGCTAGACTGTAGTTTGCTTTGCTTTGTAAATACAAATGGGGGGAGTCGAGCAGCTAGTATTTCCAGTGTCCAGAACAGTCTTCCCCCCCTTCCAGCCATATTTCTCTCTCCACCTTTTCCACTGGTGCAGCTTATCATACCCTTTTAGCAACAACAAAAATTGTGCCAGGAGTTTAAACCCACTGTGGCATCTGAGAAGAATGGCAAGAAACTCCTGCAAAGGAAGCAATTATCCCAGCAGGGCTCCAGAGCCCCCCTGAATAGCTCGGGCAGCCCCCAGCCGTGAGCAGACAAGGCAAGGCGAGAGGCACTGCTTTTCAGGCTTCAGTCACTTCATTCTCTCTGGCTTTTCACAGGGCAGCCACTTCCATTTACACACTGAGCAATGGGCGGGTCGCTGCTCCAAAGGCGAGGGCCGAGTGGGAAGAGCCCAACTGGTAGGCAGCCTGTTCCTGCTGCCACTAGAGCCGTGTTTCCCAGTGGCCAGCCTTGCAGTAGCCCACAAACAGCTGTGTAAGGGTATCATAGTTAAAGAATGGCAATGGGAAACACGTGAGCATCAGGGAGCAGTGATCCCAGTATGTACAGAGAATGGGAACAGTGTATGCTTTGTTCTGCTTGGCTGCAACCTGTGCTGGATTATTTTATGAGGAGAAGAAACTCCAAGGAGCTCCTGGCTTCACTGTCTGCTGCTAAAGATCAGCTTGTATTGTGTAATCCCCCATGGCATCAGAGGGCTGAACATTTGTGAACGGACCCGAGATCTGCAGGTCATTCACTGCGTGTTGAGTCTCTCTGGAGGATCCAAAGTTGAGCGCAAAAGTAATGATGCTGGGCTGCTGTGTGAGCTGGGGCAATTGGGGGATTTGATCTTTACCTCTCTGCGCTTACATTCTCCTTATTCTTTGTAAGTTTAAATTCTAACATCTTCCAAGCAGGAGCCTTTTTGTAGCTGTAATGTCTAGCCCAGTCGATTTTTCAGTGTTCCTTCAATAAAAGTGAAGGTTACACTTGGATTTGCTTGTGATTGCCTATGACTGCAGGCTTTTGCCTCAGTCCTGTAACACAAGGCTTGTGTGCAGACCACAGAAAATACAAGGAAATCTGTGATTTATGATTTGCATGTGCTGCAGTCACAAGAGCTGCAGTGATTGTTGATGGAAGGGTGAAATGTGGCAGATTAATATATGACTTTTGTGTTTAACTGTTCATGAAAAATGATCATTGTGGTGCATGTGTTCCTTTTTTTTGACAGTGTTACACAAATGATGTGAAAGGTTTAATGTTTTCACAACTTTCACAACAGGACCAGCATAGTCCTCCTATAAAAGTTCTAAGAGTTCTACTAAGCTTAGGCTCAGTCAGAAATAAATGCAATAGAAACTTAACAGAGATTTATATGCTCCTTTTGCACTGTGCTTTCATTTCCATGGCACGTCATCTTGGTCAAAAGTCAGAGAATCAGCAGGGTTTTAGTTATCTTAGAAAACATTTTGTATTTTTTCAAGGTTAGTTTTGCAGAATATTTGCTTATTCACAGTGTTTACTTGACGGGGCCAACACTCCTTTGGAAGTAAATTTGATTATAAAGTTTTGAAAGAAAATGTTTTGAACGAGAAGTCAAATCTGTTTCAAAATTTAAGACTGTCAAAACACAAACTTGGAAATGTAGGAAAGAATCCACTGCGTTTTTGTCACCTGTGACTAATTTCATTTGCTCGGTTTGGTTCTCTGTTTGTATTCTCTGCCATAAAGAGCTCAGGTTTACCCCCAGAGGAACACAGAAACTCGTTCCTCCCTTGGGAAGCTGCTGTGCCAGCTCCAGGGAGGAAAGCTTTCACAGGCAATTTAGTGCAGGAAGTGCAGCAGTCACGGGAAGGATCCGGGAGCCTGTGATTTGCATCCCCTTCAGCAAGGAGCCAGCAGTGGGCAGCCAGTCTCAGAGGGGATGTGCCTTCTCCTCGAGACAAGTGGGAGTCTGAGCCAAAACTGCTGCATCTCAGAAGGTCACTGAATGACTGAAGCCACAGCTGAAAATAATGACCTGCTGCACAGACCAATGCCAAGAGAAAAGTTTTGAATAACTCATTTCTATTTCTGTCCCCCCGTTCTCAAACTGGGACGATTTTGTTGTTGTTTCGCAGTTGTGCTTTTAACTCCAGGAGAACCTTGGCTTTGCATGTTGAAAGCTTTCATTTTCTTGTGGGAGCTCATGGTAAAAGAAGACCTATGAACTTCTACTTCAGATCTCTTGGTAACTCGAGTCCTATCAGAACAGTTCCCTATAGAAGACTCTATATAAGGACCTTGAAAAAGCTCATATTTTAGAGTGCTCGCTATGAGAGATCTGCACTCTGAAAAATGTCTTTGTTCAGATTACATGTTTTGGTGGAGTTTTATCTGTCCATGCTTCTGAACTTCGAAGTCAAAAGTTAGGACTCTGCTGTTGAAGACTCGGGCTCTGCACAGCTCCTCTTTTCTTAGCGGAAAGTGGGAAATTTCCTCTTGATGAAATACACCCCATGATATACAGTTGTCTTAAATCCATGTCGTTGTTCTGACAACCTTAGAAAAGTAAGACAATGTTGGTCAATGCCTGCTATGACTGTTAGGAACTGAAATCCCCTCAGAATCAGCAGCTGAGTCTGTAGCCCCTGAAATGTCACGGTAGTTGTACTCCTCTCTCCACCCCTGGTGCTGTCTGCAGGGTTTAGGAGTGCTCTGCACCGTTCAGAGTTACTGCAGAGTTGGGTCTAATAATCTAAGTGGGCTTCCTGGAGAGCTGATTTGAAACCACCCTTGTCTTCATCCGTGGTGACTTTTTAACACAGCCCCTCAGAGTGACCTTGGCTTGTCTTCTGCAGTGTGGGCACCCTCAGTGGGAAATGGGCTGCTAAATTCCTCTGGAGATTTGGGTTATGTAGTTTCTTTTATGGTTACCAGGCAGGATTTTTTTTTTATATGTTTTAAGATGTGTGGTTTGTTAGTATTATTTTTCCATATTACATTTGTGATTCTTTAGGTAATGTAATTAAAAACTGAGAGATTTTGTGTGGCAAATTAACCCTGGCTGGTCTGAGATTTTATCTTCGGAGGTGTGTAAATAACGCAGTAGTGGTGATGCTTAAAAGAAAATTCCTGTGTAACTGATACCTCAGATCATCTGGCTTGCTAAAGTGGAGAGAAATGAAGACATGCAAGGCATTGAGTTCAGTTCAAGTTCACTTTTATTTCTGATTTCAACCACTGATTGCAGTGAAAGCTGCATTTGCACCAGTGCATCCAGGGCAGATTCACACATGAGGTTAAATTTACAGTTTTACAGAAATGCCGTAGTTGTCATTACAAACATGTCATTCCTATGCTGGGCCTTCTTTGGGTGTTGCACAAAGATTGCTAGTTCCATATATTTTTTAGTAACCCAAGGAATGTGACTGTGTTGCCCATTAGTTGAGTTTAGTGCATTTTCTGAGCTCAGTAAATAACACAGTGAGAAACAGTTTATGAGGTGTTGCTTGTCTTTTTTTTTTTTTTTTGAGAACTTAGTAGAGCAGATTTAAGGCTGTGAAGATAGTTGTCACATGCTTCAGTTATGGGATTTTTAATCTTGGTTTGTAATAAGAAAGGAAATATTACATAGTAAATGTTTTGTGTTGTAGCTGTGAAAGCGTTTCGGGGAAATATTTACTGGTTCATATATTGTCATATAAACATAACTGTCTGTTCAGAAATTAGTTCTGACTAATGTGAGCCAATATGGATTATTTTGAATTAAATCTTCCTTTGTGATTAACAAAACCTAAATGTCTGTAGAAAGTAAGTTTGGGGTCATTACAATTTTAAAACTTCTGAAAATTGTATAAGCTGAAGTAGGGATTTTTCTGATTTTGATTTATGACATTTTGCATATATCTTGACTGTTTCCATGATCTTGTTGGGTGAAGTATCAAACACATATGGTAATTCTGATATTTGATACCTTGTGATAATGGCGAGGGCTGAAAAACTCTCAGCTGCCTCTGAAATCATCAAGCAATTCAGGACACAGATAATCCTTAAGCCTTTGTAGATATCCATCATCTTGTGGTTAAAACCATTAATAATGAGGCCATAAAAGTGAGAAAGGGAGTCTTAGGAGCAGACTTGAATCTGATTCTCACTCTCATGTATCCTATCTGGATTGGCAGGGGTGCCAGAAGCAGCAGCTTGAGTCTGTTGTCATTTTATCTACCCTTAAAAGCTCTTTCTTTTCACGTAAAGCAATCTTACTATGCATTTTGTACCGTCCTTTAGACTCTACCTTCGGGCCTATCAGTATTGCAAGATTGTTTTGTTGGTCTGTATGGTAGAGGGGAACAATTGATGTGCACTTTGTCATGACAGATTTACAGCACAGGAAGACCACTTGAAAGACTGTTTCAGACTGCTTTCAAATAGAATTTTTTGTGTGTTTGATCTGGAGGAGGCAGCATGTACCTTCCTGGGGTCCCAGAGAATGGAACGGAAAGCAGGACAGACTCCTCTGTCTGAACTTTGAAGTTATACAAGAACGAACTTTAATCATTGGTGAAGACCTGTTCCAAACATGTTTTGATGTCTAGTGTCTGATATTTAAGCGTGCTATAATAGATAGGGAAGACTACATGGGATTCACAAAGTTTGGAACAAAATACAAATTTTTTTTAAAAAATTTAAGATAGTCATTGATACTTTTTTTTTGCTCAACTTTGTTGAAACTGCAAAGTTGTCTTCTATTGCTGACATTCCATGCTTTCCACTCTATGCTGCAAGTCATTTTATGGGTATTTTGGGATGCTAGACCGCATAAAGGAAGATGAGAAAACTCCTTGTTTCCTAACTAAGAATTAAAAGCTACATTTTACTTGGTGACACTATTAATTACAATTGCCTGTACTCGCCTTGTTCTTCAACTGTTTTATTGTCATTTATAATTAGGTGGTACGCTTTTAAATCAAAGAGCGTGTCTGACAGGTTAATATCACATGCCCATCACTTTCCATTTAAATAAAATGTGTTGTCATGTACGCTGTATTGAGGAAGACTGAAATAGATGAAATTTGGGGTATCACATGTGCAGAAACCATGGCTGTACAAACAGAGGTCAGTATTTCATTCTGTAGTCTGAATTTCATTTTCCTTTGGATTAAACTTTGCTGTGGAAATATTTTGCAATAGAGCAGATTTCATTTCTTAAATAGAACTAAACTAGGAGCTAAAGGAAAGCTTAAAAAAAATGTCTGTCACCTTTATATTTGGACTTCCCAAGCATTTCTCTCATTGCTTCATTCTGTCTCATATTTCATAGCACATTTCTGTGAAAAGCAAATGAATCACCCACATATATAAAAATATTTCTTAAGACAGACAGATGGGTATAGATTTATACATACAGAAATTTACATGCATATACACAGCACACATAGGTACATAAATATGGTTTTGGAATAAGAATAAATGTGTGTACAGCTATACTGAATACTTGGTGGTATGTTGTAGAACCCTTGGGTAAGTTTTAATGGATTTGATTTATTGGCTGACTGAGTTGATTCATTATTTGTATATGATTTTTTGCTGCTGGGTGGCCATAATTTACAATTCTGGACCTAGTTAACTCTGTGGGTGCCTGGAGATTTCTGTATGAACATCTCCGACTATTGTTTAAAGAGATAAATGAAGTGGACTTGCTTGAATGAGCAATTTACTCATGAGGAGCAAAATATGGTCAGGCAGGCAGGTCATAGGTAATAGCTTTCAATGAGTCTTTGTAAGTCACCATACTATCATACATTCTCTTAATGTGCAGACAACAATCCATGTATGTTACAGGCAACTGAAGATCATCTGTGGTCAGTCTTTTTCTCTTATTGGAATTCAGTGCTATTCTTGTATTATCTCTACTTGCAAAGCCCTGATAAATCTGCTGGTAGGCACAGAACAGAACAAAATGCTGAAGAGGTGTGAAAAGTCAAAAAGTGGCTTGGCTTCGTTTCCGTATAAATGAAACACAATACGCACTTTCAGAACTGGACTGAAAGCTTTGGCAGTTTAGCAGAGTGATTGTTTTACCATGACACACAGTATCTACCAGAGTAGTGTAATAAAACTGTTTGCTGTATCTCGTTTACGGGGAAGAAAGGACTTATCTTTGTATTCAGTAGGGTGACTACTCTTCTGTAGTTTTGGAGTGTAATGGTACCACCATTTGCTCTTATGAAGTCCAGCTGGTGTATTCTGGGGCAGGGGCAAAAATATGAGAAGAACCAAAACACTCATATTAAAATGCCTTCATTAACTGTTAAGTATCCACAGACTATAATTTGAATTCACAGGATTTCAGGTACTGTCCCCAAAGGTGACTTGAGTCTTCACTGCTCTAAATGCTGGATATGAACTGGACTTACTGAATATGAACTTAGTAAGACAAAGAAATGTAGCAGCGATTCTTTATGTGTTCCTACCAAATTTCAAAGGAATGTATTTTACTGTGTCCTTTCTTACTTAAAGCCATTGGTCTACAGCCCACAGGTATTTCTGTGGTTTCCTGTTGCGAGGAAAAGTGGCAAACGTTGCACACAAACAACATCACTTTGTCGTAGCTGCAGTTTTCATTTGCGTTGTCTCGTTAATAAACAGAAGGGCTTGATCAGTTTAACCAAGATGGTGGGTACTTAATTGTCAAAATTTAATGAAAAACTTTAGTAGTTACCAACCACCCACCAGCAGAAGTTTGCTTTTTTCCTAGCCTTCTGTGGCTGCTGCAGTTGCAGACGTGTAATTCCACATCCACTTGCGGTACGTTTTATTGTACCTGTGTAATTCATCACAATTCCATGTGGCATAACCATCACTGTAGCTAACGTTCTAAACATTTCTTACATTTTGGGAAAAACAACCAAACTAACAGAAGATCAGCAAAGGAAAACCGTTTGCAAATGCATTCAGAATTCCATCTTGGAAGCACAGCTTCCTTCGGTAGGCATGTCACATCTTAGGATTCCCTCAACATCCATGAGGGAGTTTCCTCTGCCTCTTCTTCCTTATCTAAATCTCAAATAACTTGGAAGAAATGCAGCTTTCAATGATTTTTTGTTGTTCATGTATTTCTGCTTTAATGCTACTTCTCTCCGTCTATGCTTTGAAGAGAGTCTTGTGGTGATTCCTACAAGAAATTCCTAGGATAGCTCTTGCTGGAGGTTACAATTTGTGCAAGATATGCAGTTGTGTCATATTGTAATGGATTTGAATGGGATTTTATTAAGTGATAAAATAATAGAGAAGCACAAATGCTATGGAATGTCAGTGAGGACATATGAAAATCACTGCTTTCAGTTTACATGGGTTTGAAATCATCAGATGAGTTGGTAAATTCCTGTGATATGTAAATACATTTCTTTGTTAAATCCAGTGCATTCATTATCGATATACATGAAAAGTATATATTTGTGTCTGTGTATTTGGATATACAAATACCACAAGTGGAAATCTTTCTAAAACTGGTTTGGGTTGTTTTTTTTTTTTTTTTTTTTTTTTTNTTTTGTTTTTTGTTTTTTGTTTTTTGTGTTGTTGTTGTTGTTGTTGTTGTTGTTTGTGTTTTTGTTTTTTTTTTTTTAATTCTTTGCATAGATTACCTGGAAAATAAATCATTTTCTGTGATTTAGGGAACTGTAAAGCAGTAATAGTTATAGATAGACTTCTAGTTATATTTTGCATTCCCTTCTCCTGCTTACCAGTTCAGGCAGTCAGCAATCTGAAAATTCACACAGATTCTTGGAAAATGTGTATTTGCGGGTCACCTTTGTTTTTTTCATTCTTCAATCCTCGAATCCCCATTGAAATTTCAGCATTACTGGCTTCCTGGGGGAATAAAGGACATATCTCTCCTGTTTCTCAAGCAGTGAGTGCCGAAGGCAACAGAATGAAATTTGTATGCAGTACTGTCTGCGTTACACGTGCACGTTCATTTATCTCAATAACTGACTGTCATCTCTGTGCGCCCACATCTTACAATGATAATAAGAGCCCAACGCTGCTCAAGATGTCAAATTTTCAGGGATAGATTTCTAGCTGCAGGCAACTCCAGCTAAATGCCTCATATTGAGAACACTCTCCTCCTTGTCACTGACCACATCAGACCCTTTCATGTAGCTACATATGTGGCTTTTATTTGTCGTGGACTTCCACCCCTGCCTTGAACTGCCGTGGTTTTCACAAGTGATTTGACTCTTAAGCATATGTTCACTTCAAAATGTAGTTAATGTAATTAAGTAACATTTTTGTGTGTTGAAGTAACGTATTCAGCTGCCTCTACAAATTTTGCTGCATTTTGGTGAACTTTGAAACTTGTTCAACCCTTCAGTCAATGAAATGGGAGAATAAAGAGTTCTAAAGGAAGATCAGATATTTTCATGTGCATTTAATAGGTATTTTTGTATATCATAATAAGATTTGGAATCACAAAGGGTAAGTATGTTTTCTGATTTGTGGGTTATTTGTATTCCATTATCTTCCAAAACTGAATCGAAAATTAAGAGCAGAATGTTGCTCATTTCCCAGTAAGAATTTAATTGCTTCTGCCCATCTGCTTATCAGCCTTTAAAATTGCTAATTTAAAGGTGAAAGAACTAAAGAATGAAAAATTTCCTTCGCTTCCTTAAGAAACAAAAAACAAAACAAACACAAAATTCATAAATAATAATGAGCACAACCAGCGGTAGGATAGTGTACACATATTTCTTGTCAAGAAAAAGTAATTGCAGCACTTGATGTGAAAATGAGATTTATGCCTATTACTAATTTTTACTCTCCACCTGATTGTATCAGTATATAGGAAGGGATTGTAGGTTTTCTGGCCAACAAGCATTTAACAGGCTGTTGAACAGTCAGTCTTCTATTATGCAGAATATAAAAAAAAGAGTAACTGGGGTCCAAATCTGAGAAGTTTTAAAATACTGATATAAAACTAAGAGCCAAACTTTTTGTATAAGAGAAAGAAGTTGGGCTAATAGTTTTGGAGGGGGTGTTTCACTCTTTTGGTATGATTTGGAAAATCACTGTTGGTTCGTTTTGTTTCATTATCTGTAACAAAATATTTTTCAAGTTAATATTCTTAAGTTGCTAATTCATATTAAGGTATTTTTATCATCTTTGATTCGTCCTAGATCAGAGGAGGAAAGCTTATGATCACATATACAAGAAAGAATGATGCTGGAAAATATGTCTGCGTTGGAACAAATATGGTGGGAGAACGTGAAAGTGAAGTTGCGGAGCTCACTGTTTTAGGTAAGAATTCCTCCTTTAAGACTTTGTTGATGAAAATGTCCAACTTTCATTTTTCCTAGTAAACCTTTTATTAAGGGTGGTTCTCATCTATTGAAAATGTTGAATATGTTTTTAGTCACAGTTGTGTGCTAGCAGATAGGAAGCAGTTAATGGCTCTTCAGTCCACCTGGAACTATTTTTGATATCAGAAGACACTTTCACCCTTAGTTCTCAAACTGAAAATGATTCCAGTGTCCAGTGACTGGATCCGTATTGTAAAATAATAGCAAACCAAAAATGTTAAGAGGGAGAGACTTAACTTTTCCGTCTTGCTGAAGAAAATCAGAATTATTCTAAGTTTCTATTTTAAAGAATTATTCTTTCATTTGTAGTTGTGTGTACTGAGTACAGCAGGTCTGCTTATTCAAGTGATCCTAATGATAGTTCCTCTGAGCATCAAAAAATATGTTTTCATTTAAGATAACTGAGCTTAGCTGAAAACTACATTTTTTGCTGCTATTGCAGAAACAAAGCTGGGACTCCAAATGCAACCTCAGAATTCCTTCATCATGGGAAAACTCCCTGATGTTCACTGCAGATGCATCTTTGGTAGTTTTCATTCAAAATACGTCCCATTTTAGTTTAAAAATGGGGGAGACTTGAAGTAGCTTACTTGTTCCTGGAAAATAAATAAATGTTTTATCACCACAGGGTGAGAATATCCAAGGCATGGTTCATAGCACACTGGTTTCCATCACAGCACTGCTGCAGCAGCAGTAGTCCTGGCTCTTTTTTTTTGTTGTTGTTTTTCAGGATGCAAGGCAATGACCTGAAGTTGTGTCAGGGGAGGTTTAGGCTGGATATTAGAAAAAGGTTCTTCACCCAGAGTGTGGTTGGAACATGCTCCTCAGGAAGGTGGTCACAGCACCAAGCCTGACAGAGTTCAAAAAGCACTTGCATGATACTCCCAGGCACGTGGTGTGACTCTTGGGGATGTCCTGTGCAGGGCTAAGAGTTGGACTCAGTGATCCTTGTGGGCCTCTTCCAATTCAGCATATTCTGTGACTCTTTTTGTTGTTTGGGGTTTTGATTTTGGGATTTTTTTTGAATTCATGTTTAATAGCTGTCCTGTCGGTCTTTGGCACTTTTATCTGTCTTCTACTTTGTAGGAGTTGGGACTCAGGCAACTTGAAACAGGGGTTTCCATAAGAAAAATGAGTTTTTATGCCATCTTGAAGTTGTTCAAACTGAATATCCAAGCAAGATAGTGGTAACCCCTTAGAAGCTAAGGAAGACTTTCTGTGATCCACTGCACTGTTTTGGTTTTGTTTTATAAAGACTTCAGAAACACTTTTGGAGGAAGTTTGTTGTCAAGTTTCAGACTTAGAGAACTTTCAAACAAAACCTAAAACTGAAAGTAAGCTGTAGTTATGTGAGAGAAGTCCTGGCACCAGGCTGCTATTTAACTGTACCTGTTAATAGCTCATCATTAGTTTACTACCCACCAGGGAATCATGGCATGGACTATTTGGTAACCTAGGCTGAAAAAATACTTCTCTTGCTAAACACCCATAAGAGGGAGGCATTGCAGGCAGAGGTCTGCCTGGCTTTTTCTTCATCTCATGTTCCCTTCAAACATATTTCTGGTTTTCAGCCTGGGGAAACTAGTGAGGTTTTGTTTTCAAACAGGACGGTGAAGCTTTGAATGTCTTACCAGTCTGTGTCTAGCAATCCTTAATACACCTTATTCTTTCAACTCAGACTTGGATATGCGTGAAAAAGCACGAGAAATATGCTGACTTCATATATTAAAATCTTTCTACATAAATCTTCTATTTATGCGTTTTGGTTATTCGGAAGTTGAACTTTTGCTTTTAGGTCTCTGCTTTAGATCAGAGGGAGAATGCCAGAAACTGTAATATTAGACAGTTTCAAAGAGATCCTTGCTAAGCTTTCCTTGTATGTGGCAAATAGTCGTGTGACAAAGATAGATACTTAAATCAGTGCTGATTTCCCTTATCCGTTTCTGCATTTGAATAAGAGTGTTATGAATGGGCAGACAAAAACTCGTGGAAGTCCATTAGTCTTCTTTCAGGAAACTGATCTAGAGAACAATGTGCCTCTTGTGGGTTTTGCAGTCAGGCAGCAGTCCTGGACTTACCAGATCAGTCTTTTTTCTCTTGCATAATTAAGTTGAATATTCTTCCCCAAACTATTCTTACTCTGAGGTTTAATCCTGAATGTTCTTTTCTCGCATTCAGGTTTCAGGTTTTTTCAGCACCTACAAGAAAGGGGCCAGGGCAGGGGCGGGGGTTGTCTGTATCGTTTTAAATTCACAGCTACATTCTGTAGATCTGTTTTATTTCTCACGTCTTGTATATGAACCCAGTCTAGAACTGACAGCTTAAATATCAACTTGCTATTTAGGTTAACGTTATTTCCTAATATTGCCAGCAAAGTTAAGTTTTCTACAACGTAAGTGTCCAGCTGGTCTAGACATCCTCGAGAATAAAGGAAACTTTTTTAAAAGGGCTTTGTTCAGTTCATATTTCCACTTCAGTACTTTTTGAACCATTCACTAAGTTTTTATAATATTGAATCTCTTTATCTGCAAAGTCAGAGTAATATTTAGAACTGCCATTTTCAAACACAAATGTGAGACATGAAGAGTATGGACTTGTCTCTTTATCCTTCTGTCTAGTGCTTTTGTACTTCTGTGAGAAACTTGGGGCATATTTTTGGGTATTCGCACTTCCTGATGGTGCCAACGGCTTCAGACTCTTCCAGTTCCAAGGAGATGATATTTATATCTTTAATAAATACAAGTCAAAACGTGCAACTGCTTTCTCAACTCCCTCAGAGCTTTCACAGGTTTATAGGCAAAAAGGTCATCTGCCTCAGGCAAAGGAACCTGCCAAGTACTCTCCTGTTAAACCTTCCCTGCACTCTTCAGTTAAACCTTCCCAGTTCTTTTATGGACATACTGTTGTCATCTGGTGCTGCTTTTTTAGATGGGTAATCATTCCTGGAGTATCCCAGAAATTGTTTAAAACAGTTTTTTTCCTTGTGAGTGTGCAAACCTTACTACCCTGCAGCCTGGTGTGGAACCATGAAAATATGAATAGCCCAGCAGCATAAAACTTTGAACCCTCTTACAGATAGAAAAGTGTGTTGATACCTTTACTGAAATTTGCAGCTAATATTTGGGATGCCAGAATAGCACAGCCTTCACTGAGATCCAGTTTTGTTTCAGAAATTCTGAGGACAAGTATGCCGCAATTAATCTGACTCTGGTGAGCCAGGACCTGGATCATCCATGTCCTACAATATAAGTTGGGGATAACAGCAGTATTTATGAACAAAAACTACAGAGAAGACATTCTGGGTTTTTTTTTTGGCTTGCTTTACTTTATGTGTGCTAGTGAAAGAAAATGTTGCCTTTCTAATATAGCACTGGAAATTCTTGCTGCTGCTGACACGTGCAAGAAGCCTCCTAGAGATACTGTGCTGGGCCTTACTTAGCCTTCAAATTTAAAGGCTCCATTGAGACAAAACCTCCAGTGAGACAGTGTTTGGTTTGTGCCTTCTGTCTCTTTGAAGCAGTGCAGCAGATGAGTGGCTGTTTGTCTGAGTCCTTGCAGCAGGCCTGCTTTCCATCTGAGGATGGAAGTGCACTTAGATGTTGTGTTTAGATGGTGTTTTCCTTTGGCTGTATTAGCTGTGACAGGGATGTGTAAGTAGTAAGGAGGTCCCTGCTTGGATCCTAAGCCACTGTTGAGAGTGTCTGCCTCGTGCTGAGGTTCACAGTGCTGGCCATCTGCAGGGCTACAGATCTTCTGCCTGGGGCTGTGAGCGACAAAAGCAGCGGCAGAGGCACCTCCATCAGATTTGTCGCTCTGCTCCCCTTGCTCTGACAGCCACAGTTCAGTGACAATTGTGATTCCCACACAGAACTGAGGGATTAATCCTTTTTTCTTTTTCCTTCTCTTTCCCTTTAGAGAGACCATCTTTTGTGAAGAGACCAAGTAATTTGGCAGTAACTGTGGATGACAGCGCGGAGTTTAAGTGTGAGGCAAGAGGTGACCCAGTCCCTACAGTAAGGTGGAGGAAAGATGATGGGGAGTTACCAAAAGCAAGGTACAATATATGGAGTTACCTTCTTATGACATCTGACTTGGTATATGATGTGGCCGTTCAACATCTGACAGCCAAAATTTCTTTTTCTTGAATAGAGAAGGCCTGTCTTGATCTAAGAAAACGTTTCTGATTACCACTGCGCTCTACTTAAAGTTACAATTTATGTTGAAACTTAAGAACAGCCTCTTCTCAAGTTTTTGTTGTGACAACACATGACAAATACAACAAAATATAACCCAGTTCAGTCAGTAATATCAGATACTGATTAATTCTTCACCTGAAGTCTTTTGTGATTACTAAAAGTTTTGAAGATTGTATAACAAATAGTAAAATGGATTACAACACCAAGAAGCATATATTGGAATTGCAATTGATATAAAATGTAGTCTGGTAGTGTAGAAAGCTGCCTTGATTATACGTGTCTTTGTTGCCAAGTTTCCAATTAACTGATTTTTCTGACATTGCTTTAATTCAGGACAAAAAGTAAAACACCTTGTTAAAAATAAATTCATTCTCTGATAGATAGACGGATGGACAGATAGATACATAGATATATACACAGATCAATTAATTAATTATTTACTTACTTTGAAATCCTGGTTATCAGTTTTAAAAACTACTAGGGAAGTGGACTGAAAAAAAGAAACCCTTTAACAGTTGGTTTCAGCCAACCAAATCCAGCTTCCTGTTAGCCTAGTCTATAGCTTTAATAAAAACTACATAATTTTTAAGAGAAAAATCTACTTGCCATAAAGAGAAACACATTGACTGCCTTATACAAAGAAGAGAAAAAGGTCATGAAAGGAGAGAAAGTGGTAAAAGGCCACATTGTTCTTTAAAAAATAATGAATTGTGATTTATCTTGACTTTCAAGCAATTCTGATCTTTTTGAGTACAATATTTTCTTTTCAACCATATTAAAAAAAAAATCATTCAGATGGAAAAATTGTAGGGAGAATAATAACTACTATTGTATTTACTTGTTAAGAGTATTTTAGCAATAAAAGTGTTCTGTGCTAGGGCTTTGCAATTGTATTATACTAGTGAAATTCTACTGCTGTCAGTTAACTCATGTTGCAAATAATATCAGAATAAAGTTTTCAAATATTTAGATATATTTTGTTCTTAAAACTTTATGTTATCAATTTATAAGTGTTAATACTTTTTTCCCTTACGGGAAATATAACAATAGAAATATTTGGGAGCAAACCACCATATCTTTACCCTTTGCAGAAATTGCACAAAGTTCCATTATTCCCGTTCATTGTTTATTACTATATGTATTTAAAGATACGAAATCCGTGATGATCATACCTTGAAAATCCGGAAAGTTATGGCAGGAGACATGGGATCCTATACTTGTGTTGCAGAAAACATGGTTGGAAAAGCTGAGGCATCAGCAACTTTAACAGTTCAAGGTAAGAAAGTTTCTTTGCAAAGCACTAGAATAAAGCTGATTTTTTTGCACAACAACTTTATAGAGTTGCTGTAAACAAACTACTTGAGACCATAAACAACTATTAGAGTTGCAGCTTATGCAGGAACTCTGTGCTGTATTGTAAAAAAAAAAATAACATGTGAAAATACAAATTTGGCTTGAGTTGTATTCTGAGGAAATGGAAACACTTCACATGTAGGATTTTTCTGTAAGCAATCTTTACAGTATTGGGATGGGGATGTTTTGAATTTCAGCTCTTCAAGTTCAGAGTCATGTCACTTGCAATCTTTGTATCTGAAACCCTAATAGAAAGAAGAAAGTCAGGGTTTTTTTTTTCAGTTAAATATAGCAAAGAAGCAGTGAGTGATAAATCTGTTTGTGTATTTTTTAATACAGTAACCCAGACCACTGGAATTCCTGTTAGTTTTTTCATTATAAAACCGTATTGTGGCACTACTGGCTCTTTGTAAGATAAAAATTCAGTGGAACTCAGTGAACTAATATGTATAAAAATCCTTCATTGCCTTTATATACACAATCCAGATGTTCGCTATTCAGATAATCCCTCTCTTCCTTTCCTGGCTAGCAGACAGGCAATGATGTAATCCTGATGCTTTTTTTCTAGGCCCTGATGGTTCTTCTGTCCTCTTCCCTGTTCAGTGGGAATTAGTCATTATGGAGTTCTGGGGAAGGCTAGGCTTAAAAGTATTTTATTTGGTAACAGGCCTCTATTTTGACACATTTACTGTAACAGGAAAGGTCTTGTCCTTAACCTGCCTTCCCTTTTCCAGCAGAAACATTTGGTGTCCCTCTGTTAGGAAAATAGGAATTCTTTTGTTGAAGTTCTCATAAAACCAGGAATTTTGAGATGTTCTGTTTTCTTAGTCACCGTGATGTTTATACATCAAAACTGATACCTTATGTTTGTAAAATAACCAGTTATTAGGGTCAGTGTTGCAGAATAAAAGATGAACATGTGACTCTAAGCACAGTTTATTTAAAAGAAAAAGACTGAATTATTTTTTAAACGGTGATTTGTTCTGAAGATCAAATCTTGTATCAGCTGCTAATCCTGTAAAATGTTAGTATTAAGAAAATTTGCTTTATGACTGGTTCAGCAGTTACTTTTCTGGAAATTAGCTATTGGTAACACTAATCCTTCATAGTCCTATGCAAAATAATAAGCAAACACGTTCCTGTAATCCCATTTTGGTTAATGGTGCTCATAGATATAAAATGACTTAAGTGTGTAGATGTTAGGGCCAAGTGAGATCTTTTTGATAATAAACTGGTATTTTTAAGGAACATGATCATAGCCTAAGTCCTTATTCAGCAAGATCCGAATTTTTTAAGTAGTTGTATTGCACAGTAGATATTTACATTATAACAGCTTTGCTCTGAGGATATTGTTATGGGATCATTTGTTTCCCAGTGTGAATGCATTACCTCCTGAGCCATTTGTCTGCACTAATGTCTTTGTAGAAGGGATTGATGTGAGAAACTGTAATGTGTAAGGACAATTTGTAGTTGGTAATGTAGTAAATTATAATCAAAATCCATTTATTAGCAAATTCAAAAGACTGAGTTTTGTGGGAAGAAAAAAAGTGTTCCTCTAGAAAATGTATTTTCCATTCAGACTTTTTCACATTTTTCCTTCTTTTTCTGCCTCCTACTCTTCCCTTCTCTTCCCTTTTTTAAAATGCTTTTTTTTTTTTCCTAAAGGGTCATCTTCTTGGCTATGTTCCATCTAGAGAGGTAGATTGCTCTTGTTTCAGTGCTAAGCTGACATTGTTCTGGCTGTTTGTGGACACATAGCTCTTTGAGGTTTTGGGTTTTGTGGGTTTTTTTGCAAGATTTTATGATTTTTTTTTTTCCTGGTGTTTTAAGGAATGCAAATGACAAGTCTTTTCTGCACTTTTGGTAATTGTCACGTGGTCTGTGGACTGTGGAGTTTAGTAAATGTGTGTTCTGCTGTGCCAAATAGAGTTATTTTTGTTACTTACTTGTAAACAGAGGGCTCTGGTGCAAATCAAGTTACAACTGCCACTGTGCAGTCCGGTTAAATTCATAAAAGGGCAGTGAGAGGGTTGGGCTTGGTTTTGGGGTTGTGTGAGTTACGGATTTCTTTCTTGGGTCTTTGTTTTGGGCTATTTTTCCCCCTCAGTATCTCTGCAACGGACTGTGGTGTTTTCATGCCAGACCACATGCCCAAGAAAGAATATGAGAGCTCTTAGTGGTGACCCCAGATGTGCATCCACGTTAGGAAAGGGGCAGTTGTCACCTGTCAAGTGTCTGCAGAGTGGAAGTGCTGCGCCGAGATGAAACGGGGCACGCAGCAGACAGGGCTGTGAGCAGCGCTCCTGGGGACGCTGCTGGGGCTCAGGGCTGGCAGCGCTGCTAAGAAAAGGACACATCTCCTTCCATACTCATCACTTTTTGGGCCTCAAGCACTGTGGTTGACCCATGTATGCTCTGCCCTGTGCAGGGTTATCTGGGGTATTAAAAGGTGGAGTGTGCAGCACCAGAGCTAATTGAGATACCCAGGTGTCGGGGAGGTGTTGATGTAACACGGCCGATAGCCAACCTGGTGTCTTGGCAGAGCTGCCCTGGACCTGGCAGGCTCCTTTCCTCCAGCTCAGCTCTGACCCTGCTGGATGGAGCAGACATTGGAGTGCACTGTGCATGCCCTGCAGGACTCTGTCTGGGGAATGCTGCACAGCTCTGCCTCAGAGCTGGTGAGTGGGACCAGACTGTGTCCCTGGACTAGGAACTGTCAATTTGGATAGCAACTCTCCCTCTCTCTATATATAGTAAACTCTTAACTGTAGAAAATACAAAAGAGGGGAGGGAATTCCATTTTAATGTTCTTTGTGCTCCTCAGTAGCATCACAGATGCTGGTTGTTGGAATCACTATTTTCCTCCATACAGATTCCTAACTTTAAGGATCGTGTTTCCTACATGGAGTACAGATGTTGTATTCTTATGGCGACTTCAGTCATGTTCTTAAACTAAATTTGGAGTTCCGTGTTAACACAGAACTTAGAACCTTTCATTGAAGTCTTCTACTGCTTAGAAACTGTGAAGTTATCTTATTTTCTCTTGGAAAATAACTAGTTAAGAAAATGTCATCCTGATGTTGTTTGCATTTTCCTAAAATTAGAGAGACTCAGTCTCCTGATTTCATTTTGCAACAACGAGTACTGCGTCTGTAAGGCATCCAGAGATGTTGCTAAATACATGTGGAAGCATTTCATTCAGGACATGATTCATTATTAAATAAATACCTCAGTCAATACAAAATGCCAGGAAGCAGCCCAGAGTACAATACATTTTATTTTGCCAATACATTGTATTGGCAAAAATGGGAAACAGTGGCCCAAAGTCCCTCTCTGGAGCCAGTGGATTTTTCTCTATCACTAAGCAAGTTGGATATAGTTATTTATTCATATTGTATTGTATTTTATATATTTGGAAGATGCTTTTCATGTTTTGTGGAGGTTTCTATTACATGATTTGCGAAGTTTTATGCCTAGAAGCAGGGCTGTAGAAATAATGATATATATTTCATTGTTACGTATATAATTGAAGACAATGTTCCTAAAACACACAAAATTACCAAAAATGCATACCTCAGAACTTCAGTTCTAAAAGAGAATTAGTTTTACCATTAGTGCAGAGAGAAGTAAGGCTTCTTCAGGGGTGCAAATTCCACTCTGAACCATGAAAATGCTTTTAAGCAAATCTAAGCACCGAAGGTTTTATATTTTTTCGCCTGCTTCCATTTTGCTTTGGCCCGATTTGCAGTACTTAATCAGGCTTTTCTAACAGTTTTATAATAAGTTTGTAATTTATGGGGAAAGGAGCTGTACTCTCTGCAACAAGTGTAAGTTATGGCTCCGGTGGAAGTCCTTCTTATGCGGTTGGCCAGGAACCAGTGACAGGGTGGATACTTCTCGGCAGGAGTTAAGAGAAACAGGTCAAGTAGGTCAGTTGACTTAAAGACTTCACAAGAATCACCAGCACTGTGGCTGTTGGTGACTGTGGGTCGGCCACCAGCAGGTTGGTAAGTGAACAACAGTCTTTGAGTTCTTCTTAACTCTCCTTATTCAAGCAGTGACTCGGGAGGAGTGTGCAGTACTTGTTACAGTGCCCTGCCTAATATACGTGTAAACCTGCAGCAGCAGTGACTGAACTCTGAAATGTAAATTTTGCCGTTCAAAGGCACTAAACACGTTCAGTGTTATCAGTTTGGCAGGAAAGAAAAAGAATTCCTGTGGAAATTATACTGGCCAATCCATGTTTTACAGCGGTGATCTTTAATACCAAACCTTTTTTAGATTATGATGTCTTTAATTTTAGGATTAAGAGAGCTTGTCTGCAAGGTAGATAGTGAGTGGAACTTTTGATAAGTCACTTCTGGCTGTGATTTTGCTGTACTAGTCAACTGACAAGGAATTTTAATCTGGAAAGGTGGCACATGCTTCAGGTCTGGAATTTCCTCCTCCTTTCACCTCCTCTTTGTGCAAAGTAGCTTCAAGGCATGCAGTAAAAGACATCTAGTTGATAAGGCTTCTGGGAAGGGCTGAGAATACCACCCAGAATGAAAAGGAATAGGATTTGTTCTTTCATCTGTCTGATAGGATAGAAATGTTTCCACTGTGTCAGGCTGCTGGTACACATTATAAGCTGGCTGTAAATGTAATTGCTTCATAGGCGTCTGAACTATCTACATTAAAACAACAGAGACAAAATTCAGAATTTTATGGGATTACGGAAATGCTGTTGAGGTATAGGGTGGTTATTATGCGTTGCAGTGAGCGCCTCACAGCATCTTGTGGGAATTTAACCACTGGCATTTTAAAATTAGGATTTGGATTTAAATTTGAACTTGTCTACACGGTCACTCTTTAAGTCAGTCCTTCTTCCCCTTTTGGAATAACTAATTTTAAACCACATTCTGTCTTCAGTGCCATGGAAGAGGAAGGAAGAATAGTGACTGTCCAATGAACTTGAGGATTCTTTTTAATTAACAAACTTCTGGCAGGATGAATGAAGGAGACCATCTCTTGTGATTTGTGTAGCTTGAAGAGCCCATTTCCCCCTTAATGACTGCTGTAAACTATGACAGTGTTTCAGATTTCTGTCAAGGAACTGGGGATTTTGACTGCCACCGATTTCTGGTGGAAGAATAGAAATCTTTCTGTTACTCAGAAGGAACCGAGAAAACTGTCTGAAGAAGCGATTAGTGCCCTGCAGGTTCTTGTCCCGCCGATGCAAGGGATGAACACTAAGATTCCTGAAGCATTTCTAAAGTACAGTTAAAAGAAAAATAAGTAAATATTTCAGCAAAATATTTTTTTGAAAAAAATTATAGTTGCTTCGAATCGATGTACAATATTTTCATAAATAACTGCCTCCAGGGTTTCAATGTTTTGAAATGGAGGTTGCTTTTCTTTTTTACATGGAGTCTCACAACAGCGACAGCAATAGCTTACAGGAAAATAACAAACAAAAAATGTTGGTATTCCTTCCTTCAATTTGGTACTTCGAAACAAGAACTTGAGACAGATGTTTCTGAGCAAGTAGAACAGAAGGGAGTCCAAATAATTTGGAGAAATGTTTCTACAAGAGTAAGTTGAAGTTAGAGGCTTTCTCCTCCTGAAAGGGGTTTGTTTACTGTAAAGTTCTTAAAAATTCTACATTTTAATCACTTGCTGAAGAGAACTGAAGCAAGTAGGTTTGTGTAGCGTAGTTCAGCGCTCAATTAAAAAGTGGCAAACAAAATCTGAAGGCTTTTTCCTAATGCCTGAAATTTCCTAAATCCCATGGCTAGGGAAAAATCAATTGTATTTGTATCAGGTTTCACTGCTGCAGCCTTTACTGTGTGACTGCTGTTATAAAGATAACGTTTCAATAATTCTGTCTTAGGAGCAGACAAAATGGAATTTTACTACAAGTTGTTGAGTTTGCAGATTTTTGGTTTTATGAATAAAAGTAAATAGAGTGCAAGGAATAGTAATTTTAATTGGTTGTTCAATGAACAATACTTCTGCTATGCATTCATTCTGAAGTAAACATAGGCTTTATGAAATATGCTAAACATCCATAAAAAGGCAATACACAATTTATTTTTGCCTTGTTTATAGCCTGGAAGTAATTTTAATAAAGACTATACGGTGATTGAAGTACATTCTCTTACTTTTGTTAGTTTACATGCATCAGTAAAATCAGCCATCTCTGAATTGGCCTTAAGAAAACAAATTTAAGAATGCTGACTTACAATAACAATGCATTCAAACATTGTTTTGATAAGCTGTTTTGAGTACCATTTCTTAGTATGAATTGTGTTTTGTTTGAACACTAAAATGCTTTATTGTTAGGTGCTGAATAACACTCAAGAACTGGTAATAAAGTATCTTGCAGTCTTTGTTTGTGAACTAAATCGCCTCCCAGGCTCAGTATCAGAATCTTTCAGTGCAAGAAAAAAATGGCTTCTTCAGGTTAAACTGCTTAATATCAAATATGGTCACAGTATTTTCTTCAGGAGGTATGTGCATGCTCCTCTTGTCCTATCACCCACCACACATTAATTCCCAAAGTTTGGGGTGATGTTTTTTTCCCATTTCTGTATGGTCTAGGGTGACAGGACTGAGGCACAGGAAAACAAAGCTGTCTGGAAGGTTGCTTGTCTTGTTCTCATAAATGCTCTGTGCTCTCTAAACCCAGCATTGAAGGGGGTTTCTGTTCTCCTCATCTTTCAGTGGCCTATGAGATCCCACTTAGGACTTGCACCTCCACAAATTTGACAGCATCTGTTCCTTTTGGCACAATTAAGGAAGCACGTTGATACTTGGGTGTCAATACAGAGGAAGAAGTCACCTGAGAGTTCTGCTTTGGTCCAGCAAGGTCTGATGGCCTTTTCTGTGCTTCTTCCTTCAGAGTTCCTCGGTGCTCAGAACGTTCCAGGTTTTTTCCTCGAAGACTGTAACCTAACTAAACATAAAACTGCAAAACATCTTTGCTAGTCTGTCATGCAGGAATTCTAATACGCTGTGGTTTTTTTGCTACCTGAAATTAAAATTTGTTCATATGTCACAGTTACCTTCCTGTTAACATTATGGAAAAGTAAGTTCAGGTGTTAGTGTAGACTTAAGTTGTCTATGTGGGGGGTATGGCGTCCCTGTGAGAAGAAATCCAGATTTCTTTTGAAATAGTATCTGTTTCAGTCAGCAGTATTCCTCCCTGAGTATTGCATGCCCAAAATAACATTTTTTAATGATCACAACTTACTGCACTGTAGAGATTTATTGCCCTTCCATTTTTAGTGTGTGCTTGGTTTCCATTGATCATGAGGCTTTGGCCACTTTTCACGAATAGCTTTAACTTGTTATAAGAAGGTTGCTATGGATTTCAAGTTCTTCTTTCCAAGAAGTAATCTGTGCTATCATAAACAGCTGGGAGAAAAATCCCACTCCGTTTCCTTTTCAGCTATACTATCTTTAACTGGAAGTCAAAAAATTTAGTAGGAAGCTCCTAAGATTTCTTCAAATAGTATCCAGCCCTCATAATCTTTTTGTATCTTTGCACAGTTTATTTAAAATTCAGCCTTTTTTTCACTCTTTTAAAAGGCTTTGGTACAATTATTTGCAGCCACGACTACTTAGATTGCAGCAGTGCCTAAAATTACCTCAGTGAAACACAGGAGAAGACAACTCTTTTCGGAAAAGAGAATCCTGGGAAACAACTTCGCAGTTGACCACATTACTCCAGTTTTTAAATAGATGGAATTAGACTTGTCATAAGTGTGCTTTCTAAATTATGTTTGTTTTATAGCATGGCTTAGGAGATCCAGAGCAAGGAAGGGGGCAGGGAGACTAGGAGAGGAACTTTTGGAAGATCTTAAATCGCTCTCTCCCTCTCTCTGTCTTCAGCCCTCCATATTTCTGATATCTCTTGTCACCTCAAGGCAACGACTACAGGATTTATACACATTTTAAACTGCATGCTACATGTATTAACCTGAGGAGTGCTACCTTTTAAAATCACATTGCAAAGTCTGTTTCCACATTTTTATCATAGAAATCTTCACTGACTCCTGCAGGAGGAGGGATTATAAACTTATTTTGGAGCTAGTATCAGCAAAATCAGTTGCAAATCAAAAATGCCTCATGTGGGTACGATTCACACACTATTCTCTTTCCACAAATTTTTGCAGTAGGTTCCTCCCACACTCGCATAGCCAAACACACACACACACACACACACACACTTGTGTAGCCCTTTTCATCTTGACTTTTTAAATGTTCTAAAGGGAGGATTTGTTATCCTGCTGTGAATCAGACTTTACAATAATGTAGTTCCATGGCTGATACACAGCTGAGATAGAGCCAGATTTTACTGCTCGGCCCCATCAGAGTGGAGGAGGGAAACACCTCTCAGCTTAAACTAAATCTCAAAATAGCCAGAAATCCAAAACGAGTTGATGCCGTTTGATTGCTCTTGAAACAAGAATAGCAGCCAAGCAGGACGTTTTGTTAATGCTCAGATCTTGTGCTGTTTGGCAGGAGAGGGTGGAGTTTAAGCCACCAAAGAGAGAAAAGAAGCTTAGTAACATTTTAATGTCGGTAACTAAACCAACAAGCTGTTGAAATAAAGTGCTTGTTGCTCTGGCTGCAGAGCTGGGAACAGAAGCCTTCCCACTTGCTGCAGGAGGGAGAACCCTTGATTTTGAATCCAGGGCTCATTTTAGGCTCATCTCTAGAATTGTTTCTGGAGTTGATGATGTTGAGCTGCCGTGCTGTGCTTGTTATGACGTACATGTTTAGGTAGGTGTTCTAAAGCCGTCTCCTCGCCTGTATCTCTCCCTGGTATGTGTAGCAGCTCCAGATGCACTTGTGTTTTCAAGGTTTTGTCAGCACCAAGGAGCGATACTTGCCGTTTTTTCCCCTGTCAGACCACTTTCTTCTGGAGCACGTGAGCCCTGCGGAGCACACACAGGCGCCTGCCCTTTTTCTCTGCGTTTTCAAGTCAAGAGGCGAAAGCTAAATCCAGCCAGCCAGGCCTGTGCCATGTGCTGAGAATGAGTCATGGTCACAGGCAGCGTCATGGTGATGCGACTACCAGGTTTCCAGACTGCAGCTGTCTTGTTCCTGCTGACTGCAGTGCAGATGGATAAGTGCACAGGGGGGAGTGCAGCTGGCAGCCTGCTGGTCCCCAAGAGTGGCACTGTTTGTGTAGGGCGTAGTCCCCAGCCAGCCTGTTTCTAAGTGACCGCCCAGCACGTGTGTCGTGGTTTAACCCCAGCTAGACACTAAGTACCACCCAGTCGCTCACTTGCTCCCTCCACACCTTCCCACTAAGTGGGACAGGCAGAAGAATTGGGAAAAAATAACTCCTCCCCTCAAAAACAAACCCCAAAACAACCCACCACCAAAAAAACCCACCAAAATTTGTGAGTTGAGATAAGAACACTTTAGTAATTGAAACAAAGTAAAATATATTCTTGCTAATATTACTAATGATAATAATAATAATAACTTTTATGAAAGAGAGAAAAAATAAGTGATGCACAATACAATTGTTGACTGACTGATGGACAACCTGTCAGCAATCAGCAGTTCCCAGCCAACTCCTTCCAGTTTATGTATTTAATCTGATGTTCTATAGTATGGAATATCCCTTCGGCCAGTACAGGTTATGTTCCCTCCCAGATTCTCATGAACTCCTTACTGGCAGAGCATGAGACACTAAGAAGTCCTTGACTTAGGGTAAGCCCTGCTTAGCAACAGCCGAAACATCAGTGTTATTCTCATACTGAATCCAAAACTCAGCATTGCACCAGCTACTAAGAAAAAAATTAACTCTATCAGAGCCAAAACCAGGACAGCCTGACAGGTTTTCAGTGTTCAGACGGAAGAGGGAGTGTGAATCAATTTTAAACAAAAATAAATAAATACGAATTTAAAAAAAAAAAAAATCCTTGGGAATTCTGATGAGGGAAACAGCATCTCATTGGTACTGAGATTTTTCCCTTAATAACTTTTTTGTGCATGAGCCTGAAATGTTGTAATGGGTTTCTAGGTTTTCTAAAGGTGATCTTACTATCAAAACTATTTTTCCAAATAATAAGTCGACTGCTTTCTGTCTTAATTTCTTTCTTTTACAGTAACATTATAGAAAACAATTAATCTCTTTCTTTTCCAATCACTTAGATTTTTATCTTCTCAGGTTTGGTAGATTTGAGGTTATTGTAGTCACTTGTTCCTTTAAACCTAAGAAGTGCTTATCTGACACATCAACAGCAATCTAAAACAGAACTTTTTCAGTCATCATAAATATAACAAACTACAATCGCTCCCTTGGTGGGGGTTTGGAATTACAAGTCATCACTTTTGACTGGAAACATCAAAAATCTCCTGTAAACATTTTGCCTCAGCTGCATGGCTGTGACATGTTTGGCGCCAGACGGTTAGACCTTTCCTCAGAAGTTTGGAACTGCACTGTGTCACACTCGGGGCTCTGGGACCATGCACTGTGAAAGCATTCATGGTGAGTACGGGTGTCCCAGCCTGGTCAGTGTGAATTTTTTTCAGAAAATCTGGGAAAATATGAATTATTTATATATGCATTTAGACCTCGAAAAGTGACAGCTGAAAACAGAGAGACCAGTGAGGATGAAAAGTGATACACCCTGGTTCTTTTGTAATGTACCTGGTGTTATTTTCCTGTATTTCTCACTGGCTGAAGCCAGGAGGCAGCTGAATGGCAGCATTTATATTTTTTCAGAATAAGAGATTCAGGCCTTTGTTTATTTCTCTGTAGAAAGTGATACTTCCCACAGATGACTGCAGAGAGATGTGCATATCGAGGACATTGAATGTTTCAGGTTGCTTTGATAAGAACAAATAGCCTACAAATCACTAGATAGGAAATGGAACATGGCACATTGTCTTAAACTATCTCCCTTAATAATAGTTTTTGCAAAACAGCAACGTAAATATCTGGTAGTCAGGTTGCCGAGAGACATTCAATGGTTATCCTTCAGATAAAAAGTAGTTAATTAGATTTTAGAATTTAACAGGATTAACAGTTAAACATATTTTTGAACAGAAGATGTTGGCAGCTTTTTGCTCACTTTTTGTTTGGAATTAGGGAAAGATTTGGAAAGTGAAATTGTTCAGAATTTATTTTTTTTTCTTTGAGGCATGAGCAATCTGAGCTTGACCAGTTTGCTAAACATGCTGAGACTCTCACATTTCCTCTGCATGTAACCCTAGTACCCAAATTTTCTGTACCTCCTCATTCCAGACAGAGATTATAAACAGTGGGTTTCTCACCCATTGTTTTCATACCAAGATGATAAACAGCTGAGTTTCGGCCCCTCTGTAGAACTGCAATGCTCCGTGACAGATAATGCAGCTATCTCTGTGCTACCCCTGCTGCTAGCTCTGGAGTTTCTCCTCTCTCACTGTCTAGTCTGTATCTGCCCAATCCCATCAGAAATGCCTGCTTCCTGCTCTAATGTCCCTTCCAGCACATACACTCACACTTGTGTCCCTTCTTTTACCAGTTTGTTTCTACAGGCACATTCAACCTCTGATAGGTTTCACTTGACCTGAGATTAATGGATCACAAAATTAATTGAAAGGAATCTGAATTTCACTGTGACTGCCATTTCCCAGATTAGTCATCATGGCCAAAGATTTGTACAGAAGCTAAAGACTGTATATGAGCTTGACTGTTGCATGTTATTATTGGCCTGAAGATTGGGATTGTTTCATTTCTCTGGTGTGGAGTTATACTTCGTTGCTTCTTTTAGAATTGCCTCTGTGAGTGCCAAGCAGTCCTTGAAGACATGAAGATTATTATTTAAAAAATCAAAAATGAAACACACTGAGCTTAAATTGAAAGTATTCAATTTGTGTCAGTTAAATAACAAGATGTCTTCTGAGCACCTGGAAGGTATTCCTAAATAGTACTAATCAGACCGATAATTAATGAGTATTTAACATGCAGAACAAAATACCGTTCGGTAATTAAGTACCACCTTGGATCTCAAGATCTCCAAAGCGCCTTATTAGTCTGAATGAATGAAAAATTCGGTAATTCTACTCTCTTTGAGATAAATAATTACTGCCGCAGCTTTCAAGAATGGGATATTTGAAGTTTATAACTTGCCCAATATCAGACTAAGAAATAGGCACAACACGAATGTTTTATTCTAAATATGAGGAAACCAGTGAGTTACAGGCAAACACTAGATCAGCATTCACAAACCTAAGCTCATCACAGCAGTGCCTGGTGGGAAGACAAGAGACAATTGATTTTAAGTTGAAACAAGGGAGATCAAGGCTGGATGTGATGAGAAATTTCCTCACTGGGTGGACAGCCAAGTGGTGGAGCTGGTTGCCAGAGAGTCTGTGCATTCTTATTCCTTGAAGTTTTTCAAGACCTGACTGGATCAAGCCTTGGCTGACCTTGTAGCTGACCCTTCTTGAGAAGGAGGTTGGACTAGAGACCTCTGAGGTTGCCTCCCATCTGATTCTCATATGACCCTACAATACTACATCTGTCAAATGCAATAGTTGCTCCATTAACATCTGGCAACTATACTGGTCTGTAGTTTCAGTCCTAAAACTGCAAATTCCTACTCCTGTGAGTGCATTTAGTGATACCAATAGTCCCAGTGGGGTTGGTAGGATTGCTGGTAAGAGTCAGGCATTAAAAGATCACGTCACTAGTCTGGAAACCACTTTTCTCTTGGTTTTTGTTCAGTGACTGGACACATCTTCCCTGAACAGCCCACATGTCAAGGAAGTTATATGAAAGGCAAAAGTATTATTCCTTTGGTAGTTGTGGTTTTACATGCTAACTTCCTGTCTTTACAAACAGGTTATTCCTCCTAATTGCCATGTGAAAGGCCATGATTAACACAGGGAAAATTAATTTACTTTATAATTGAAAGTGCTGTCAAATAAAATATGCCGTTAGAGAGGAAAACCTCTTTACTTCTCTGTTTTAGTAACCTTAGATATCAATAGACTGCAAATCAGACTAAAAATGTGGTCTTTGTTGTAGATGTTGCTATTATTGTTGTTCTTTTAAACCACATGATATCCCTGTGACAGAATTGTTTAAATTTTTCTATGAAACTTCACCCTTTGCCCTTTCCACAGATTTGCAACCAATGCGATGCCCTGTTTCTACAGGGATTTATTTTCATGTATCAGTATCCCCTCTGTTTTTACAGGTGGGCAAAAATATATATTCGTTTGACAGGGTTACTTTTGACCTACAGTAAGAAATGTCTAGTGAAAAGAGAAGTGGAAATTCAGCACTTAGAAGTTAATTTAATTTGTGGAAATGTAATTGAGCAACCAAGACAGGTTTCTGTCAGAGGTTTTCAAGTGAGTTTTCAGTAGAGGACTTGAGCAGCTCTGCACTGCTACCAAGAAGGCACTTTCTCTTCTTGGCACTACTCAACTAATGGAAAATTGATAATTTAGAGTTACTTCCTCCATGCAGAAGTTACGTGCCATTAAGTCTCTTATCAGGCTGCTTCATGTAGAATGTGAGTTGAGCTTTATGGAGAAGCATTTGTAATTCCAGAGCGGGTCATACTGTAATTGCCAGTTTAGTTAAGAGCTTTTCAGTTAAAAAGGAACTGTTGCTGGGTAATATACTTACACACCGAGAGTACCTAGGAGCTGAATCTTGGGGAAGAGCATATTTCTCTCAGGAGTTCATGTGTATCATTTCTTGGCCACTTTTCTTACAAATCACAGATTTGCAGATTATTTGAGCGGAGTAATGCACACTGATGTTCCTTCTGAGAAATACTGAACCCACACACCTAGAGAAGCCTAGTGCACATCTGGAATAGTACCTTAAAATTGAAACTCAAATGCTTGAAAAGTGGTAATTTCAAGTTCCTCTGTTTGGGATTATTTCCTAAAAA
>VXAY01003977.1:306329-385179 GCA_013399855.1 Oxyruncus cristatus
TTTTTTTTTTTATTTTTTTTTGGTGTTTTCCTTTCAGAGCCTCCACAGTTTGTTGTAAAGCCTCGAGATCAGGTAGCTGCACTGGGGAGAACGGTGACTTTCCAGTGTGAAGCAACTGGAAACCCTCAGCCAGCCATCTTTTGGAGGAGAGAGGGAAGTCAGGTAAAACAACCTATCTCCCTTCCTCCTGAGATGATTTCACATGAGAGAAAAGTATTTTAATTATTCTTTTAAAGGTGTGGAAGACAGGTTTAGAGCTTGGAGTTGCTGGATATGTATTCTTTACTTCTAAGTCACATACTTGCTATGTGATGTCAGCATTACTAGGAAGGATGTCTATGTCTATTTTCTCCATGAGTGTAAAAAAAATAAATCTGTAAATCAGCTAGAAACATTCCATGTTTCACTGCTATGATGATCTACTTCATCTAACAGGGAGAACTTTTAAGAGATGGACATGGAGGTTACCGATGCTAAAGTTTGTTGGAACCCCCCAAATACTCCCAGATTTTCAGAAAGTTTGTCTCTGGGTTTATGCTGCAGCTGTTAGTTTGCCAGGTGTTTTTGAGTGTCTGGCCAACTAACCCATTTGCTGTATTGATCTGCATCACTACATGGGTAGGACTCTAGTTATGGGCTGAGGAAATCTAGTTTCCCACTCCATCAGTTGATTGACAGACCATACCTGAATAGGTCACATTTTCTCCCAGGTTCCTTATTTGAATGGGAGGGAAAATTATTTCCAACCTCTTTGTAAAGGATCTTGAAAGCCAGTGGGTGAAACACAATATAGCACAGCAAGAGAATCACAGTTTTCTTTCAGAGTCATCTTTTGAAGAAGGGATGTGACACAAAGTATTCTTTATTGGAAGGAAAGAAGGAATATGGGATTTTGTTTTTCCTGTGAATGAAGGAATGAATGGTGCAACAGCATATGACAGGGTTCTTTGTGTTACAAAACAATGGGTCACAGAAATTGAGAACACTTAGAGATTGGCTTCTTTACTCCATTTGCAAAATTTCTGTCTGAATACCTGAGTACAACTAGACTGCAAACCAAATTCAGATTATAATCTTCAATGGTATAAGTATACCAGAATATTCTGCTTGTATTTTTGTATTACCTGGATTTTGTTAATTATTTACTTATTTTACCAAGTGTTGTCTAGAACATCATTTTTTTTTCGGCTCATTTTTGACTCTGCTGAGTGGTGGCCAGTTGTGATGATTGAAGGAACTGAAAGAGGAGGTCAAGAAATAGGGTTTGCTAATACTGAAGTAGAGGATGTTGTGTCTCATTCCTTTGAATGATTTTTGGAAATGCAAAATGTAATTAAACAAGAAAGAGAGATACAAAATATCCTCTGTAACCTTAAAGTATTCCCATTCACAGATTTTTCAACCAACAATAGAAATTTGGATTCAGTATTTGGTGTAAAGAACTTCCATTATTTTGATTGCTGTTTTGGTTCTTGACCACTGTTGGTAAATACTATGTACTTCATACCAAAACTATCTAAATAAGCATTTACTTCTGAGTCATAAGACTTTTCATAAAACACAAACACTATGATTAGCAAGAGCTAAAGAGCATCGGTTAGGGCATGGTGCTTATAGTGCCAAGGCTGTGGGTTCAATCCCATACAGACCATTCACTTAAGAGTTGGACTCGATGACTTTGTAGGTCCCTTCCGACTCTGAAAATTATGTGAACTAAGCTCAGTATCTCTTTTTTTTAAAAAAAACTTCTCCATTCTTAGGAAGGCAGATGTTAAAATACAGATAAGTAAACCAATATCTGCATTTAAATGAAATAAATCGAATGCCCTGGAGCAAGTTCTAAAAAAGAACATTAAAGCAAATTACTGAGGTTCACCACAGTTGCTTGCACCATTGTGGTATCTGTACATATCACATCTTCACTACTGTCTGTTAAATTTTGTGCAACGTCTGACGTTAACCCTAGAGGATGTTAGAACATTCCCCAAAATCTTGCACAGTTATATGGGTATATCTGCTCCTATTTTATCATAAAAGATCCTATGGAAGCTTGTGGTATAGACATGCTTAAGACAGGAAGAGCAGAATGTTTTCTGTATAATGTAAAAAGATCAATTTGTTTGGATGTATTAAAGTTAGGATTCCTGACGTTTGAATTTGTTTAACCCTTTCTTCCCCCGTTTTCTTTCCTGTACATCTTGTAGAATCTACTTTTCTCATACCAGCCCCCTCAGTCATCCAGCCGATTTTCAGTTTCCCAGACAGGAGACCTCACGATCACCAATGTGCAGAGATCCGATGTTGGGTACTATATCTGCCAGACTTTAAATGTTGCAGGAAGTATCATAACAAAAGCCTACTTGGAAGTTACAGACGGTAATCATGGATTCAGTTTATCATTTCCAACTTTTTGTTTTTATTTGAGGACAGCAGTGGAGTGGTGTGACACTGCTTTGAAATCTGCTTTGCATAAATGTGGATTGCATGTGTCTTTGAACATAAAGTTCTGGGTATTGTGTTACACTCTATTTCCATTTTGTATTTGGTAAGTATATGCAGTTTATGGATTTTTGTCAAACCTGTTAATGTTTATCAGACTCTTTTTTACCTTCCTCCAGTACACTGAGTTTACTTTCAGATTACTCACTGACTTGCTCTTTATCCTGGTTATTGTGTCTCCGTTTGCTTAGCATCTCCCCTGTTTTTTCCCCTGGTTTTTAATATTCCATTATAGCAATGAAAACACCTCAACCTATGTGGAGATCAGCAGGATAACAAACAAAATGATCATACATCTCTTTTTAGGAGTAGTTGGGAAAAAAATGAGGATGAAAAAGCTACAGGGCGCATGACTACAGGCAGTAATACATACTAATGTGAGACCAGTTTCTAATTATCAGAAATACTTCATATTTTTATCAGCAAAGATACTCAGGGAAAATATTAATCTTAGCACTTATGGAGAAAGAGGATAAGTGCAGAGAATTTAGGAGGAGGGAAATTGTTGTCTGAAAATAGTTTCTGTAATATAGCCCTTTGCACTATAGAAAACATGGAAATAGTGGAGTACTAGAAACGTGCAGTGAACCTGGAGAATACATTTTTTTATTTACACCCCTGGACTGAGACTGGAGGAATTGGACTACATCCTTTCTGGTTTCTCACCAGTGAGTAGCCACAGTTTGTGGTCCTCCTTTATCTAGTTTTTTTCACTGGGGAGAAGGTTGTGGCAAGGTGAGAGATAAATTTAAAACAGAAAATTAAGAAAATTGAGTTTTTCTGCTAGTGACCTATGTCATCTGAACTTGGGAAAAAACCCTGTTTAAATATGTTTTCCTTACTCTGTGCTCTAGATTATGTGTCTGGATATATGGATATCTGATATGATAGATAAATATATGAGATATATATATATATATGAGATATGATTTTAAGGTATATGGATATCTGATATATGTGATATATGGATATCTGTAGTTCTTTTCTATAATGTCTTGGGATGGTAATTTTTTTGGTACTTTCACAAAAGTGATAGTTTCAGGATATGCTGAATGATACCCAGATATTCCTAAAGATAATAGAAGTTGCCATCAACTTCTATTAAGTGGCACTCAACTGTGAATTTCAGTGGCATTAGGTTTCTCCTGTAGAGCACAGATAGGTCAGGCTCATTGGCAACTGCAAAGCTGTTTACAAACTTGTCAAAGTCAAATACAAATTTTAAGTGGGCTTATTTTTGACTGCCTCTGCAGAGAAAGATACTATTGGCCTCACAGTGCAATGCAACAGGTTGGGACAAGAACTAAAGGATAAATTAAGCAGTTGAAAACAGTGTCATTTGAACATGCAAATGAAATTATGGGAGTTGGAATTTAGCCAAAAAAAGCAGTACTAACACCCTGTCTGTTGTTTTGAAAAGTAATTTAGAAATATCTGATGTTCACAAATTATCAGAACTTCAGGTTTGTATTTCAGCTACCAAACCAGTTTTTAAGTTACGTGAGGCCCATGACACTGCTGAACAAATTTATGTCATTTAAAGTTATGGCTATTTTCAGATCATCAGTCCATGTCATCTTGGATGGTACAGGTACAGCAGATCACTGAAACACTATAAGATAACTTTTAACCTCTCTTTTTGATGATCCATTGGATAATGGGAAGAAAAGCCTTATGTAGACCGTCATTCTTTTCTGTGAATACTGAGACTGCTTTATACCTTCCTCTGTACAGTTATTAAATAACCCATGAAAGATGCATTAAAATTGATGTAAACACACTGTGGGATTTTTCTTTGTGGCTTTGAAGTCACATTGACAGATTAAGTCATCATAGAACTAAAAGTCAGAAACTACTGGAAAAATACTTCTGAGTTGAAATTTCTTTAATATGGTAGTTCTGTCCATTAGCTTTGTGTTTACCCTACTACTGCTGGGCATCTCCCAATTAGGAAACGGCACGGAGATGAGTTGATGGAACGTGATGGATGTTTTTTTAAGGAGTACGTGTTTGTCAGGTTGTCCCCTGACAGCCCACGTCCTTTCTCTCTGTCTTTAAATGCTGGGAGTATGAGTTCTGTTATGCAGGCCTGCCACGCAGTAGAAGATGAAAGAGTTTGGGAAGTCCTTTCTTTTTCCATGATCGCTTTATGAAGACATTGGAATTGGAGAGTGCCTAGCGGATACCACTGTGAAATGTGAAATGCTCTTTACGTTCTGAAAATACCGCGTTGGGAATCATTTTAAACTTCCGTGGTTGTGCATCATTATAGTGCACCCTGCCCTGAATAATGCATGCCTCCAACTTTAATTACTTGTTTAATTATCTTTAGTTTGTTTCAAAGCCTCCAGCAACTGCTGTTGCTTAGATGATTAGAAAATTGCTTCCAGTTGCAGAAATCTCTTTCCTGTTGTTTCTCCTGGCAGTGATTGCAGACCGGCCTCCCCCTGTCATTCGACAGGGTCCTGTGAATCAGACCGTAGCTGTAGATGGTACTTTAGTACTGAACTGTGTGGCCACAGGCACTTTAATGCCCACCATCCTCTGGAAAAAGGATGGGATCCTCATTTCCACCCAGGACTCTCGCATTAAGCAATTGGAGACGGGAGCATTGCAGATCCGATATGCCAAGGTAGCTTGAACTGGCCAGTGGCTTTCCTTGTTGTTCGTTTCACTTTGGTTTTTTTTTTTCACCTCCAGGCGTTTTAGATGTGGTAAATCCTACATTTAGAATTAATGAAATGTTACATAAATGTATGAAAAAGTTTGATACTTTCTGTTTTCAGATAGTTCATTCTTTACGCTTAATACCTGCCTAGGGCACGTTATTTCAGATTTCATAAGGAAAAAATGCTTTTTAAAAGGTATTAATTAGGGGAATTATTTGGTACTTGAAACATGAAAGGGAAAGCAAAACTTGTATTTCAGTAAGACAAGTCATTAAATTATTTGGGCTTTAGCACTAATAGATTAAAATTATCTAGTTAATTCAAATGTTTATGAAGAAAACCTTTGTTTAGCATGCAGCAGTAATAGAGCCATGTACACAGTTTTTTCAGAAGAGTTTTTAATGAAACATACTCACTCCTCAGTGTAATGTAGTTTAAAATGGTTAACCACCTGTCAAATACTCCTCAGAGAGTTCTAGTACCTGGTCAGTACTGCTGCTGGTCATGCCTTGCACACTGTAAAGTGTTTTAAAATGTTAAATTTTGTCATACTGGTTATTCTTTGCCATCTTTTCTGTGTTTTGAAATGTAGTAATTTTTTGAAATTGGGCTGAATACATCACTTTACCATATTCCCTAGAGTTGTCCTGTTGCCAGTTACAAGTTAGACTGGCTAAGAGCTTGAACCTCTGATTTTTGATCACTTCTGTCCAGCTCATCTGGTGAGGCTGGGACCTTAGGAGGATAGCATTTCTTTTTTGGGGAAAAAAAGAAACTCTTTTGAAATGTGATTAAGTCACATATGGACAAATAATCCAACATTCAGGACTGGATGAGAATAGCATATGGAGATTCCTTTTGGGGTCTGCTGTAGATTGAAATTTATACTAACACAGGGAACCCTATGTGTACCCTGTGGAATATTTAAGCTTTGATTTAAGGATGACATGTTCTCCAGTGCTCAGTCCTGACAAATCTCCAGGCATTACTTATGTGGAAGGTTGACAGTTGCACAGGGTCTTGTCATCTGGGTTCCTTCTCAATTTATTTGTTAGGACCTCTGCAGAGTAAGGAATAAATGCCACCGAATTTGCTTTCACTTTGTTCGTTACAGAATAGTCAACACTAAATTAGAACGTTCAGCTTTTCCAGTTCTGTTACGACTACTCAGAAATAAATACCCATTTTCCTTCTGCAGCACCGAAATCATAACTTCTAATGGGAGAAGTTTATAGTTCGAAGTTTTTGCAGCCTCTAACACGGCCATCCATATTCATGGGGGTACACAGAGAGCTGTAATTACTTTTCTAGCCCACTGAGTGCCTGATTGTTTCAAATATTTATTCTTCTCTCTCCCCACTCAGCTGGGCGACACCGGTCGGTACACCTGCATCGCTTCAACGCCGAGTGGCGAAGCTACATGGAGTGCATACATTGAGGTCCAAGGTAAATCAATTAGGGTTTCTCTGCAAGGAGAGAATACATAAAGGAAAATCAGCAATTGAAATGCAGAAGTTATCTGACTCTGTCATAAATTGCCAGTGCAGATGTGAACAGCACTTAGCTTACAGCTGCTTCCTGTCCATACTCAGCATTTCTCTCTCCTTTGTTAGAGTTTGGAGTCCCAGTGCAGCCACCAAGACCCACTGACCCAAACTTGATTCCTAGTGCTCCGTCAAAACCCGAGGTTACAGATGTCAGCAGAAATACAGTAACATTGTCATGGCAACCTAATTTGAATTCAGGTGCAACACCAACCTCTTACATAATTGAGGCCTTCAGGTATACGAGTCTCGTGATCTTGCTGTGTGTACGTTTGTGTATAATATGTTATTAAAGAAGCACGTGCTAACCTGCTGCTGTGTGTGTTTTATCCTTAGCCATGCATCTGGGAGCAGCTGGCAAACTGTAGCTGAAAATGTGAAAATGGAGAGTTTTGCAGTTAAAGGGCTAAAACCTAATGCCATTTACCTATTCCTTGTGAGAGCAGCTAATGCATATGGACTAAGCGACCCAAGCCAAATATCTGATCCAGTGAAAACTCAAGGTAAGCTTTTGATACTGAACATTTTGGGTGTCCACAGCAGCTGTCACAAGTGGACTAAGCGATACCAGATGCAGGAATTCTGGTAGCTGTTGACTGTCCACATATAGCTTTTGCGTATCCTGGCAATAATATGTACTATAGTAAAATACTGTGTTTAAACTTGCATTTCTCTGTAACATAGATTCTTGACAGCATGTTGCATTGCCTAAGGGAACCCTAGTATGTCTTATCCAAAGATAGTTACATCTTGCAGAATAGCAACTCCTGTTAGCAACAACAGTAATCTCTGTTTTTCTGAGTTACCACACAAATCCTCAAATTCCACGGAAATGTTACTACTACGTCTAGTGAATCAAATGAGGCTTAAGACTGAGACAGAGAAAAATTATGTAATCTAAGTTGATTTCTGCTGCACTAGGAAAGAGAAAAGTTTAAAATTTGAAGGAATTTGGCATCATGAGCCAGGAAAGAAGAGGGTTTGGCAGTATGTTAAAAGTATTCCAATAATACAACTGTTGGAAGTAAAATAGTAAGAATGAGAGACAATGCTTACAGATAGCCAAGTGGAAGAAAAGGCTGGGTAGAAGTGGAATGAAGGAGTCATGCACTGACTCCAGCTGGGACTGAAGTCCAGCTAAGGACTGAATCCAGCTGTAATGTAAAATTAAAAATAGCTGTGTTCACTGTAGCAAATAAATGACACTTTGGACGATGTACAGGGAATAAATACATTGCAACTTTGAAGCCTGCATTTTCCCTGTTGAAATACTTAGATTCTTAAAAAGGGGAAAGCTAGAAATATCTCTTTTTCAAAGGAAAAGTGATAGAGATCATACTTTTTTTGTTTGTTTGCTTTTCTGCTCCTCCTAATTACTGGAGAAACTGACCCATTGGCTTATTAAGAGTGTCTGTGTTGTATGTTTGTTTCTTTGTTTGTGTAAGTAAGTACATGTTTGTTTTTGAAAGGAAGTTCTGTAGAGGAAACAAAGCATTTTCCTTTGGTGACTTCTCATTTTTTCTGTAATTGGTCTGAAAGCAAGTCTTTCTGATCTCCCCTGGGGAGTGACCAGTTTCACATTGCTGTCTTTTGGTATTATGCATTTCTTCGGATGGATGACAATTCCAGTGGATATATGTAGACAGCAGAGTCACGGACACATGGAAAAGCAGGATTGCACAGGTTCCTAAGTCTGTTACCGAGGACAGATTTAGTAACCCTTTACTGATTCCTGATTCCTGGAAATAGAGCAACACATTTTATTGTGTGGGCAGGCTGCAGTGTTCTACGCGAGTCTGTTCTTCGCGTAGTGCAGTGCGGTTTCATTCCTGAAGATGAGATGAGGTATTGTGCCTGTCCCAAATTAACTGATCACTGACCTGATTCTGAGAAACAGCAAATGTTCTTTTCACTCAACTAAATGGTTTATAGTAACATGGAGAAGCTTTGCTGTTCTCTGGACACTTAGTAGAACTGAAAACTGGAGAACCACGCAAAACCTTGGTGAAAATAGCAACCAATACACAAAATCTTTTTCAATAGAAATATGATCAAGTGTCAAGTTCTTTAAAGAGATTCTGCTCTTCTTTCAATACCATTTCAGTTCTGTTTAAGTTGTGATCTAGCTAAAAAAGTTCAAAAATTTCCCAGTTCCCATTTGTCTAGAGAAATTTGTCCCATTTCCCAGTTCCCATTTATCGTCTTGCTATAATGCCTGTCCAGTCCAGGAACCGAACCTACCTTCAACTTTGCACTTTACCAACATTACCAACCACACACTTGGGTGTTATCACAGTACCTGCCTTGGAAGCTTGGAGCTTGGAAACAGGGAAACACACACATCATTGTATAACACAGATGTGCAAATGGCTGAGCCTGTGAATAGTTTGATTCACATTGTTGATGACTCATCTTCTGTGACTAGCGAACGCTTTTTAGTATATTGCACCGACTTTCCTCTTACATTCTAAACAGGGTGATGTTTAGGCAACACTCCAAACAGAAGCTTCTATCTTTGATGCTTTCAAATTTTGGGAGCATGGAAATACTCTGATAAATGGACTGTTTGGCAGAACACACTACATGTGGAAATAGCAGTGACTCATCGGAGAATTTTTTTGTTTTGTTGTTTCATACAGCTTCTGCTTCTGCCATTCCTTACAGGTTTCTTGATCTCTTGGAATTTGCAGAACATTTTTTGTTCCCAGCAGGACAGAATAAAGAAATGCTGCTTTAGCCATTTACCAAAGCCATCCTTTAGTGTAGTGTTTCTTTTTCTGCAGCATTTCCCTCACGTTTCTCTCTGAGGAAGTGCAAGTGTATTGATTTGGTACTACCTCAGCACTGGTGATTTGCTCAGGAAAATACATGATCTAATTTTTTCTTACGAAATTGGGAAGTACTTGAGGTGATCTTTGTGGGTGATAGCATCATATACTTTCTAATCTATTCATTTGCATTTCCGTGTACTTATTTTAACAATCATATGTACTTGTGAGAATGGAATCTTAAATTATTACAGATGTTCCACCAACAAGCCAAGGTGTGGATCACAAGCAGGTCCAGAGAGAGCTGGGTGATGTGGTACTACACCTGCACAACCCTACTATCCTTTCTTCCTCCTCAATTGAAGTTCATTGGACTGTGAGTATAAATGTATTATGGTGGTGGTTACAGGTACTGTTGAATTGTCCTGCTTTGAGTGCAGTGGAGTCACACTTTAGGAAGCTGTGTAGTTTGTATGCTTGCAGATCCTTTTTCTCTGGAATTAAGAGACTTGGGCTTTGCTTTCCTACTTCATTAAATTTTGTCCCATTTTCCCCATCTATGTCCTCAGAGAGAGCGCTGTTTACAACATGGTGAGAGTTTCAGAGTCCTCCTCTGGAAGCTGAAGGACTGATCAAAGGCCTCCTAAGTCTTGTCATTTGAAGCCTTTGCACTGCTTTCAGGAGGGAGTGTATCAGTCCCCTAATGAGATAGCACTGGCACTTCCCTGTCTGTCAGTCACCAGTGGAGAGAAATACTGCATAATTCTGTTTGAAAGTGTTACCTCCATCCTGCAAACACACAAACACACCCAAGTCCATGTAGCCTCGTCTGAACCTGTGCTTCCCCACGGTCCCGTGAGTACATATGGTACAGAGAGAGGAGATGAAAAGGGCAGTGTCATATTGACAGGGGTGGGAGGCAGCAGAAAGTTGGCCACATGGAGGATGTCGCAGAGGAAATGAGGGAGTGAGGAAACAATACCCTGGGAGTCCTGAAGCAAGGAGAATGGGAACATACATAAAAAAGATTGAGGCAGACTTACAAGGCTGAGGCGTCAGTGTGAGAAAGGATTAAAAATGGCTTGCTGTGAGAGACTTTTGGCAATCCAGAGCTAGAAATAAAGGCAGAGAGCAACGTGGGAAACTGCAAATAGTGAGCAGTGAGGTAAGAAAATGTAATTCGAAGAAGAGCAGTTTTAAAATGAAATGCAGAATGAAGAAAAAAATTGGAGGTATAATTATACCAGGTACAGGAGTGAAACCATAGGGAGTGAGCTTTTAGGTCTTTTTAGGACTTCCACCTGAACATGTCAATATATTTGCGGGGATAGTGTGGGAGAGCACAGGCTGCAGCCCCTGCCATGTCATGGCAGAGTGTTTTGAACAGGAACAAAAGGATTTTTGACTTTGTAGAAGAGCCATAGCCCAAAGGAGTCCTGGTCCATGATCAGGGCTCCTCAGTACTGCAAGAATACCAATAATATCTGCTGTACAATAATACAATGCTGCTGTTGCACAGTAGTTACACTCTCACCTGCAGCATGGCCACCTGCAGCAGGCAATCTCCTGTTTTAGCTAATAACATTAAAACATCTTTGAGATTCCTAGCACGATTTTGCTTGACCTTTCGTTATAGAACAACCTTTTCCAGAAAGGCATTTTTTGTCAGTCTCTTGGGTAGCCTGTGGCTTCTCTACAATTTCAAAAATAAGCATTACCTCAGTTTCAGCTAACACACAGATTCTTTATGGGATTATTAAAAATGAAATGTGTTGCTTTTTTGGAGTAAAATTGCAGGCACACGGGTTTTGTTGTATCACTGTGTGAGATTTTTGAAAACAGGGAAAATCTGATGCACTTCAAAAATTTTTATTGTGGTTGCTACTGGACTTTCTTATCCACCAGAAATTGAAATTGGTAGTTAAAAGATAGTGAATGCTCCACGACAGATCACATGTATATGGTAGCTTTCTGTTTCAGTTATAGCCAAACATATTGAATGTACCCTTAACTTACATTAAGATCTTTTTCTCCATACATTTTATATAAAATTACCTTGGTCTAAAAAGTGCTCAGGAGCACTAAGCATCAGCTTGATCTGCTTTTCCAAGTCTCATCCATGTTACCATACTGAGTTTTATGAGCCTCTCCAGAGCCCTCTTGGAACAACCATTTCCTTCCAGCAGGACATCCTCCTACTGAGGGTGTGGACATGGGGGAGGTGCTTGGATAGGTCTGCCCAGATCTGGCAGAGCCCAGCCACAGCCATGGAGAAGGTGCCAGCTGGCTGTCCTTCCAGTTCACTTTCTCCAAAAAGAAGCAGGCAGGAAGTGGTCCTCATTGCCTGGGGTTTGGGAAGCTTCAGCATCTCAGGACAGTTGGCAGGCTCTTTCTTTGATCTCCATGTTCATCACCCTGAGCTGTGGCTCTGGAGATCCCTCTTTCCCTGCACTGTTGTGCAAATTCAGGTGGGCAGAAGTCTGACCTGTGCTGAGCTGTGTCACCCCATAGATGCAAAGACTGTTCATTTCGTGGAGCCAAGACATGTTATACAACTCCGTTATCCGCCTTTAATGCCCTCCTAAATCCAGGGAAACCCACACAGTTCCACCAGCATCAAACAGATTAATGCACTTGCGAGTCTGGCCTGTATTTTGCTGTAATGCCAGGAGCCTTTATCTGCTTTGGCAGTGATGTTTGCTTTGAGTGACCCGAGCGGGTGGTCCAGGGGCCGGGCACGGTGTCACAGGCATCGTCCCTGGTTCATGTCTGTTTATGGATGTGTTCTGTGTTCTGCTGTCTTACCAGGTGGACCAGCAATCCCAGTACATTCAAGGATATAAGATTCTGTACCGGCCTACAGCAGCGTCCTACGGAGAGTCAGAGTGGTTAATCTTTGAAGTGAGGACTCCAACCAAAAACAGCGTTATCATTCCCGAGCTGAAGAAAGGTGTAAACTACGAAATCAAGGCCCGCCCATTTTTTAATGAGTTTCAGGGAGCAGATAGTGAAGTGAAATTTGCAAAGACCCTGGAAGAAGGCAAGTAGGAGCCAGACTGTCTTCATCTTTCCTTTTTGAAGTAGCAGTCTGGCCAGCTTTCCTCTGATATGTTCATTATTTGATTTTGTTTGAAGTGCGTGCTGTTTGAGAGCAGCAATCTGTGGCAGAGGAGGTTGTGTCGGGCTGATCATTATGTGAATTGTTTGGTGACACAGAAGTAAATATTCAGAGCCAGGCACAAGAGACAGAGAGAGAGGGATGTGCAAAAATCCCCTCCAACACACAATGGGAAATGCTCTTTTTTATCTTCCCTGCAGTGTGCACTCCTCCCTGCTGAGTTCATGGGCTGGTCACAAGTGACTTCTGTCAGATTCAAGCACTTGCTAATCACTATCTTGAGTAGATAGCAGACACCACAGAAATCATCAAAGTGCTGCAGCTGAGGGAATGGAAACCATGCTTTTTAGAAGGCTTTTATATCTGGATCAATCAGTGAGACAAAGGGAAAAGATGAATGAAGGCAACAGATATAGTGGACTAAATTATGTATTTCCATCTCATACATGTGTTAAAAAGAAAAGGTTCATAAAGCTCTTCCTTTTGTTGCTGCACAGGCGTAATGAGTATGCAAGGTGGCCAGTGCCTTCGGTGCCTCTGCTAGGTTGCACAACCTTTCTATTTCTGTCCTCCTTCCCCATTATAAATGCCCTGTAGCTCCAGTTTATTACTGCAAGTAGTTCAAGAGGAGTGCATAGCTGCATTCATCCCAAGCATCCGCTTTTTAGTAGGGCTGTTTCAAATGCGAACCATAAATTATTGTTATAAAGGTGTTAATATTAACACATGCTGTCCTGATTTTAATAAGTTTCATATTACTCATTTTTATTTACACACTAGAGGAAAATAAGGTTTAGACTGGGGTCAATTTAGAGGCTTTATTTTTCAAAACTGTTGATGCTGGGTGAGATGATTTGAGACCATTGATGAATTCAGCGCTCAGGACTGTGACATTCAGGTAAAGGGTATCTGAGCTTGAAGAGTGACGAGTGTGACTTTTCCTGTCCTGCACAGCAAGACTACAGCAGAACCCAGGAACCTGATTGCAGTTTGACACACTTTCCTTCCATATCATTTTACCCTGTGGTCAGACGGCACAAAAGATTGCATTTGTAAAGCCCAGAAACCATCTTCCTCTTTAAAAACCTCGCTTCCGAGTGTGACAAACATAACTGTTCAATCCTTCTTTCCAAACAAACAGCTCCTAGTGCTCCACCTCAGAGTGTTTCAGTGACTAAGAATGATGGGAACGGGACAGCAATCGTGGTCACCTGGCAGCCACCCCCCGAGGACAACCAGAACGGGATGGTTCAGGAATATAAGGTACTGCTGGCATGCCTTGGTCCCCTGGCAGAGTGAGTATGGCCAGGTAGTCAGGGATGGGCTGTTCGTGGATGCTTGGCTCCATCTTCTGGTTACTCGGAGAAAATGGGATAGAAAATCACTGCTTTGACTCAAACTCCATATTTAGTAATTCTGCCTAGATTGTGGAAAGGCAATTAAAACGGCCTCTGTAAATCAAAGCAAAGGGTCAACACTCTTAATTAAAGCAGATACATCCTTGCCTTCATTATAACTTGAGAAATGCACACTCAAGTAGAGGGGGAAACATACCTGTTTGAGAACCATTTTGTGACTCTAAGGCATTGGCCAAGGTAGTAAATATAAACAGGCTTAATGAGTTGAAAAGCTTGGGGATAATAATTAACAGTGTTAACATCTGAGTAAATTATGCGTAACTGGGTAGTTAAACGGAAAACTTTCAAGAGAAGAATGTGCTTGTATAATAATAAAACTATTTAGTGTATAGAAATTTTTCTTTTCTTCCAAAAACGGTTTTCATTATGCTATTTAACTCTTAACAATTTGAAAGTACACTATAAATATTATTTGATGTTCGCTTACAAACACAGACTGTATTTTCAGGTCAAATTTTTTTGTGATGATTTACATAGCAAAGTAAATGAAGCTTATTTTTCCTAAGCAAGCTACAGATGTTTTAAATGTCTAGTTGTGGATATCAAGTAGGCTTCGTAGCCCTGGAAAGGCAGGAACTTTGGTTTCAGTCTTCTGCAGTCTTTGGTTGCAGTCTTCTGCAAATACGCATTATTGAGAAAATTTTTCAAATGAGGATGTCTTGCCTACTTTTCAGGTTTAAACAGAGTTCTATAAACATATATTCCTAGCCATCAAAACTCATTCTGGTATTTCTTTACCCTGAGTAGAAATGGAAAAGGGAAGAGATTGCTAAGCTTCATGGTCAATTTAGAATAATAAAACCCTTTTCAGAACCTGGTCAACTGGCAAAAAAAATCCGTTTATGGCTTAGTTTGAGATATATAATGTAATTGGAAAAAAATACTTGTGAAGTTATTTCATTTAAAGACAGACCTTGAGCTGGAGAGATGGAATTATTTCCAACAAGAAACTGCATGAGAGGAATGTTAAGGTTGCAAGGACACACCAGTAAAAGTCAGGAAATTCCCATTTCCAAGTGGATATAATACCTACCCCATCTCCTGGCATTCTGAGGGAAGAGGCTGTCAGGTGGAGGAGCAAGCGTCCTGCAGTGCTTGTGCAGCAGTAGGTGGCACACTGGCACGTTTCACATCTGCATCTGTTGTGTTGATGCTTTTATTTTCCTTTGTGCTTTTCGCCATGGACAGAAAACAGACACAATGAATGTATATGTCATTGCTCTTTAAGTTGCTACGTGTAATTAGTGCTTTTTGTTTAAAAAAACTGAATAAATGCAGAACTAGTTATTTAAGATTAAAAGCTAATAACAAGAAAAAAAATTGAAGTCATGTGAAATTTTCTCTTTTCTTTCTTTTTTGTTTCTCTGTCTTCTGTTTTCTCCCAGAAAAAAAAAAAATGCATACGTGTGGGAATTCATTGTTTTGTCAGCAACTCAAATCAGAAGCAAGCGTATACCTACTTTAATTAAAGGATAAACTAAATAGGAAGAAGTATACTGTCTTAATTGAAGAAGTGTCAGTATCACAAACAAAAAACCAAAAATTCGACTTCACAGCAGAAGTCATTTTTTCCTTTCTTACCATGAAGTTAGAAATTCTCTTGTTAGACTAATTCTTTCTTCATTTGTGCATCTGTTATAATGTGAATTCATCCTTGTTTTATATAAAAGTTTGCTTTCACTTGCCTGTTGAGGTATACAATCAGTATAGTATGGCAAGTACTGAACAACATAACATTATTTTTTCTTTTACCATGCATTTCTTCATGTACTTGAGCGCCTAAGAACAAACCTTTTTTCTCTGAATTAGTCGTTCACAGTTACAAGCACATAATAAATTGTTTCCATTGTTTGCATATGCACCATTTTACAGGACGGCAGTAACAATTTCTGTGAAAATTACTGCAGTCAAAATGTAGATTTGAATGTTTTCTTCCACACTTAATCGAGTTCTTATTTACATAAGAGCATTTTCATGATCATCCTCTAGGATTTAAGAGCAGTATTACTAATAATTTTACTACAAGTACTGACTGAAACAATCCCTATATAGGATCAGAATACAAAAAGGAGATTGTCTTTGTGTGCTCTGACCTGCTCTGCAGCAGGCACTTATGTATATCCTGTGTTGGGATTCGATTTCAAAGGGACCTAAAGTACATTTCACATCCTCACAGTGTCCCACTAGCCTTGTTTCAATCCTTGGCATTCAGAGAAGCAAAAAGGGCCTTAAAGCGTTCTGAAGGTGAGATAAAATTTCCAGTGTCCAGGCAGAAAGGGCCATGGCAATTGTTCTACATGTGAAACTGTAGCTCACTCACCTGGCAATCTCCACAGCAGCAGAATTGCACGAGGGATTCAAAGCAGCTATCTGGGTACTGAATCTTTTAGGAGCTCCATATGTCAAAAGCAAAATCTTCCCTCCTATGTACAGTCAGCCCAGGCTCAGACGTACTGCTGTTCTCAGCCAGGTTTGCTTCTTTGCAGATAAGTGCTGAATTTAACTAATTTGACTTTCTGGATAAATGTTCTTTGTAGAGCAATACATTTGTGGAAAGGGGACAAAAACGAAATCAACACAGCTTCATCATTTTTTTGGCAGATCTAGATTAGCTGCTACGTCACCTTGAATAGCAGTTGGGAGTTCAACCATACTATTGAAAAGCATTTGCCACATCAGTAGTTCAGACCTACAGGGATAAAAATATCTCACCATCTTGTTTCTCCCAGTCATTTAATGTCACTCATATAATTTGCAAAGTGGTGATTTGAAGTCGCTAGAGCTGTATCCTTTTAGTCTCCACTCAGTCTTTGCCTCTTGCTGCCACTTAAAAAAAAAAAAAAAAAAAAAAGCCATTTGGATTCCAGCATGGCATCACTTCTCTTGTAATTTTATGTGATGAAAGACTTGCTCATGCTCTTGAGTGAGAAAGCCTTGCTTGACAAATAATTCCTGAGCAAGAGAATTGCAAATTCATTTAACTGAATTCTTTTACTTAGTTGTTTATATGAACAGTTTTTGGCTACGGGGCTTCCCTCTCTTGTTCTGTTCTACTAGTGCTTTTAGTTTCATTAACACCAGTTGAACTCTGAATGAATTATGACAGACGCATCAAATAATGGTAGTAGTTGGATCTGTTCTTTGGAACAAAAAGTACCTTTTCATTATTCATAGAGTGCCTAGGACAGCAATCCATGACTGCAGTTGTTGAAGTAGTGACAGAGTGTAAATTCCTTTATCCAGAAGACAAGAATGTGTCATCTTTCCTTCTGCTTATCCTTTGGTGTTGAATGTTGAATGCTGAACATTTATACATACCATGCACTTGCTTCCCGCAGGTTTGGTGTCTTGGCAATGAAAGTCGATACCACATAAACAAGACAGTGGATGGTACCACCTTTTCCGTAGTCATCCCCTCCCTAGTTCCTGGTATTCGATACAGTGTGGAAGTGGCAGCAAGTACTGGGGCAGGACCTGGAGTGAAAAGCGATCCCCAGTTTATCCAGTTAGGTAAGCCTTGCTGGTAATCCTACCTGTTGGTTTCCATGATTTCTGTTTGTTTACTTTTGTCTTTTATGGAAATACTTTCAAGACAAGTGAAATAGATAGCGTTACTTGATCCCTGCAATAGCAGGATTTGGCATTTCTGGTTTAAAACTTCCCTTAGAACTGCATTCTAAAGATGGGGTTATAACAACACAGGGTTTTTTGGCCTCCCAATTCAGGAGCCCGGTTGTTGACTTTTCAAAGTGAATTTTCAGCCTCAAGACTGGTGTAATAAAACATGTAGGGGAGTGTGAATCGCTAAGTGTTGAATCACTTTAGTTTAGGGATGTAATTCGTCTTGATCAGATTTTATCTTTATTGAAAAAAAAAACAACCAAGCATGCTAAAATTAGGCACAATAAATATCAACTCTGTGTGAGAGCTAGTAAATAACCTGAGTACAGGAAAAGGAGGTACTTGGGTGATTTGCAATAATCTTGACCTTCTAATTTCATTAACACCAAACATCTCTGTCATAAATGCACATCAGGGGCATTGCTCCTGGAGCTTTCTGGGAGAAATGCATCTTTGCTGTTGGTTAGCTGAAGATTATTTAAAGTAGCTCTAAGTATAGTCATATACTGCTTTACTAGTACGCCTGTAGCAAGATACCTTATCCTTACAGTATATAGTTGTGAAAGCAAACTCAGCATGTTGCTTTGGGCTTTATGTCCCGTCTGTCTCTGTATCATTGGTAGATCTTCCTTCTTATTTCACTTGTTGTATTAAAAAATCTGTAATTAACAACATGTGAAAACAAGACAGAGCAAGTAATATGGAAAATTTTATGTGCATTTCCTTGGCTATTAAAGTGAAGTCCGTCTTTAACTTAGTTAAATTATGCAGGCATATGGCTCCCAATTACATTGATAGAGATTTTACAACAAAATTACACACTGCTTGTATGATATTCCATTAATATGGGATTAGTACAGGAAAACCCCATAGTTATTTGTTGGATTGCTCTCTTCCTGCAGCCAGCTACCTTTCACAGCTTCCTACAGTCAGCTTTCCAGTCAGCTTTCCAGGCTTAAGTTTTGAAAATTCTACATTGGTGAGGCTTATGAGGATAACCTCAAATGTTCAAAGCCAAAGATTTCATAATCACTTTTTTTTTTCCCCTTTTTTCTGATGATAAGCAGATGCTAAATGAAGGTGAATTTTATAATGGAACTTAATCGCTTCGAGATTTTGGTATGTGGAAAAAGAAACAAATGAGACAGTCAGGGTAAGATTTTTAGCCTGCTCCTGGGTTCCCAGCTTTTACTGGCACTATGTTAGAAAACAAGAAGCAATCGCAGGCCTCAAAAGGTGTTTAGATGTGCAAGTCTGGTAGAATACGTGTATTTCCTTGCGGTTGGAGTTTGCTTTCATAGTCTTCACTGCTTGCTTCTAATTAAGTGACATGGCCAGTTCCAGATATGTTGTAGTAAATCCCATAGTTTGGTTGTTTCATGGCAAAGATCTGGGGACAGGAGTCTTGTGGATACCCATGCTTCCATATGGGAAGCAGCACAAATAAATACCTAGACAATGCTGCAGAAGGCTGCTGAAAATTAGTACTTAAATTTAAGGAGTAATGTCCTTCGGTAGCACAGATCAACCTAAAATCATCCAGATAGAAGAAAGGCTGCAGCTTATCTGACTTCTACCCTGTAATGTACAAGTTCCCTCAAGGAACAAGCCCCCTCAAGGAATCACATTCTTAGTTTTCAGAAGTGCTCCCAGCATGGGGGTGGAACATCGGAGTTTTCTGGTAGCTTTCTAAAGAAAGGAAATTAATTTGTTGATTTCATCAGTTGGCACTTTTCACCAGCAATAAATTACGTGGTTCCAGAGAGAGGAATGGGAGGCCAAGGAGGGGAAGGGAAGAGGAATAGGGATGCTGCTTTTAGAAGGTTTGAAACTGTCCCCACTCCGTGTACCTACGTGCCCTAGGAACTACATGCTTGCTTCCCATTTCTACATTTCTGACACTGACCCCCAACTATTCCTTCAGGAAGTCATTTCCTGATATCTGAATAAGAAAAATCCTTCCTTTTTTTAAAAAAGAAAAAAAAAAATTAGGAATTTCATGTGCGGAAACAGAATATACTCTGGGATTTAGAGCTTCACTTTTTTTAAGAGAACTTTTCATCCAAATCTAACATCTGTCTCCTCATAATGTGTCTTTCTTACAAAAATGTGAGACTAGGTTGCGGCTGGCTCTGGAGCATCCGAATAAGAGGGTTTTTTCCTCAGTGTAGCCTACTGTCTTGCACAGTGACCTCAGTTTGAAGCTGTGTGCTGTGTGGGGTGCTCCCCACAGATGAGAAGTGCCTGGGCAGAGTCTCCGCCAGATGTGTGACAGGAGAAAGCTTCACCTTTTGGAGGCCGCCTTGCAGGAGGAGAACAAGAGGGGAGGACAGGAGACATTGGATTCCCTGGGAGCTGAGGCGTGCAATCACAGTCCCATGCATCAGCTGAGCTGTGATAAATGACCTTGTGCACACGCTTAACCTGTTACAAAGACAGGTACAAATTGTAGGCTCGAAGCTTTTTCATTTTGCGTGTCCCAGCTGACATGAAGCAGCTCACTGAGCTGTGGTACCCCAGACTTCCCATGCCACCAGGGACAAGACAGCGATATGACTTGCTTGTTATTCATAAAATCACCTTCCAGGGTTTAAAATCGTGAGATCAGCTGAAAAATCATATGCCTTCTTAAAACACACCCCCCATGAGGCTTCTGAATCTTCCTCTAGGCTTTTGAATGACCTTTCAAAGCCTTCCGTGGAATTCCAAGGACTGGAAAACAATTTGTCTGTTTGATTTAAAAGAAAAGGTGGTATTTTACATAAAGAAAAACTGCAAGAGCTTTGTTGTTAAGGATGCTTGTAATACTGTGCTGTGGACAAACAAAATCGTAGAATTTCCATAGACCGTTTTTGTCTTCTCACAACACTTAACTTGAAGGCATCATTTACAAAAATGGGTTATGTAAAAAGGTGAGAATCAGCACAACATTTTTTTTTGCTGATCTCTAACCTAACTTCAGCAAAGTAATAATAGGATACTACCTATGGGAGCTTGGCAGTATTACCTATGCTTGTTGGCAAATAAGTAGTGACATTAGTACATATGGCAACATATTTTTCGTCCAGTACCAGCTCTGAGAAGCCCTACAACTGTGGTTAGTTACTCTTGTACACTCAATTTGTATGAATGTGTGGTATCCAGTTATTTGTTATTAGATGTCTGCACAATTACTGCACAAGTAAATGTTGAGTGTAATATTCAACCTTTGGATGTCTCAAGTGCACAAAACGCAAAAAAGTCTCATCGAATCTTTGTTATTCTAATTGCTTCATTTAGGAGATGTGATGGAGGTGTGTTTTGGGAACTAGCTAGCATGTCTTCAGGGCATTCTGTCAACCCTTTTTTTGTTGATATTTTTGTTTGTGGCCTGCAAACAACTTGAAAAAAAATAATCTTTTTATCCTTTTAGCAAACCGGTTTGGTGCTGTCTCCTCAAACTGTATGTTAGAAGTGCAAAAATGATATTTTACGAGTTTTGGAAGCATACATAACTGGAAAGGAGACAAAATAGCATACTCTTACGTTGGTAATATTTTACCAAATAATTTTCGTGTTGAATCACGGGCATATATCTGAGCAGACACTTGGACAATATGTTACAGTTTCCAGGTGCTTTGCAAGTTTTTATTTGTCAGAATTAGCAATGTTAACAGCATATAGACATTTTTACTTACAGGTTGTACATTTTGTGTACTGAATGAGACACTCATATGGAAAAGTACCATTCTGTAGGTTGTACATGTGCAGAGCCAAGTTAAGGCTCCTTGCACACCTGTGAACCTGGAATTTCCAGTCTTTTTTGAATCTTTGGCATGCCAACCTTAATTCAAATATATATTGGAGTATATTAATCTTTAATTTATGCTTTAGCAACTTAACGATAGCTTTTACGTTATTATTATTTATGAATATTTAACATTGGAGAATTAGAGGTTCCAGTTCTTCTCTGTGTAAGTTCTAATTAGTTTTCATTGAAGTTTGAAACTTGGAGCTTCAAGACAGTCAAATCAAGTGGCTTATGAGCAATAGCCATAGCAACATTATCTGTGATTACAAAGAATCCTCTTATCTTGGGGTAGAAGAAGGCATGAGTCACTGTGATAATATTCTGGTTTCAGGGAGTTGTGAAATCAGCCTGCTCCAAAAACTCTGAGGCATTTTCAAGTACATTAAATGCTGTGGCTGCTGCTCTGGCAGTAGGATGCACTTTTCTGAAGAATGTTTATATTCACTTATTGTTTTGGCACATCTCCCCGAGGAGTGCAAGCAGCAACAGGAATGTTCATTATGAACCATTTATATTTCAGTCCAAGCTTCCAGAAATTTCCTGGGATGAAGAAAAAGTACTTTTTTTTTTTTTTTTTTTTGTTCAAGAGATTTTTTTCATGGCTGATTATTGAGGATTTCATTTGGAGAGGGAAGATGTCCTTCTCAAAGAAAGGCTTCTGGGTTAAAGTTAATGGAAATTTTTAGGGATGAGGAGTTCACTAGTTTTCATTCCTTTTGCTTTATATTTGGCTTACTTTCTATTTTTGAATTACAAGAAGAGTAGGACATGGGTCAAACAGGACCTCTTGAAAGCCCTTCCATCTCCTTTTCTCTGATGCTGTTTATATAAATGAATGTGAATATAGACACATTTTTCTCTTCACCATGTGTGTAAATAAATACCAGCTAATGGAATAGCTCTAACAGTCCACCCATATACAATAAGCCTAATTTCTTAAAAGTGTATTATTTTGCTTGCAATGACAAGTCAAATAATAGCATGAAATTAATGTTAATTAAAAAGTAGAGTAATAAACATTCAAAGAGATTCTTCAGGATTTTATAGTCTTCAGACAGGCATTGACTGAACAATGCAAAATGTTTGTGTATGTAAAAGCACCGTCTTTCTGTATGGCTGAATGGTTGTCATGTTTAAAAATACTGTTATTTGTTTTTTGAGTTTGTGATTATTTTTTTCTCCTGGATTTATTGTTTTAAACATATATATTTTAAGGATTAGAGAAAAATATTTATTAGTCTTCCAGATTTATTCGGGACCATAGGTTCTCCATAAATCTTTTGCTCTTTTCCATTACATTGTATAAGGTAGTGTAGCTGTTGAAAAATACAGAAATTATTCGTTTTGAAAAGAGACTGATGATGCAGGTTTTCATATCTTAATATGGCCTCAGCTGCAGAGAGACAAAAGCTGAGATAGAGAGTGACAGCTTTAATTCATTGGTCACAGTATACTTTATACGTTTAAGCCCATCTGGCCACTTGTGTGGAACTTCACTTGGCTGTCTCCATAAAATCTGAAGCAACCCATCTTAACCTTGCACAAATAGGCATGAAATCCATAAACCCAGCAGACACAACGGGTGTATTAGTAAGAAAAGAATGAGTCTGCCTGGTGAACTTTTAGGCCAGGCAGTGCACTTAGGATCACAGAAGATAAAGGGACCTGAAATATGAAATAAGATTTCCAATAAGGTGGCAGTCAGAGGCGGGAGTGATTTCTCAGCAAAATAGATGTTTGACTTCAATGTTGCAAAGACTGGAATCTGGAATTCTTCACTGAAAGAAGCTGTTGTTAATTTAACCATTTCCCACTCAAAAAGGTATCATTTTCCAGAGGAGGTTTGTCATTTGTATAATTTGCTGTGATTCAGTCTCTTGTTTGTATTGCAATTTCTTATACATTGTTTTGGCTTATTTTGAAGTAACCCAAGATGTCATCATAAAAAAAAATTCTGTTCACTGCTTAGTTTCTAGGGAAAAGGTATTGTTTTTTAAGTAAATAGGTTTTAATTTCTTACGTAGTTCATATTAATAGAATTAGTAAGAGCACCCTTTTCATAAAAACACCTATCTCTCATTCTGAATTTCATGTCACTACCAATAGTAAAAAACAAGTATCTGTTGGATTTACACAAAAATGGGTATTTCAAAGACTAAGCTGTGGAATGTGTAAAGCAATATCTGCTGTGAGTAAAGGTTTCAAATTCTTGCCCTCGCCCTGTGCAGTAATGAAATTTCCAGTAAGCACTCACTGTAGTGGTAAAGCACATCAGGACAGCAGTATTTTGTCTTTTAGTTGCTTCACTTTGGTTAGAAAGCATTAGTCACAAACTGAATCTTCTTACTACTGTTCCTAGAAGGTTCCTGCAAAAGTTCTAAACAGCCAGAGCAGAAAAGACCAATTCTTACCGGTGTGATCTCCATTTAAAAAAAAAAATTAGTAAAATGTGGAAAAATACATGTTCTTTATTTTGCCATGGGGTATTTAAGGATAAACTGATTTTGAAAAACACTGCTTCTTCAGCCTGCAATAAGGCTGCTTGGCTATTTTTACCAATTCACTTTTTAGTTATCCTTTAGCTTTTACATCCATGTCTCAGAGGGCAGGATTGGTTATTTTATACTTTTGCTTTTTTACATCCTTTTAAATATTCAGTCTTTTTTAAATTGAGGTCAAAGCGAGAGACTGCGAGACTGCAAAGAGTGCATTAGACTGGTAATACAAGATTTAAGTAATCTGTCAGGAACTGCTAGATTAAAATGTATCCCTCAATACCAACCTCATGTGAATGTAGCTCGAATTTGTTATTCTGTGATTTTCAGTGGGTGTTTGAGGAGCTGATTTCTACCTATTGACAGAGCCCTGAGAACACTACTGCTCATGATTCAAGCTTGAGCTTTCTTTTACTTGCTGTGTTCTTTGCTGATTTTCTGAATAATTTTCTGAAGCTGATTTTTCTTTGCTAAAATAAAAAAAAAAATGCATAGCAATCCAAAAGTTTGTAATTTATGAGCATAATTTTCTATTTGTGTGCCTGGTAGCCTGATTTGAGCAGGTTTTGTAAACAAACAGTGATGTTTGGAGGTACCTGACTTGTATGGACAGCAAAGCAGTTAGACCTGTAAAAAGAGATTTTGAAGAGCAGTCTTAAGGATTTTACCTTGAAAAACTGGACTACAGTCATGTTAGGTTTTTTCATGGTGCCTTTTGCAGTTGTGCATCCAAATTAATTGGCCATTTTGGGTGTCTCTGTTCCAGATTCTCATGGAAACCCCGTGTCTTCCGAAGATCAAGTCAGCTTAGCCCAGCAGATTTCTGATGTAGTAAAGCAGCCTGCCTTTATTGCTGGAATTGGAGCAGCCTGTTGGATTATCCTTATGGTCTTCAGCATCTGGTTGTATCGCCACAGGAAGAAGCGAAACGGACTCACTAGTACTTACGCTGGTATCAGAAAAGGTGCCGTATTGTGTATTTCGGTCTGCTGGCTGCTGAATGCCTGTTTGCTGGCTATTTACTTGGTCATCAGTCTCTTGTTCTTCTAAGACCCGAATGAGGAGTTATCAGATTACTTCAGTACTTGCAGGAAGTGTGGATCGGGAGCCAGTGCAGAGAGCAGCAGTGTTTACATAACGTGTGAAACCTGGCTTTTAGGCATAAGTCTTTAGCAAAATACCTAGACTAGCTTTTCATAAAGATACTCCTACAAAGGAGAAATGTAAAGATGGAGTTAAGGCTGGGAGCTTCCAGTATGCCCTTGCTGTCTGACGCTGTACCATCTTAAAAGGAGCCAAGTGGATGGTAGTTCGTTGTCCGTCCTGTTCAGCCCTTTGCTTGCTGCTGGGAACACTAACAGTGGTGTATTTTACAGCAACGCTTTTGGTGTGTGTACTTGGATTTCCTTCTGTTCTGGGGGAATGTGGTGAAGTGGCTGTTTGCAGAGGCACAGCAGTCAAGTCTACTTTCCAAGGCTCTTTTCATAAATGCTGTTGTGAGACCCTTTGCTGGGACTGAATTCTGGGGCTGTCACATCCTGCATCTGCATTTGGTTAGAACTGCAGCCGTGGGGTACCTTAAAGCATCCTCCATTTTCATGTTAATTCATGTTATTGACACGTTTTATATCACATTGTCAGTGGACAAGCAGTGCTTTACAGTATACTCTCTGACAAACAAAGCAAGAGTCTCTACCTGGCAGATCTTCTGGAATAAAAACTGGATTCCTCCTGATTCAGTAATCTTTTGATTAAGCCCCGAAGCTGAAGTTGAATTCAATGAACTGCAGTTCATTACATCTCAAAGCAGAACCTTGTAGGCACTCTTAGAGCGAGAACTGTAAAATTTGGAATGAATCCGAAAAAGAGAGATCCTGCTTTTGAAGGAATAGCAGGAAAATATTTGATATTTAGCAATCAAAAGATAGGCCTAGGCTTAAAAGGTGGACAGTCCTAATGTATGAAATGTCATGAGATTCAATTCTTTAGTCCCTTCAAAAGTGAATACGGGATGGGCATGAAAAATAGGCAAATCTAACACAAATGTTTTTAAACAGTAACAATGTGTTGCTATGTAAAAGAAGGAGTGCTAAAAATAGCACAGGAGTGAGTGGAAACATGGAGTGCTGCAGAGCTGAGATGTCCTCCCTGCTAAATAAGTAGACTGTAGACTTCAGGCGCGGTGGTTGTAGTGGAGTTGTAACCACTGGAATCGGGAAGGAGTTCCACTGTTCATGCTGTTCCGCTGGGATATCTTAGCTCGGACGGGCTCCCACGCTGCGCTGCATTGGCCTGTGCTGTTTTGTTTTACTAACAGCATGCTGCCATACTGCCTTTCTCCAGTTCTATCCGACTAACATCACTGTGCTTGCAGCAGTACCTGTGATTAAGCAGAAGGCATACGATTTGCCCTTAAAAATGGTTACTTCGGTGACGTCAGCTACTGTTCAAAACAGCTTTTTTTTTTTTTTTCCCCCGAATTTCTGTATAAATGTATTTTTGTGTAATTTGGTGGGGATTTAAATGAAACTAATACAGAGGAGTAGGGTCTGTGTCTCCGGCATCGAGTGTTCTTCAAGAAAAAAAAAAAAGCAGTCTTCAGTGAAATATAAATTGCGAAGTAGTTTGCCACTCTGCAGGGCATCAAGTCACAACTGCAAGCCCAAACGTTCTTCAGTCTTGCATTTTTTTATTTTTATATTTAGCTTCGGGCCTGACATCTGTTAAAATACTTCACTACTCCCACACATACATATTGTACTAGCACTCTTACACACTCAGATGAGTTTATTAATAGAAGCTCTAAGAAATAAGTTGTTCTTTCATGTAGTGGTGATAAAATTTCTTTTAGTTGAACCTCTGTTCATCTGTTCCTCAATTCCTTAAGAAACTAAACTAGGTTTAATACTTAGCTCACAGAAGAGTAACAAGACAGTAGTTTGAGATTTTTTTTTCATGTCCTTGTGATTGCAAATTAATTTTGAGATTCTTGATTCTCTTTTGAATAGCTGGGGTTTAGATGCACCTTCTATTTTAATGAAAACTTGATATTTTTGAATGTAGCTAAATTAAACTTGACTGTGTGAAAATGCCTAGCCCAAAGAAAATACAATGGAATTCCCAAGATAAAGAGCTTTGCTATGAATGCAGCCTGAAATGGGCAAATGCTCCAAGGTTTTCCTTTCTTTGCTTAGTGTCACATCCCTGGAAATAAATTGGCTTGGTAAAAGGGGGAAAATCTACAGCATATCCTGGATTATAACAACAAGACACTCTGCACTCCCCCCAAACGTCAGAGTTGTTACAGAAATTACATTAAGAAGTCGTTCTCTTAGCCAGAACCTTTTCTTTCTGTACCAGGTTTGCTGATCAAATTCTGTTTCAAGGCTATTTTAGTGAATGTTTTATTGTTTTTCTTACCTTTCTCGTTGCTGTCCTTAGATCAAAAAGGGCAATGTTAGCCTTGTTCTGCCCATCAGTGCTAGGGAGACTATACTATCTTGTCAACAGGAGGGGGAGCATGTGCTAATAGGAAGAGCAGATGCTGGTGCTCTGTATTTGGATTAGAGACCCTATTGATCCAAAGAGGATTTATAGTAGCTGTGAGAGAGAAGATTGTCAAGCAATGTCGTTGCTCCATCATTAACCTTTCCCTCTTAAAGACAAGGGTTGGAAGGTGGAAAGGTGTTACATCTGGGGAGATATTCTACTTTTTTTTTTTTGGTGATTATTTATGAAAGAAAGAAAAACTCAGTTTGAGGGTCTCATCTACGAAAACAAAAATTAATTGCTGCGATAGATTTTAGTGCCTTTATTACAGGGAGAGTTGGTGCCATTCTTGATTTAGAGACAGTGAAACAGCAGTTCTCTTTGTTCCTTTTTATGATTATTATTTCCTTACTGAATACTTAAGTGTGCCTATTAGTTCAGCGTAATGAGCATTTACTTAGTGAACTGCAGATAAGATTCAATAGGACCTTGATAAGGCTTTGTTAAGGAATTTGTCATTCTGCATTCTAAAATGATAAACAGTGTGGGGGTTTTGTTTGTGCTAGGATTTTCAGAAAAAAAAACCACCTTAAAATACCAAACTGAGAGGGATTTGAAAGGCTAAACCACAATCAGGTGTCCTCAGGAGCACAGTAGAATATCAAGCCTTTTTTTTTTTTTCTTTTCAGAATAGTACCTGCAGAGACAAACTTCTTTCTGAATTGCAATTTTAATTTTATTTTTATATTAATGTGACTGAACTACTGGGTTAGTAGTATACATTTGTTTTATGTTCAGCTGTCTGCTAGGTTTATACTAATGTGGTATGTTTCCCTTTCTCTCTTCAGCTTAATAACCAGTTTGTATTTTGTTTTGATTTTTCAGTCCCGTCTTTTACCTTCACACCAACAGGTATATATTTGCACTTTTCCCCCCTTCTTTGTTACTTAAGCATGTGTTTGTGGTACTGTTTCTCTTTTTCTGACATAACCAACCAGCCCAGCTGTTCTGAAGGGTTTCTTTAAGCAGTTCCATTAATGACAGCTATCATTATTTGTTCTCTAAGTAGTGTGTATTTGCTTTGTGGCTGACAATTTTTTTCAATGTTTGTGTGTACCATTTTGTAGCATACCATTTCCTGCCAGCATGCCATTTTGTAGCATGATCTTGTACAGCCTGGGCTCTCTTTGTGGGTATTACAATGGAGTAGTGTGGCCTCCTGCATCTAGGGATGAAAAAGGTGGTTCTGATAGAGGAGGAATGACTTAGCAGAGCCCAGACGCTGACTTGAAAGGGATTCAGTGGGATTATAGCTGGTGAAACATTTGCTCCTTTTCTTTACTCTGAATCTGCTTTAATCCAGTGACCTAGGAGCTGTCCACTTTAGAAGATACAGAAAATCAAAATGTTATCGCTGTTGGATTTCTTTGCCTGCTGCCTTAAACCGTATCCGTGCTATGAAATTTTAAAATAATTATCCTGTTCTGCTTAAACAGAGGTGCATTTAAAATTCAGTGCACATTTAAAATCATCTTCTATTTCCTTCTGTTTGGAAGTGTGCAAATATGATACAATCCAAACCACAGCCCACCAAAGTCCACGAGAGCCTTTCTGTTCTGTAGAGCTGACCTTCAGTGGGTCCCACAGTCTGGCAGCTGAGCAGCTTATCCTCTGCAGTAGATACAATTCAACACATTCAGTACCCACTGGTATACTGCATTTCTTGTAGCTACAGCCTGAGTGAACAGATAGGTTGTTTCTTCCTCCAGTGTTCTAAATCCTTTATTTTCGCAAGAGGTCTGTGAGACTTGCAGGACATGGATATCTAGGCAGGGTGAAAGCCTCCTACCCCCTCCTCTGCACACTCAGGTTAGCAGGGCATATTAGTTCATAATCAGCACTGGACTAATTTGGCCTCTGTGCAGCAGATGAGTTACATCCTTCAAGTTGAACTGCAGGCAAAGCGAACTCGTGTCTGTCTGTGCTCGTCCCCACTGAGCGAACTGTACCGGGTTAGATTCTTATCCACGTGCTTTTAGTCGATCTGAATAGTACCTTGTTTCAAAAGTCATCCTGTTACATTCAGTGGAGTTGCTTTCTGTTCAGCATGAGTCAGAGTGGCCCTTAATATTTCTGAAGGCCTTTGAGATCCACGGTGCAGACTTAATTCAAACTGTTATTATTTTGCTGTTACCTTAAACAGAGAGCTTCTGTTGCAGTCTCAATTGTAGCACACTACTGAGGTTGGTAGGTTAGCTGACATGTATTTTCTCAGTTGAATCCTTAACCTTACAAAAAAATATCAGGGCTCCTTAAGGTATGTCAGAGCTGCAAAATAAATAGCCCTGAGATTTTTAAAGAAGAGATTGGGAAAAACATAAAACATGTAAAACATTAAAAGGGAAAAAAAATTGTTTTTTTTCAATCAACAATCTCAGTCATTTGTTCCTTTGACTTTAAATGGAACCAGACCCTCCTCTTTAGCATTACCTACAGTAAAAGACTTAACTGTAGGAATGCATCCTACATTTTAATCCTGTTACTGTAATCACTGCCAGCATTTATCTCTCTCTTGCAGACTCCCAGTTTGGAGTTCCACTAAACAGCAGAATTTGGCTGCTTGTTTTCAACACATTCCTAGTTGGAAAGCGTAGAATCCATCAGCGTTTGCAGGGAGGAAATCTCCTTAACCCTTTGCCCAATCCCAGTGCAAACCTGCAGAATTAATAACACTTTTTCTTCTTGGATGTTTGCATCCTAAAAATGAACTTTTCAAACATCATGCTTCCTGTGAAGGATATGCAATCCCTGCCAACAAACAGTTGCAAGGGGACATCCACTTTGTTAATGCAGAATGCTTCTGAAAATGCTAGCAAAATCATTCCTTCTGATTTATAAAATATTCTTTCTGCCAGGTGTTTTTTTTACCAAGATTCACACATTTAATTTTTAGACTAGAAAGTATTGTTTATAAATCTATTTGTAAAATGTTATAAAATGTGGAGCTTCTGTGGACTTTTAGAGTGTGCTTGTTCCCTTGAGTGTAGTGCAGTAGCATTCAGAAAGTGAATGTATTTTTGCAGTAGCTTCAGCTGTAATGAGCCATTGTTTACACTGAAAGTAAGGTCTGTTATGGAATCATGATACCTCTTTAATCATGCCAAAATAATAAGGTAGAGCAAAGCTTTAACATCTAGCCATTCATGAAATAAATATATGACCTAAATTCTTCCACAGAGTAACTCCACTGAAGTCAGCAGAGTTATGTTAAGGATAAGTTCAACCTGATGTATGGCTTCCTGCTTTCTTAAGCAATACGTGTGTGTGTGTGTGTGTGTGTTTTTCAGAACAGAACTACAAAACCCTGTTGGGGCTAAGACTGGCATTTAGCAAGCATCACAAATATTATGTATAAACTTGGATTTGAAGCAATAGCTTGCAAAATGAGACTCAGAATTAATGTGTAAACAATGCACATTTATTGTCTTAGGTAAAATGAAAGAAAGGCAAATGCAATACTGCTATTTCAGGAGTCTTTATGGGTTTAAAATTATTTCTTTTTTTTATCTTTAACTATTTCAGTAACGTATCAGAGAGGAGGAGAGGCCGTAAGCAGTGGAGGCAGGTAATTACATCCTTTATTCTTCAAGGTATAAATCATGTGCAACTAAATTTAAGGATGCTACGAGTACAATTGTCCTTACATTGTAAGCGATGGCAGAATAATCACTTGCGAAGATATGTTTTAATTTATTATGTTAATTTATACATTGTAGCCATCTATTTTTCTGTTTAGAAGTAGGGTAGATGGTTTGAATTTTTAGGTTGACTTCCAGAAAATCAGTCGAAATACTTTAAGCTTTGTTAACCTGTAAAAACTGCATCTCAAAAAATGAGCAGCAGAGGGAGCGCTTTAACTTTGAAATGAAGACCTGGCTTACCACCTGATTAAGGGAGTAAAAGTAATTAAATCGTGGCATTTATGAAGATTAAGAAATATAGCTAGTTCACAAGTACTAGAAAGAAAGAAAACATTTATTGGAAAAAATTACTGAAGACATAAACAGCTTCTAAGGTGACATTTTAAGGGAAAATCTTTCTATGAATGCAAAATAGTTAAAGCGTCGCTTACAAGAGACGGGGCACTGAAGTGGAGGGAAACAGGTAGGTTTCAAATTTACAGCCCCCAACTTTGAGAACCTGGCCTGTTCCATATTGAGGATTTAACTAGGTTTATGTTACTACTTGATGAATGGCAATGAACAAAACAGTAATTTACATTTCCTGCGTAAAGGTGGAGTTTTCTTCTGGAAGAAAAATACAGGTTTTAGAAAAAGGCAAGTCAAAACAGTGGTGTTTTAGTAGCACACCATATTTTTTCTGGGTCCCATTCAAACATACCTTTTTATAAGCATCTCGGTTAAAGATTTGGCGTGACGCTGAAATAAACACTAAAATCTCAGAGACCAGCTGGGCAACAAATTCCTGTATGAGTTCCTGTTTCACAAGTGTCATCTTGTGGTTCCTAATTTGCAAGACCGTGCAAAAAAATTGGTAATTGTGAAGATTAGGCATAAAAGAGAACATTCCCAATCTAACTGAATGCTGTGCAGAGGTGAGGCTACTCAGCTCCCGCTGCAGCTGAACCTCACATGGTCAGGGCAACTGCAGATGCCTCTTGTCCAGCACTGGATGCTGCTGCTTTGTCATGGCCATAAATGCACAGAGGGAAACCTCTGGAACAGTTACCCTGTGGTTTTTGAATGGGCAAATCTGTAAATCACTGGGCTGCTGCCTTCACTCCAGGATAGTGAGAAATAAGAGAGAACAGACATGAACCCTCTCTTTCCCTGACAAGGTTGTGCAAAAAGATACACAGTTAACAGCCTCTGTGTTCTTTGTGCCACCTGTGCTTTCCTGCTCTTCCCATAGCACAAGCTAGACAAAGCACACTCATATAGACAGAAATGAACCCAGAAGTGTCTACATCATATACAGTCATTTTGGTAGTGCTAGAGAAGCAGCATCAGTGTTACTGTCCTAGTTTTCAACAGCAGTGCCACTAGCAGTGTAGTTGATTCAAGGTGCTGACATCTACGCTGCCTTTGTACATTTGCATATATAGCATTTACAGCATGTATGATGTATCTTATTTTGTAGAATATGAAACAATGTAAAAAAAAAAAAAGTTATTTTTGCACATGAAACCTTCCTCTGATTTCCAAACCCAAGGTTTTGACTCACTTACTTTATATATGCAGTGTTTTGGAAAGGTTTAGCATTTTTACCAAGTGCGGTTATGTGAGCACGTTAAAGCGTTTTTCAGAATTCAGTATGTCACAGTGATATATTTCAACATAATCCCCACTTCTGTGATGCTGAAAAAATACCCATTTCTGTAGCAATCCCTTTTCTAGACAGGATTTGAGTGATGATAATTGTGGTGGATTGACTCCAACCAGCATCTAGGCATCCACACAGCCACTTACTCGGTCCACTGATACTCAGACCCAGTACAGAAATTCAGGGATTCAAGGAATTTGTTGCCAAGGTTAAAGATCTTTGGAAATTTTACTCTCAAATCATCTCACCGGGCTATGGAGCTGTAACACAAGCATCCTTTGCCTACAGTCGCACGTAAATAGCTCCATTTGGTAGAATCCTCATCTACTTACATACCTCACACCAAATTCCTTACATGACATCAGGTGTGAATGCAAAGTAAATTTTAGAAACAAAGGGTCTTGAACCCTCTATCCAAAAATCCAGTACGCGGGTCTTTTAGAGTGCTGAAACATTCTGGAATGCTTTGTCTCCTCTAAACGCCTTGAGGTGTAGTTTCATTGTAAGAGGAGAATGATAGGGAAAAAAAAGTAGGGTATTTCAAATCAGCTGGCTTGCTCACAGACCTCCCTAGCCCTGTGTTTATTTCAGATTTTTTTTTTAAAAATACTTCTTTACTGTGTATGTGCATTGGCTGGTTTGTAAGCCTGACAGCAAGTCAAGCCTCATCACCTCCTATGTTAAATTGTCAGATGGCATATGCAGTACAGAAATATATATATATATACACACATATATGTATAGAACTTTTAAATGTCATTCTAAGACTATGACTTAAGCCTGTAGCACTGACAGACTCTATCCCCCTCAACTAACTGCATGCAGTTTACATTCTCAACTTGCTGTTTAAGAGGATTAGCTTTTTTTTTTTTTTTTGAAGATCATCCCATTTAACATTATGGAAGCTAGTTTCTGCACTATTTCAAATGGAGAGTTGCCCATTAAATCCTGTGAGAAAGAGACTGTTATTTTTTTATATATATATAGGTATAGATATGACAGTGGGTAAAGTTGATAACTAAGGTGCTTTTAAAAATAGACAAAGGCAATTTTAAATCGTATCGGGATGCTGTTGATGTGGCACTATAACATCCACTGCACTTTTAGTGTGAAAACTTCAGAGGCACCGAAGATTCTACAGAACATTCACCAGAAATGTTCAACACTCACTAGAAAAATGCAGCAACTTGGAAAACAAGAAATGCTGTTTCTTTCTGTTGATGGCAGGAATATGCTTTATTCCAAATACAGGCAGCAAGCAGCATTCATATCTGGGGTTTTTTAAGCTGTTAAGTGTTCCCAGTTACTTTAAACTCTCTTAGGAGCTGCTGCTGTTCCACTCACATAAAGATTGAGAGAGCAGCTTACTCATTAGCAAGGGTGTATCACCCACTCAATATGGTTGGTGAGATCCAAATGCTCCCAGCCACAGAGGTTCCTGTTATCTCCTGTTCCCTTTGATCCACCGCAGTAATACTATCTAATGGTGAGGAGAACTTGGCTCCATAAATCACAAGGAATTTGGGACTATTCACAACCAAATTTGGCTCTTATTTATTCATATCCATCCTGCTTCCGTGTGTGAATTTTTTGTTTATTTGACTTGTCAATTTCCTTGCTTTCTTAAAGAAAGGGTGAAGGGGCAGAAAAACAAAAATAAAATCTTCTAAGAAAAAGAATTTTTAAAAAAATTAAAACCAAAGTGACAGGTAAAGGTTGAACACCAATATACATGTGTAGTTCTGCAAAATGAACAGATGTTGTCCTTGGCTGTTCACTTTAGTTTTTTAGCAAGGACTAGGTTATGTAAGAGACTAGGAGCTGTTAAATAATTGATTCATGCTGCATTTTCCAATGCTCAAGCTTTCAGACAGGTGGTATTATTTCGTAGTGTCTAACCTTTTGAGAAGAGTGTAACTGCAATGGGGAAATGCTTTTGTTTAATTTTTGAAATGACCAAGCTTTGTTTTTAAAGGCCAGGACTCCTAAACATCAGTGAACCAGCCACTCAGCCATGGCTAGCAGACACTTGGCCTAACACAGGGAACAATCACAATGACTGCTCCATCAACTGCTGCACCTCTGGCAATGGAAACAGTGATAGCAACCTCACAACGTACAGTCGACCAGGTTAGATATGTTTCTACCTTGCTAAGGAAACTTCTTTACAGAGTATGTGCTTCTAATACCTGAGAAAGTGTACAGGTTTGTTTGCTTTTTATTTCCAATGCATTTAGACTTAATGGAGTTTCTCCTCTGTGTCATGGTTATGCTTTTGGTCCCTTTTTGCATCCCTTTTTGGTCAGCTTTGGATAGTTGTAGCAAGCTGTAGGCTGAAGGGGTCCCTGCAAAGTTCAATGCTACCAAAAGTCACATTGAACTGATGTGTTTCAGCCTCTGAAAAGGACAGATAAGGTCATTTTTACGTTGTTCTGTACTTCCTTGTTGACTGGATGGAGGGGTACCGAAATGACACTAAAAAGTTTTTTCTTCTGGTTTCAGTGTGATGGGAAGCAAGAAATAAAACATTGCTACAGTACTTGCAGCAAATTCAGTCTATTTTGGCCCATTCAGAACTTCCCTTGGAGAGCCATTCTGTACAGAAGTGGATGGCTGGTGTTCTGGTTAGGGTGTGTGGGTAAAAAAGTTAACTTCACACACTAAAAGGAATTACAAAATAATAGGTTAAATGCTAGTTCCTGGGAGGTTGGACAGACTCAGTGCACTTAAAGAAAATCTCACTAGTTCCATGGGAACACTGTTGGGGAAATATATCTTGAAGTGCTAATTGTTGCACATTTTCTTTTCAACACACCTTTAGGTTCCTTTTGTTTTAACCCAGTTTGTGTTACTGGTGAGGAATGAAATGAGTCTTTTCCAGTACCACCACCTCTAGCTGGTTTTGGCTCACAGCATCTCCCAGCATTTCAGAGAGGGAGTGTGATTACCTGTAGTGAAGTTGCATAAGTGCAAAGCAGCATTACCTCCTGTAATTAACGTGAAACCAGCTCTAATGGCTGGTAATTCACGGATGGTGGTAATGGTAATTCATCTCCTGCAGTAATGCTGTCTGGCAGTGCCCAGTGCCAGGTTCTTCAGATGAGAGATTTTGACATTAGAGACTTGGATCTCACTCTGCCTGAGGATATCACATCCGCAGCTACCTGTGTAAAAAGATTTCTGATACAGCAATACTGCATTGTGGCGAGGACAGACGTAGCAAATTCTGGTTATTGAAACTTAACACATTCAGGAAAGGAAGAGAACTCACATTTTTGAAGGTTGCAAACTATTATGACATCTTGCAATGAGCTGCAGTGGATTCTTCCTCATTTTGGCTTTCGTGTTAAGCTTGATTGTGTTGCAAAGGGCGTCCTTCCTTTCAAGTAGAACTTTTGAGCTTGGGGTCAGAAAATGTGTTTATAATGGTCTCTTCTGTCCTGGAAAATCTGACAAGTGTTTTTAATTCTGTCAGCTTGGGCCTGGTTTATGCTCTGAAGCAGCAGCGATGGATATCCCCTCTATAGCTGTGAATATGCTAAGTAGCTGCTTTTTTAACTGCTTTTAAGTGTAGCACTGTCTTCCAAGTCTACAGAATGGGAACAGATTGCTCCAAAAGTTAATGTTATAAAAAAATCTAACAAAAATAAATTTTCTGTTAGATAGGTAAATCAGTTTAAAGTACTTTGTTTGAGGAGTTCTAATGTGTCTATGTAAAAAAAAATGGACCTACTGCACATACTGTTCTGATTATATTGCCTTACACACAAATTGGAGGTAGCTGCAAATGGAAGGAGGTAAAACGTATGTTATAAGTGACTCTTACATTATAGGATGTAATTCAGTAGGTGAAAGAAAAAGCAAAAATGAAAACATTTAAACAGTAGAAGTCAAGAAGCTGAAGATTGTGAAACAATAAATAACAGAAGCAATAAATAACACCTAACATATGAAAGAAAAATATATCAAAATAAAGAAAAATATATCAAACCAGAAAAACCTTCAAGGAAACACAGGCTGGAGGGCATGAAGTGTACGGTGATAAGCTCTCTGTGGCAGGTACTGATATTGTTCTTTATTCGCTGAAAATGTGGATCAGTGGTTTTTATCCTCAAGTAGTATTTTATATCTCTTTCTTAGGAAATATTCCTCAAAAATATGTATGTATTAGGGAATATTTTTGAAATTGAACATCCTCTGTGTTTACTAATTATTTCATTAGGAGTAATGGTAAAATCTTGAATTTTGTACGTAGTTTTACTTGACATCCTCTCCAGAAAATTCATTGCGGTCACAGGTAATGGACTTCAGGCTTTGAATCAAATTCATTAGCATAAATACCACATCGTTTAAGAGAGAAAAAGTATATTCCTGGTGAGTGTTATGTAATTATTGATGAATTAATCAAGTGGAAAATGAGAATTTCTTCGTAAGGATCATTGAATGCTAGTTTCACTAAGCCTTCTAACTGCTGACCCACAGACTATTTTACTCCATTCAGTATTCTCCCAGTGGAATGGATGTGGAGAGGAAAAGAATATGTGGATCTGCTGTCACACAGAGGCAAGAGAATGTGGAAAGGCAGGGACACTGTTTCATGCAGGAGTGTCCAGAGCATCAGCACGTGTCTGATTTACTCTCTGCAATAAGTGGTGATCTCATGATGCAGTAAACTCTTAGAAGAATGAATTCATGCTGAATTTTTTGAATATTTCTTTAGCCTACAGGGCAATGGTATTACTGTGGTGTTACGTATTTTACAATATCCAAAGCAACTAAAAATTAGCAAGAATTCCAGATTGCTTTCTTGTTTTTTGTTTTTTAGTTTTTTTTGTTTCAAATCAAATATAAGACTGTACAAGGAAATGATGATCAAATAAAAGATTTGCTACTGGATACTGAATTACCTTTTATATTGTACTGTTCTTCTTTAATTCTATTACGTGTAATCGTTTTTCACTCTGTTTTATAAAAATCTGTGTATCTCTATTTCTTATCACAAATACAAGAACGCCTAAATGCTGTTGAGGTGTCATGAGGTGACTGTCACTGTTTAGTTATTCCCACTGTTAAGTTTTGGTTAATTTTTCCCTGCAATGCAAATTATTTTAATCACAATCATTAGTTGAGTATCTGTGCTGCAGTGAGAATAATGTCTAAAAATGTGCATGTTTATATGGGCCCTGTAGAAAAGCCCAGCAAGGTAAGTCGTTGTAGATGCAATCAGAAGGTCCGAATTTGCTGTGAAACAAAACAGTGAACCCTGCTTTTGGAGCAGTAGTTTATAAGGTAAATAATACTCTGTAAATTATTTAGTAAATGGCAGTATCTCTGCTTGAGTATCTCTGCTTCGTGGATGCAAGCCATAGAGTTAAGCACTAAAAGAGAAATTTTAAAGGGGGTTTCATTGAAAGTACAGTGTAAGCGAACAGAATGACCTTTTCTCTTTTCTCTCCTCTGTGGTTAGCCGATTGTATAGCAAATTACAACAATCAGCTGGACAACAAGCAGACAAACCTGATGTTGCCTGAGTCAACTGTGTATGGGGACGTGGACCTCAGCAACAAAATGAATGAGATGAAAACCTTCAATAGTCCAAATCTAAAGGATGGAAGATTTGTCAGCCAGCCTGGGCAGCCCACTCCTTATGCCACCACTCAACTCATCCAGTCCAATATCAGCAATAATGTTAACAATGGCAGCGGGGACACGAATGAGAAACACTGGAAACCCTCTGTTCAGCAAAAGCAAGAGGTTCCACCCATACAGTACAACATTATGGAGCAAAACAAATTAAACAAAGGTGAAGAGCTTTTAGCTTGTTTCTCCTCTTTAGGCATCAGAGGAGCTTTGACCTTCTGGTGCTGGGAGTCTGAAGCTTTCAGGTTCAGCAATTACAGGCTTCTGTGGTGCTTTTAGACTTCTGCCTCTTTAGATTTAGAAATCCACAGCTAGTGGTGTCAGAAAGTTAATTAGCACCACAATAACCTTCAGATATTGAATTTATTGAAAAAAATAACAAGCTGTATCTTAAGAGAAGAGTTAAATAAAATACATTTCCTATGGATATGAGATTAATTTAAATTTAATAGTAGTTAAGGGATTGGTTAGAACAGAGGCCAGATATTTTATTCATAAGCCAGATGCATGGTAGTCACATTATACTCTACCTTAAATTTTAAATAGGTCAACCCACTCTTCCCAGTCGTGGATGGAGACTAATTAAATCTACATGTTCATGTAAACGAATGAAATTTTGCATATCAAACTCTGCAAAATTGTATTGTGTTGTACGCTGGGGACACAAATGGAGTGATCCAATTCATTTTAGACGTGTTCCTTAGCAAGCCTTCAATTCTTGTATTGAGAGGCAATGCTACCGCACACAGTTTTGGAAACTAAATTCCTGTGCTACCCTGACTGAAGTCTGTGGATCCAGAAGCTAAAAGTAAATTGATTTCAGTGTTAATGGGAAACATCAGAATGGGCTTTTGTGTGCTTGAGGGCGTGTTTCTTTAATACAGTGTGTGGGAGTTGGAAGAAATAGGTGTGTGATTCCTTGCTAGTCCTCCTGGCTACCATGCAACCTCTTTTAATAACCTGATTTGCAAAACAGTATCCCTAGGAACTGGACCCATTCTGACTTGGAGCTTTTTACATGGATTGTTGTAACTCAAGTGATGGCATAGTGATAAGTGATCCAGTAAAAGGAAAACTTTCCTTACAGGAATGTTGATTTCTCTACCGGACCCATCTACTCACAGAGGAGTTCAAAGGCCAATATAAAATGTGACATCTTCCCTTGACAGAAACATGCCAAAAGAAAATTCAGGGGTTTTGGCTCCTTGCTAGGGGGTGAAAGCTGTATTTTTTGTAGTTGTTTTCTTTTGTGAACTGTATTACGTATCTGCTTGGGAATTAAAACACGATTTGATTTTTATGAGCTGGAAGGCACTGCATCGTTCAAACTGTGTATATTACAGCTGCATATTCTCCAGCATATTGTAGTGTGGAAAGGCCCCCTTAAAGCATTGTCTGCTGACAGTCCTATATACATGTTTCAGAGTGCTGATTTGCTGTTTATTCTCTGTGTAAACATATGTGGTATGTAGGGCTTCAGCATGGTCTGTGGAATGCAACTAGGCTGAGAAACTATTACAGAATACACTCTGGTGTGGAATTTATCATTTTGCTCTTTTCCCCATGCTTACATTATCACAAACATTTCTGCAGCAGATGGGGACAGAATTCTTAGTTTTGTTTATTTTTGATTTGATGTGATTTTTTTATGTGTCAATATTCTGATCTTGGTTTTCTCATTTCCTAAGTCAAAGCCATCTTGCTGCTGATTATACCTATAGCTTTTGTGATGGGAAATAACTGTTTTGATGAGTTACATGCTGTGCTTCATTGTCACTATTTTATGTCCAGTTGTTCTGTTTGTGACACAGTTTTATTTGCTGTACGAAGAGTAACTCAGCTCCTTTCTGTTCTCCGTAAACTATATGATTCCTTCTTAGCATGAGAGTATTGTTCTGCCAGATGAGTACTTTACTTCTGATAAATTTTTACAGCTCTGGTTGCCAAATCCAGATTTTTAAAGTAATATATATGTATCAAGTGCTTTGGAACTGGAGAAGAAAGTCGCAGTTACAGCCATTAGCGGAGAAAGTTCCTGCCTGTAGGACCTGCATGATCCAGTGTAAATAGAAATCTTCTTGGAGTCTACAGACCTGAAACAAAGATCTCTTCTGTTGCAAACCAAATTCAGTGGAGCTACATTGTCAGTCCAGCAGATCGTTCAGCCTTGTCATACAGGGCTGGCTCCTGTGTGGGTTTGTCACCTTTGAAATACAAAAAGTAGATACCGCAGTCCATTGGTTGCCCTGCATGCATAAATTAGGCAGAGACCGTGGAAAATTGATCAAGGTGACAGTGTATTTGTATGCAAAAGGTTCACACAGGTCATGTGTGTATATATACATATCTCCATTGAAACTTAATTGTTGCAGAGGCTTTGTGAAAACCCTGTGCACAGGATTTCATTTTTACTCCATTTTAGACATGGAACTACCAAGTTCCCATGATTTTCCTTAAGCTTACAGTTAGAGACAAATTAGAAGTAAAACATGACTGTAGGACGATTTTGCTTACTAAAGAAAAAAAAAGAATTCTTTTTCTCCTTACTGTTTTCAGGAGATCTTGCTTTGTGTTATAAAGCAGGTACATAGATGGGTTTCTGAAGGGTAGCATTAATTATACCATTAAACTTGCAGATTACCGGGTAAATGACAACATTGCTCCAACTATTCCCTACAACCAGTCGTACGACCAGAACACAGGTGGATCCTACAACAGCTCGGACAGAGGCAGTAGTACATCTGGTGAGTATCTGCAGTGTTATCCAAACCTTAGGCTTTGTGGTATTTGGTCACTGTAACCGTGGTTAGCACTGTCCACTGGGCTTAGAGAAGGAATGATGAGGAGGAACCCACTGACAGTAGAACAGCACAAAAAGTGCCCCAGGAGGTTCTTACATTTCTGTTGCATCCTCATGATTCCTTAGTGTCATCTAAATGTCAGTTAAGTAATTGATTGTCCATAATTGTGAAAGTCGTGAAATCAAATAGAGGTTGGATTTCCTAATGTTAATACCCTACTTGTTAATGTTATGGTCTCCAGGTGGTCAAGTCATAGAAATTCCTTTTCAACTGCCACCAAAGACAGAGTATTTTGGGTCTACTCACCCAAGACAACCTTATTCATGAACAGGCTCAAGATAACAGAGCATTTCAGTGATAACTAACAGAACTGCTTTAAGAAATGTTTAATTTTATAAATTAAACCCATGCATTTTTTTGAGCAAAAAAAATTCTATAGATTTCAGTCACTCTATGTCAAAGTTATTCTTGTACATCATTCAGATGTAGACAGTAGATAATTAAATTTTGTTCCTTATGGTTATCTCCTGTACCCTTCGTGAAAATGTTGATACAAAACAGCTTTTTGTGCTGGAGAATGCTGACCTGGGCACTGAAATTGTACTCTGTGCTTTGGAACCATAGAATATGGTTTAATTCAAAAGTTACTCTTTATCATTGTGGTATATATAACCTGTTCACTTTCAGGTTTGATTTCTAGTAGAGCTATATGAAATATTCAGACCTAAACCAGAAACTATACTTAGGCTTGGTTTGGGGCTTTACTTTAAGTCTGGGACCGTGTTTATTACCATCAAAGCAATTAGAGGGTGAGCTATGCTCACAGTCACTTCTGCCCTGGACTTTACATCTACTAATCAAGGCAGGGACTTTTCACATTCTGTTCTGCTGTTGCCTTTGATAGTCCAGTTCCCTCAGTCCTAACCTGTGCTCTATCTTGACTGATTCTGACTGAGGAACAGCAGAGACATAAGTACGCTTGATGAGCCTGCTGTGCCTCTGGATGACCTGAATTCCCAGTGGCCGGGGTGAGAAAAGCACAGCTCCCCATCCTCCTGACTGCTCAGGGGTGTTGTTCTGGGAGACAGCCTTTTGCCTGTTCCCAGGTTCCACAACATCTGGACGTGGGGCTGTGCTGGTACTCAATGACGTTAAGACTTGAAATTCAGCGCGAAGCATCTCAGGGGTATGAACCCGTGCAATTAGAAATGAGAAGGTGGTATTCTCCGTGCTGATGCCTCTTAGGGTTATTCAGAAGCCTGACAATTTATAGTCCCATACCAAGGACTCCAGAAGGAATGAGGCTAGGTGACCAGAGTAATAAATCAATTGTGCTGAACCCAGTATATATCATGGCGCTTAGGCTAGAGAATGCAGATGATGGTCGCCTTGGGATAGTTAGGGTCTTGCTTGACATACTGAGATACCAGAAAAATAATTGTACATACCCAAAACACGTGTATCTGGCAGCTAATGTGGGACAATAATAAGCTGAACTACTGTCTTTGTAAGAGGGGAAAATCTGAGACAGCAGAAGTGAGAAAAACAGGCATCCTAAATCTCACTGCAACATATTTAGTCATTGATCATGTGCGTAAGGCTTAACTGTGGGAATATAAAATCATACTTCAGTTTAAGAGAGAAATGTGAAGGATTCTAAAACATACTCAAAAATAGTCACTTTATGTACAATAAAGGAGTAACATTAACAAAGGAGAATTAAAATATATACTAAGGAACAATGGTTGAGTCAGTTCTCATCATAGCTGTGTCCAAACTCAAAATGCAAGACTACCTGAATAATTGGTCTATTCAAAGTTATTTGAACTGTTAAAACTGTGTTGTTTTATTATGAGCTGTAATTTTCCAGTAATAGTAGTTGAAAACATTTGTGAAATACTTCATCAATCTTTCTTTTTTTTTTCCTGTTATTTTAGTTCTTCCAGCAATTATTTTCAACTGCACCTGCCATTTAGACTAAAAGTAGTAATTTCATTGTGCCTAAAATGTTTCAGTGGACAAGTACAAATTGCATATATTCAGTGTCTTAATGCAACAGTGGAACTTTAATAGATCATATCTCTATAATATTGTATATTAGGTTCTGGCAATTAAATAGTATAAAGGCACTTTAGAAAATATGTCTACAGCTCATTTGTTTTAGATGATAATCTATAATGTAATTAATAGAAGTAGGAAGCTCACTCTTAATGACATTGCTTGTAAAATTAATTTATGGTTTTATTGCATTTTGACTATTTATTGACAATTAAAGTTTTGTATCTCATGTGCTTTTTTCCATGCTATGTAAAGTTTCTGGTTAAATTCAACCATTTAAAATGTAGACTAATTCTGCAAAGAAGCAACAAGTAGAAATTGGTGTAAAAAGCAGGAATGCCAATTTGGTCCAAACTCAGCACAACAGCGAATTCCCAGAGAATACAAGAGCATCTGGGAGGGGCTACGGTTATTTTGTTTTTCATAGCTAGTGCTGAGGAGAGAGTTAAAAGCATTACAAATATGCGCTGCTTTTTATTCACAGGGAGTCAAGGGCACAAGAAGGGTGCTCGGACCCCAAAGGCCCCCAAGCAGGCTGGGATGAACTGGGCAGATCTTCTTCCACCCCCTCCAGCACATCCACCTCCCCATAGCAATAGTGAGGATTACAGCCTTTCAGTGGATGAAAGGTAAGAAAGATGAAGACATCATCCATTTCTCACTTTAATCACTGGTTAATTGAACTGTAATTTGCCCTACAAACTGGCAGTGAGACCTTCCTTCAGCACCATTCTGGTGCTGCTCATCTGGCTGTAGTGTGGCTGTTTAGAGGGCACTTACTGACAGTGGTGCACATCCACTCTGTGCATCCTTACTAAGCTATTTTCAAGAGCGCATAGAACAATGATTTGTTTCTGGGCTATTTATACATGTAACAGATATGCTAATTGCAAGGTACAAATTTAAGTCCTTATTTTCTTAAAAAATTAATTTTAGCTATGACCAAGAAATTCCTTGTCCTGTCCCACCCGCAAGGATGTATCTGCAGCAGGATGAGCTAGAGGAAGAGGAAGAAGATGAGCGAGGTCCTACTCCACCTGTCCGAGGAGCAGCCTCCTCTCCAGCTGCTGTCTCCTATAGCCACCAGTCAACTGCCACTCTCACCCCCTCTCCCCAGGAAGAACTCCAGCCCATGTTACAGGACTGTCAGGAGGAACTGGGACACACACAACACCAACCTGACCGGAGGTGTGTGAATGCAAATGTAGCAAAGAGAGATGTGATGAGAGTCATCCTAGCCCCACTGAAAATTCCTGTCGAATTCAGTGAGGCCAAGATTTTCCCCTGGATATTTATTCTGTGGATATTTAAGTTCTAATCCAGGATGCTAGAACTATTGTAAGCTAAGAAATAGGTAATTAAGTTGCTTTATTATCATACCATGGAAAGAAATGCCGTATATCACTTTAGGGTATGTACGGTGCTGACATAAGTTAAATTCACAGTCGTCAGGATATTAAAGTGGTATCGTTAACACAGCTTACCATATAATTACAGTTCCATTGTTTCCAATAGATTTACTGCATTATTACCATAAAATAGCATGCATTATTTCACAGTAACTGTGCAATTAACTTGTCACCAATACGTATGAATATATATAAATATATAATTTATATAACCTATAGATTTTCCTCCTCTCATAAATCCTAATACAGGAAATTACGGCTTGCAAAATTTTCTTAACATTTCCATCTACCCTTATTTAAAGGAATGACCAACATTAATAAAGATATATATTTGTTGCAGGGAAATTTCGTTTCTTCTCTGAGTTGCTTTTGGTGCAAACTGTTTTGCATATACACTCTGACAGCTTCTCTTCCATAAAGCAGTGCATTTTGAATGAGGCTTTTTATGTATGATTCTTACTTGTCTTGCTTTATTTGAAGAATGCACAGCATTTCTGTCCCAAATTATGTCTCTTTTATTATTTTTTTCCTCCAGTGGTTTGCACATACTGTTTTTTATCACAAACATATAAACTTACCTGCAATATTCTAGCTATAGTTTCTATTTTCAATGAAATCCAGGCCTATTATGATGAAATTAATTTGATCTTACTGAGTGGACTGTAGAACTTTGATTTTATTAATACAGCTTACTGGACATTTATGGATGTATTTTCCAGAATGTCTGTTAGAAAAGTTAGTTCACGTTCATGTTTCCCATTTTTTAAGCAGTAATTGTGAATCTTTTTTGAAAGGGCCTTTATCTGCTTTTACTTTTGCTCCCCACTTCTGCTTGATCTGCCTTGGTTTGTTTTCTTTGCTCTTTGTGTTAACATTTCTTGTACTGTGTATTTTTTCCTCTCTCTAACTGAGTCTTTAAAAATCACTCTTTTTATAAGAGGCTGATAATATTTTCCTGTAATTTCCATTGGCCTTGGTATGTTGTTGGTCCACAGAATTGTTAAATTTGCCTTTTCTGTCTTTTTTCAAACATTGTTTCTTTTCTTTTTGCCTTATCTATCTCATCAGTGTTAAGATATTCATATCATTCTATTTGTTTGATTTGTAAGGCTTGGCTGACTACCTGATCCATCTAATGGCATTGATATGACCCATGGCTTCTGTGTAGGAGTTGGGTGTACTGTGCTCAACAGCTGTAGCCCATTCTGGAAGGGCCAGTTCTGTTTTGATTATGGGGTGACAATACTTTATAATTAAGAATAAGTTCCAAGTGGTGTCTCTGTGTACTAATTTCAGGAGTTTCGTAAATGGTGGTTTTATAGTTTGAAATAATGTCTAACACACTGTTTGTCATACTTTTCATGAGCTTTACTTGTAGTTTTGCTGAATATTTTCTCAATTTTCTCGATTTCTGATCACAACCAGGCATCTAGAGTAGGATTCTGGCAGTGATGGTGTACTGTAATATTTCTCTGTCTGGTCAGCTTGGTAGAAATACAGCAAACTGAAACAGAAATCCGTGCTCTGGAAGAGTCAGCAAGGAGAGAAAAACACCTAAAGATTTAGTGGGATGGCAGATGCCATCAATGTCAAAGTGAGAGCTGAGATAGGACAGCGTCCCTGTGAAAGAACCACTGCATCAGATAAAGCAGAGGAAGTATTGTTAATTCTATATGCCCATGGACCAGCTGCTCTCAATTAGCCTGTCCTCAAAGGTTGGCAGCCAAGCTGTATTTTCAAGAACCCTCATGTATTTTGTAAACAGTTGCCTGTCCTCTAGTACTAAAACCCGGAGAATAGAAGGACAATTGTCAGAAGAGCTTTAAATTAGGGCAGTAAAACTTTGTTGGGCAAGGTCTCTAGTCAAAGCAGGTAGAGATTTGCAGGCAGCAACAGCTTCTGGTATTTGGGAACGGGGAAGTGGTGTTATTAAATGATTATTGGATATATATCCCTGACTGACCTGTTCCTCATTCTGTCTAGTACTTAGTACAGCAAGTGAAAAGTGATGGCTAGATGATGTAGTCCAGGGAGGTTCCAACTTGCTCTTACCATAGAATATTAGGTTTTCCCTTGTTAATAATTCTTTCCAAAATTAATATGTATTCCTACTTATTAATTTTTTCAAAAAATTGCATGTCACACATGCAGAAGAAAATACCATGTTATGAGAGTCATCATTTCTCAGTGAGATAATAAGAGAGCAAAGCTGACAATGGAAAGTTACTGTGGAAATTTTCAAATTTTACTGCAAGCTGCAGTAAAAATTCCTGGTGAGCAGAGCTAACAGGACAGCCATTATTGCAGAAGGTATGTTTTCCTGTCAGAGAAATGGCAGTTTAAGGGCATGTCTGTGGCCCTGTGAAGAACTGATGACCATGTTGCTATTTGGGACTTCTGAGCGAAGTATAAACTAAACTTGAACTTAGATCTAATGCTATCTAATTCTTTGCCACTTTAAGCTGGACACACCATTACTGACAAACTAAGATCAAAATAAATTAACCTATACCTCTATATACATTTTGGTATCCCTAACGTCAAGAACTGACATTACAGTAGAGAATTCCTTTTTTTTTTTATTTTCTCACCTAGACCAATTTAAAAAATAATGAAATAGCAATCTCTCTTTTCATATCTTTCTGAGTCACTGTGGTGGGTGCAGAGAAGATAACTTTTACAGAGCAATCTGGTTGGATAGATGCATTTGTTGATGTCAATAGTTTCAAGCTTATAGAGATATACAGACATTTCTTTTGCTCATACCCTCAAGGATGCACAAATGATTTTTTTGTCATGTGATCTGTAACCACCTCTTTCCCTAGTTGCACATGTACTACCTTAGGGAAATTGAACGGCTTTATGCAAAATAAGGCCATTTTCATTAGAATCAGTGATAAAGGAACCATATTGAGATGTCTTTGTGGTAGATATCAAACTGCATAACTGTCAATTCTGATTTACAGCAAAAATAAGAACTAAAGGGCAAACAGTGCTGAACCTTTCAGATAAAAAATTCTGGTGATTTAAAAAAGGCAAGTCAAGCTTGTTGGGAAATAAAAAAAGTGTTTTCATCAGTCTCCTGTTTCCTCTGACTGTGTTAAGTGACTTCAGTTCTTGCCTTCTATTTTCGTGCAGACGTCAACCTGTGAGTCCTCCTCCCCCTCCAAGGCCCATCTCCCCACCACATACCTATGGATACATCTCAGGGCCCTTGGTCTCTGACATGGATACCGATGCGCCTGAGGAGGAAGAGGATGAGGCCGATATAGAGGTTGCCAAGATGCAGAACAGGAGGCTCCTTTTGCGTGGCCTTGAGCAGACCCCTGCCTCCAGCGTTGGGGATTTGGAGAGCTCTGTGACAGGGTCCATGATCAATGGCTGGGGTTCAGCCTCTGAAGAAGACAACATCTCGAGCGGGCGGTCCAGTGTCAGCTCCTCCGACGGATCGTTTTTTACCGATGCAGATTTTGCACAGGCTGTGGCAGCAGCTGCGGAATACGCTGGTCTGAAAGTAGCCAGACGTCAAATGCACGATGCAGCAGGAGGTGAGTATTTGATGGGAGGAGGAATAAAAAAGTGGCCATTGTGAGGCTGAATCTACCCACAGACGCTCTCTGAATTCCCGTTCTTAGAATGTTTGGAAATTCAGGTGTGGAGGCTGTCTGTTTACACTCGTGGAAGAGTCAGGAAAAGTTTTCGTGAAACAGTTCAAATAAATTGCTGCCCTGCATTGTTTTTCATAAGTACTTCCTAATCTTGTGGTCTCACTGATTATTGAGAAACCCCAACCTGCCTGGTGGACTTGCACCAAGAACTGAATGAGGGAAAAAAAAAACCCAAGAGAAAAAGGATTACAGAATTCTATCATGTCCTAGTACAAGGCTCCCAGTGATTTCAGTCACTCTTATTGAGAAGATTTAATCCCTCTGTGTTGAAATGTCCAAAGAAGAGTAAACTTATTTTTTCAAATCCCCTGGATTTGGGGAGGAAAAAAAAAAAAAAAAAAGGTTTTCTTTCGAGGAATCCTATTGAACCTCTTACTGCTGTATTACTGGGACAAACTGGCTTTGTGTTGGTTTCATTATTTGACAGCTGTTGTGAGTTGCAGTTTGGATTATAGATCATTCATATGCAGCAAGGCCTTACACAGATGTTTTTTGCTTTTTCCTTTTTCCTGGATCACCATTGGACATATTAAATATGATATTTGAAATACAATATACTGGGTACTAATAACACTGGATATATACAGGTAATCAGTAACCCAACTGGACCAAATAGGTATTGTTGTAGTTCAGCTAAGAAATAAGAAAACAGCAGGCTGGGATGCAAGTTTCAGGCAGATCCATGAATGTTTTGACAATCAGTCCTATTAAACTGCCAGAGCTGGAGAAGAGGTACTCTGTCACAAGTGTGTCCATCCTGACTCCACAGATTTTCAACCTTCCTCCCATTTCTGATATCCTCTCCCAGTTAACAGTCCTTTGTTCCATTTCAACACAGCTGTTCATCATGATGAGTGAGAGGGGAGGTAATTTAGTAATTCTGGATGAAATCCTGGCCAATTGAAGTAGGTGGCAAAACTCCCATTCATGCCCACATGACCAGGATTTTATCCATTCTGTACACATAAGTTCATATAAATATATGTGCTTACATGAGTGTAGCTTTATGTATTTAGAAAAGGTCTTATTATACCCAATTTCTAATAATTTTGCAACAGTTAAGGTAATGTTATATAGTGATCTCTATATATTGTTATTACCTGTGCCTCACTACACATCCTAAAGATGTGACACTGCTTATCTGCAAATAAGCTGTGTTAAAATCCAGTCATACAGCTCCTGATAATTCACTCAGGGCAGCAGAGGGGGCTTCTGTACCTGAGACCTGCCGGTGACCTGCTCTGCTTATGGCACCTATGAACTCACGTGGCCCAAGCTAGGGGAGGTGAAACCTGTCTGGAAAGGGAAACATTTTGATGTTTTCAGAAAGTCGCAGGGTGGGAATGCTGCTTGTCTGCTTGCTTGTCAATGGAGTTCATGCTCCTGGGGCAAGAGCTACCAGCTACTAAGCAGCTGGATAATTTCTGATTTCTAATTTCAACTAAGCCAGCCTGCCTACTGATAGCAAATGCTCTGATTTAAGTTACAGCTCACTCTAAAACTGGATGAGTTTTATTTTTGTTCCAGCAGTGTCTTTTTAGCTTTCGTATAACTGAGTCGTTCTGCTGTTAAAAAAAGTGAAAGGTCTTAGGCAAGAAAAATAATACTGTTCTGTAACAATTTCCAGGCCGTAGACATTTTCATGCATCACACTGTCCTAGACCCACCAGCCCTGTATCTACCGACAGCAACATGAGTGCTGTTGTAATACAGAAGGTCCGACCTGCCAAAAAGCAAAAGCACCAGCCAGGACATCTGCGCAGAGAAGTCTACACAGATGGTGAGTCCACTGAAACGGTTGAAAACGTCAGTGAACCTTTCTAAATATCCATTCAGCCCGTGTGTGCGAAATTTTTCCACAGAGATAGCATTATGTTTCAGAATCCAGTGATTTGCGTTTCCTGTTGCTAAACACGCTGAACGGATTAATCATTTTAAATGCCAGAGTTCCTTAATACCCTACATTGATGCTTCCACTCCAGAGCCTTGCACCTGTTTTCTATAGTGTCCTAATCGGCTAATTACCGTCATTATTTAAGTGCCCAGATAGCATAAATAGTACAGTCATTGAGAATAATGTGTGGTTAGGATTAAAATCTTCGTTCACGTGACTGACTATTAAAACCTTCAGAATTTATCTTTTCCTGAAAAAAAAAAAAACAACAAACAATTCACCATTCCGGTGGTGGACAACAGCAGTCAATGAATTCTAATCCTGACCACGGCGTTGTTTCAAGGGGTTACTTTGTGAGTAAAAGCAAAATCTAATCATCTTCTCTCGTGCCTTCACACACAATATCAACTCTTGCTGAAAAGGTAGTGCTTGTATTCTCTTGGGGGTGTAGGAGGATAATGCAAACATTGTGATGTTTTCTAGAGAGAGCCTTTAATGAAAATGCCTCAGGTGGTGCAGCTTTTATTAAAGCACTCCCTTCCAGTTTTATAAAACAACCCGCAGGCTTTGTTGGAAATTCATGTAAGATAAATTCTCCAGGACTTAACTCATCTTGTCAAGTTTGCTGAATTTGCTAACAGGGGAGGGTGGGGGGCTAAGGGGAAAGAAAGGCATTGCTCCCCCACCTCCTGGTTCCCTGCAACAACAATCTGATTAGGACTTTAATTACCAGTCTGAAATTTTTCAAAGAGGGGCATCATTTGCCATTATCATATGAAAGCCTAATATTATAGATCCTTATCCGGGGTTACAAGAAGGGAGTTTTGAACCACTTCTCCCTATGGTTCCTGCCACTTGATGAAAAAATTTAATACAAAGCTCAAAGCACGATGAGCAGAAGTAATTTAGCAATGAGTGGTTGTCCGTGCTATTATCTGTACTTTATTCTGAGTATTTTCTCCCCGTAGCATCTATCTGATATTAGGCTGCGTTAAATACTGGCATGACACAGTGCACCTGGGCCTCTTGGCTTATACCCAGGCCCCTTCTGTCAGTGGAACTGAGCTGTTGGAATATTATCTGATTTTGAGAGGTTATTACAGTGGTTTTGTGCATGTTTGCTTCCGTCAAAGGACAACACAAGGTGTAAATCCCAAAACTGTACCAGAAACGTTATGTTTATGAGACCCTTGTAATGGCCTCTCACAAGATTTTATTGAAGTTTTATCAACTTTTATTCTTTTGAAGAGAATGCTCTTAACTAAATAATTGGCAGAGCATCAAACCTCAATACTAGCACAACAGCTAGGACATCAGAAATAAAATCTGGGCAGGAGTTTTATGTGGCCATTTTCTTCTAACACAGGGATAAATAAGAGGTGAGTCTGTATTTGATGATGGTTTTTTTGTAGTTATACAGAGCTAAATCATAGAGCATTTTCATTAGATATTGCAATAGATTTGACAATCATGATCAATATTTGTTTTGTGTTTTGCAGCACCTGCTTACTTCAGCATATTTTCTAATTAGGAAAGAATTTCCACTAACCTCTTTATGGTGCAATACAGTGTGGTCATTCAGGGAATAGCAAATTATGGCTTTAATTTCTGCAGATCCAATAAAACCCAGTTCAGAGGTTGAAGGGCTTGTGCGGATTTGATTTTTTTTTTTAATCATTTTTCCCCCTCAGTCTATTTACATAGGCATATTTGGAACCTTACTGTAGATTCTAACCATTCATTTTAATAGCCACATCTAGTAGTATTGTGTCTTGTTAGAATTGGCTATAAAATTACTAATTGTTTTCCTTAAGTGGAGAAAAGCGATATGAATGCATGAATGAAACATTTAAGCACCACTGACCTTTCCCAGATATACTTAGGTTTTTCCATTGGCTTAATGTCACAATATTATTTACCGTCTCTATAAAGGGGTGCCTGCTACAACCATTTTTTATTTCCTCATAGTGGGTGAACATACATGTGTTTGTAGTAGAGGCAAAAAAACCCAGATATTCTGAATTCAACAATTTGTTGGTTGCTAGAAGCATTCCATGACTACTAAAAGGAGAAAAATATGTTGTTTCATTACTTTTGCAGCCTTTAAAATGGAATTTACTTACACACATAAAGAATTTTCTGCTGTTCCCAAATTACCTGAATTAGTATTTGCTAGAAGTTTCATGAAATACCAGTGTCATGAAGAACTTAAATGATTATTCGAAACGAAGGATATATAAATAAATGTTTGTATGAATGATTGAAAATGCCAAGAGCATTGTTAGCAGCCACATATGTAAGTCTTAAAAAATTCTTTGGTTTTTTTTGTCTTTGTACAGCAAGATTTGTGAAAGAGGTTGGTATTTCTGAAGGTGTGTTTGCTACTATTGTACCAGTAAAAGGTCTACTACAGTAGAGGAGAGCGGTCTCTGATCTACTCTGCATTGTACAAGTAGTACCAATTCTGTATTTTTTGTGAGCATTAGTTCAAATCAGTTGCTACTTTATGTGAAATGGGATTTCGGCTCAGTTGTTTTGTTCCTTGACAGTCACCCAGGCAGTGAAATGTTCTTCATATTTGTGGCTAAAGATCTTTGCTCAGTAGGTGGTAAGGATTAAAATGTATGAATTTTTAATTGCTCTTCCTCTAGCCTTTTAAGAGAGCTTACTAAGAGTGCATTACGTGAACCAACTAGCAGATGGATCCTCCTTCTCAACCTTGTCTGACCTACTTACATATTTAATTTAAGAAACCGAACTTTAAAAGAATACTTTTGTCTTTTATATATATATATATAAAAGTCTCTTCAGAACTTGAATTGATTTATCAGTAGTTAAAAGCCCTCAGAATTATAAGCGTTTAGATAAAAAGGCTAAAAGTACTTTGCCATTGTTTCGATTCAGTAGGTCTTTCAATAGAAATTATGCCATTGACAGTTCACATGATATTTTAAATCTTGATTTTTTTTTTTTTTTTAAATCTGTAAGTGACAAAAAATACTAAACATGTTCACAACTGACTGGTTGAGACTGTAACTGAGTTGTTTAGCTGTGTTACCAATGACACGACGTGAGGGCAGCTGAATTTCTCACAAAAGGCAATTGATCATCTGCCAAATATTCCTTGAATTTTCTCTTGGAAATGTTAACCCAATTTCCTTGCCAACACTATTTGTACTTTTGTCTCCCTCTGCCTATGCAGTACAAAAAAATCTACTCTGTACAAAAAACAATTCATCAAGGTAGAAAATTAGTAGGAATGCGTTTCTTGCCTCCACTAAAAGTCAGCTTGTTATTGAATGATAATAATTTTCAGATACCTGCCCTTTTCTCAGTCCTTACTTCTGGGTCCGTTGTGAGATATTTGATATTTTGTAAATACTGATTTTGGTACTGAGGGAGGTTTTGTGGAATGAAGATTGTTTTGCTAATTACATAAATGTAAATAAAGGCAAAAAAAAAAAGGCAACAACCCACTGCTTTTATACATCATACTGGGTTTTACTGTATCAATTTGTTCATCCAATTACTGTGTATGATCTGAGCCATGCTTCTTGAAAGACAAAGCATGAAAATAACTTCAGTACATGAATAATAGTAGCTCGGATTAAGATGTGTCTAGGAATCTTAAATGCTGTTAAAGCTTTTTGTAAGTCAGGAGCAATATTCAGTTTTGCATGCCAGCACAAACATGCATTAGAAAAAATTCACTTTGTGCCTTAGAGAATCATAGAATGTCCTGGGTGGGAAGGGACCTTAAAGATCATCCTGTTCTAACCCCTGTGCTGTGGGCAGGGACACCTTCCACTAGATCAGGTAACTCAGAGCCCCATCCAGCCTGACCTTGAACACGTCCATGGATTTTCTCCAATATTGCATCAAATCTCTAACTGCTACTTTCTTCAGGGTATGACTGTAGAAATCTACAGCCTGATAGGGGTTTAAAAGAGAGAGTTGCCTAATAAGGCTTCATTTGTCACTACTTACAATTCATCTTTTTGTGCTTATTTGTGGTTTCTCCACTTTAGTGTCAAACTACCTCAGCAGATTATTTTTCTTCTGCTTATCCCATGATTCCCGTATATGTTCTCATTTAGAAAATTATCATCACTCCTTTCAAAAGACATATCTGGAAGTTTTCTCCTGGAGACTGTGCTATCAAATGGCATCTGTTAATTGTTTGAGTTACATGGGAAGCAGCATAAGTAATACATGACATGAATGAAACGTGAGCACAGCTGACCTTTAACAAATACTTCTGAGTTCCTTATATTGGTTTGATGTTGCTTTGTGTTTTACTTTGTATTCCTTACAATGGAAGCTTCCATTTTGCTTTTAATGAGGAGTGTGCCAGTTTATACTTGAGGAGGCAGATTGAATCTGGATTTTCTCTGTGATCTGAGCTGTTAAAATAAATACCACAGGGGTGTAATAGTGTTGACCTCTGAAAAGTGTTTTTTTTTTTTTTTCCTCTGTAAAGGATTCTTCTCAGCGAGAAGTNTTTAATCTGGATTTTCTCTGTGATCTGAGCTGTAAAAAAAATACCACCGGGGGTGAAATAGTTTGGCCCTTTAAAAAGGTTTTTTTTTTTTTTTCCTCTGTAAAGGATTCTTCTCAGCGAGAAGTACTGTGTTATAATGAAGATTTTTATAGTTTCCCTGCAGGTTGCAAAATTGTTCTCAAAAGAGAATATCACTTTTCTTTAGTTATTACTGTACCACAGAGCTACTGCCGGTTTATGAAACTTTTTGTATCAATGCATCTTTCCTTTCCATAGTCAGGATTTAACACCACTTTGTTCATTGCCCTGTGCAGCTGGATAGAATTCTTGAAAAAACTACTTTGTTCCAAGTTGTATTTTGTAGGCTACAGGAAAGATGCTGTTCCTTCCCTTTGGTATTCAACTAGTGCATGGCCATGCCCCACCTGTTGGACACTGGCTCCAGGGGTGGCTGAGAAGGCTTCTCTTAAGTACCTGCACTCCCTGTACATCAGCAGGCTCAACAGAATGGCTGTTCAGTGCTCTGGTAACTTTATGATAGAGACAGTGAATGGGGCATTGTGAGACACAAGATTTTGCGTTAACAGCTGTGGTTCCAGAAGCCTACACTTCTGGGTTTGAGTGTCTTCATCCACTTCTGAATCAGTGTACCCTCTTGTGAGAGAAGACATATTGTGAGAAGAAAGTTTTCCTCAGAAAGGAAAACACTGTTTGAATCTCCACAGCCTAATAAAGGCTTTATCTTATTTTTTTAAATCTTGTCCAAATTCCGTGGTTGCTACAAGTCTGGATCTAACGTGGCCTTATGCACTGGGCTTTCAAGGAACATATTACGCACTACTCTGAGATCTTAGTCAGACTTCACACAAATTTTAGCATAGTTGTTGAATTGTAGAAGGTTTGTACTCCAGATGTACTTCTCCAGACCAAAACTTTCTGCAGCAGGTATTGACACTTAAGATCTCATGGACCTCTCTGTGGACCCTTGGCGTCCAGAAATCCAAGTTTGCATCTACAGGACTGGGCAGCCCAGTGAAAGTGGTTTGGTTCGCCTTTTGTTGGCAGGACCTTACAGGGCAATTTTAGGAGAGGTGGTCTGAGTGCTACTCTGAGGCTGGAATCACAGAGTTACATTGCTAAGGTTGTGTACTGAGCAGAGGATACCTCTGCAAACCATGCCTAAGCAGTTATGGATAACAAAAGAATGCAACATAACCAATCCTGTGCTTTCTTGCCAAAATATGTTGTATTTCATATCTTACTGACCCACAAGTTGGGTCTCCAGTTTCAGTTTCCTCAGATAAACAAGTCCAGCCCATTGCCCAGAGATCTGCCTTTTTATATTGCGGTCTGTAGTCTAATCCCATTCCATAAATGAAATTATTTTCATGGAATCATAAAACACCCTGAGTTGGAAGGGACCCACAAGGATCATCTGAATTGATATGCATATGTTAGGTGCCTATTTTTTCTTGTTCAGGAGTACTACCTTTATTTTTGGCCCAATTTAGTTAAGTTTTGGTTGAAACATTTTCTTGAATAGACTGAGAATTAGCTGTCTATATAGTGATGGTGTCTGAAAAACACAGCTGCTCCAAGATTTTTGTGGAAGTAGAAAGAGTGAATGCATGGTATTATAAAATGCTGAAGTTACATTTTTTAATAGAGCAATTATTTTCTTTTTTAGGAATCTCACTTGAGAATATTAACCTCAGAATCATCTCTGTCATCTCACATCTTTTAACCTGTTCTCTTATATCCATGTGAATTGTTCCTACAGCTTTGCTGTGAACTGCTTTTGTATTGTTGCTTCCTTGCTTGACTTGCATATTTTTTCTTCACATTTTATATTCCACAGAGCACTGTTGTATCCTGATGAACAATTGACACATTCTAATTTTATGTCTTAATGCAGGAATAGAAAAATATATGCATGCTTTATAAATAGTATTCTAAAATACTCAGAATTTTAGAACCCCTTAAACTGTGCTAATTTAAGGGGACAAATTCTAAAGTCCTGTGTGCCTTTTCTTTTTTTTTTTTTTTTTTTGGTTGTTCTTCCTGAGAGCTTGTTACTTCATTGGCTGACTGTATTTTATTAAATTTTTGATATCTCATGACATCCCCGCAGACATCAAGGATATGTATGTTAGTTTAACCTATTATTTTGAAAGAAAAATTCAATAATGAATCTATAATATATAATTATATATAATTATCCTTATATATGTCAGCAGTGGATGTGATATACATTCTTACACCCCGGCTAGCTTGCTTTAATGCTCACTACACTGAAGACTTTGAGATATTATAGTACAAGCTGCTGTGTTTTTGAGTGGACTTAGTAAAAATGATAAATATCAGCAATATCATGTTAGTATCCGTAATTCTGTGTTGATATTCATAGCTGACGTGTTAATATTCATGTGCCTAAAGTTTAGTGCAGTTTTTTGGTAAATGTTTTTTGAGAAAATACTGGGATTTGAAAAGGCAGTGAGAGGTCTTCCTTTGTGTTTGTAGAGCTCAAGCTTCAGAAAGATACCTATCAGAGGTTTGAACAGTAACATAATAGTTTTTGGGGTGGAGAGAGGAGGGCAGAGGGAGGGCTGAAAGTAAACGGGGCATTCTTCAGATCAAGTTAAATATTATGTCTTAATTTCACTAGTGTGTGATGTCTTCCTAATCATTATTCTCTTTCAACTCTGTAGACTTGCCACCTCCTCCTGTGCCACCTCCAGCTATAAAATCACCAACGGCCCAGTCCAAGTCCCAGCTGGAGGTGCGGCCGGTCATGTTGCCAAAACTGGCTTCTATAGAGGCGAGGACAGACAGGTCTGCGGAAAGGAAAGGAGCCAGCTACAAGGGGAGGGAAGGGATGGATGGGAGACAGCACTCAGACGTGCGGACGAACTCGGGAGAGCGGAGAGAATCCCAGGAACAGCCAAGCGATGGGAAACTGCGAGGAAATAAAGCACCAAAACGAGACGGCACACCAGCAAAAACTCATCTTCTTCAAGGTTGTTTTGCCTGCCCTGGGTTTACTGAAGTATTAGGTGCTGATCACAGGCAACAGGCCAGCTCTTCTCAGGCTAGAGCTGCTGAATTGCCACCATTTGCTGTGATTATATGGTGTTAACTTAGGTCACACTGCAGGTTCTTGTTCGGGTAAAATGGAAATACAAGCTTATGAAAAGCAGATTTTCCATTTTGCTGTCCTTGGACCCACCATGTATTAAAACTAATGCTGAGGAAGCCCAAACAGAAATATTTCTTGGGAGTTTTAAGGATCACTGTCCTTGGTCCTACCTACGCATTTACAGTCCAGTTATATTTAATCTATCTGATTATTGTCTGATTTATAAGAGAACTGAGGAAAGTCAGATCTGTAAGGCAGATACGTAACTTTTCTACTGAAGAGTCTGCACTTGGCCCATTCTACCTCTTTGCAAAGGAGAAAAGGACCAGAATGATACCTGGTGCTGCATAAAGCATAAGAAAGCCCTAGCAGTCAGGCATTGCTTATAAATACTACCTGACACGGCATTGTATGTGTTAGATCTAACCAAAGTAATCTCTTGTGTATGGAAGTTGGCAGGATTACTAATTAATGGAACATGATTAATGGAACTTGCCAAGTGTTCACTAAGACTTTCAACACAGATTGATGCAATGCCTGGTCCTTGCTACCTGCAGGTATCCATGGATAATATTAGGGGTGATTGGGTAGTAAGTTGGTTTAATGGACATGAGTAAGAGCTTGGTTACAGTGGATTGCTATAAAGAAAAGTTATTAGGAGGTTACCATAGAGGATGATGCTGAAATTTTGAAACATGGCCACTAATTGTGGTTCAAGCACAGCCGAAGAAATGCAGGGTCCAATATTTATGTGGAATGAGTTCCTTGCATCATACATGTATTGTCATTTCCTCCTATTCAGTCATATTGAAAATATACTACAAGGAGTGAGGGTTTTTTTTCATTTTCCAGTAGAACATAGAGCAAGGATCCTAAATTGAAATGAAGTAGACAGTAATCATGAATTAGTTTTTCTGTGGAGAATGTTACCGTGTAAATACTATAAATTTCCTCGAGAAAGCTTCTATAATGCTGTTATGGAAACAGTGTATTTCATATTCCTTTCAGGCATCACTTTAAACCTCCCGGGAATCATAAAAAGTAAAATAAATCAACTGCATGCAGAAATTTTAGGTTCACAGTATCTCTTGGCTTGTAAACATAACAATGTATGCATTTAATTATACAGAGGACATCCTGCCATATTCTAGACCAACGTTTCCAACATCAAATAATCCTAGAGATCCCAGCTCCTCCAGCTCTATGTCGTCAAGAGGATCAGGAGGCAGACAGAGGGCAGATCAAGCAAATCTAGCCCGAAGGAATGTTGCAGAAATGCAAGTACTGGGAGCATATGAACAAGGAGAAGAGGAAGAAGAAGAAGAGATGGAGGTAACTGCAGTTGTAATACTGAAGATGACAGAATAGGGCTATTTTCTGTGTTTAGACAGATGCCAAGAAAAAACCGCTTTTGAACCAGAAATATTTCTGTTCAGAAAAATTAGTACATTTATCTGTCTATTAAATTTATGCCTAAATCAAGAAAATAAACTTTAAGAATGTGTCAAAAACATAAAAACCGAATAATGTATAACATGATATAATTGTCAGCACACTAAAACTTGCAGAAATACAATATTTTAATGTGCACTTTACATTATCCAGATTCTTTTGAAAGGGAAAATAAAGAACTAGAGCATCTAAGAACACCTTGACGTCACCATTCACAGTTTTTGACAGTTTATCATTCTAGATATTTTTAGAAATTGATAAATGAACGTTTTTCTTCTTTTTTTTCTTCTGCCTAATGATATTAATTCAGTTTAAATCCTGATTGTAGAAAGGGTGGCCAACATGCAGTCACACTGCTGTGCGTAATTAAAAGTAGTAATGATCATGGTAAGGTAGCCAATCTCTAAGAAGTATGTAAAACAAATTTTAAGGAATAAAATTTAACATGTAGTATTTTATGTCCTCTTTTTTTTTTTTTTTTAATGCAGGAAACAGAAAGCTGAAGACAACGACACGTACTGTAACAGGCTTTTAAAATCTAATCAGAAAAAAAAAAAATCACTTAAGATGCCTCAAGTCTGATGATGTTTGACGCCAGAAATAATGTTCAGTGCAATCAGAGTGTACAACTTTTCCTTTTTTTTTTCTTCATGCCATCAGATTGCTAGTTTTTATTTTACACTTTCTTTGTAAGCCCTCCCCTTACCGGGAACGGCCCCTGCCTGTTCCGTAGCGCTAAAGTGCATCACCTTCGCTGCCCGAGAAGGCAGGCCAGCTGCTCCTCGTGGTGCTTGGGCCAGCTGCTGCTCCCGGAGTAGAACGGAAGGGAATTCCAGAGCCTGGGATCCCGAGGTTGCTCCCCAGCGAGGCGGTGCTCGGTGCACTGCCAGTACCCCCGAGAGCCAGTCGGGAACACCGCGGTGGTTACCGAGGCCCCCAGGGTGAACTTCGTGCAGAGCGTTCTTTGGCTCTCGGGGTTTCGTCTGCAGTCAGGGCAAATGGTACCTCGCGATTTCGGTACAGACTGTGTGTCTTGTTTTCTGCCAGTCTCTTGCTAACCTTTTGCAGATGATATAGTTTGACAAATGCAAGTAAAATTAATTTGGGATGAGGTGGCTCTTATTGTAAATATGTACTCATTTTAAATCCCCTGTGGTACTTTGATTTGTCTTTCCATTTTCCTCATTAAGTACATTCTTATTAAAAATGTCCTTTGGGATAGGCAGGAGGTAAGCCAATGTGATTGCTCTTTGCCTAATCATAGAATGAGCAAGGTTATCTGAAACTTTTTCTAATTTTCAGTTTCAACAATGCTTATGAAAAGAAAATCAATGGACATTTTTAATAATGATTAGGTAATATCATAACTGTTACTGGCCCAAATCTCAGACCTCTACTTGTGTCAATTCACCTTAAAGAAGAAGTGCCACTTAAAGAAGTTTTGTTTGATCTTGGCGATGAATTTTTTTGTAATGCACTGCTTATCTTTTTTTTTTTTTTTTGGTTTTAAAAACACAATCACTAGACTTTTTTTGTAAACCATTGTAACTTTTAACCTTTTTTTTTTTTTGTCTTTTTAAAAATGTTAGGCATTTGTTTGGGTTATTTTTCATCTTTTTGTTAATGCTCTTTGTTTGTATTTGGAATATTTGAATGGTGACAGACGGTAAAGTAACAAATGTAAATGTGGGCCATAATCAAAACACTTCTCACTTTTCCTGGACTTACAGAAAATTACCAATTTTTCTGTGGCCTCTCTCAACATTGGATTATCATTAAAGCTGAAATAGAGGCATTAGTTGCATTGAATTTGCCAAATGATGTCCTCTGTCTGTAGATTTTATGATCTTTTTTGTAATTATAAAATTTCTTTGTCATTGGTGCTAATGGAAAAATGTGTGTTTGTTTATTGACAGCTATCAGGACTAGCCCCAATGGAAAAAAAAAAAAAAAAAAAGAAGAAAAAAAAAAGTATTTTGGTGTTTACCGAGGACTGAAATTTTTCATTTAGCTAATTTTTAAAGAAAGGTTCCATAGAAAGGGTGTGCAGTACTAAAGGAAAAATCCATGTGATTAATGTTTTCATTATGTTCATGTAAGAAACCTCATATTTTAGCCATAATTTTGCATACTGAGGATCCAATAATCAGAAAAGTAATTTTTGTCACATTATTTATTAAAAATGTTCTCAAATACATTATCTTTCTTGCATAGTTTCTTGTGTTCCCTGAAACATAATTTTAGGGGCAACTCTCATCTTATTTCTATTGGTAAGAGTTGGAATCTGTTCCTCTGGAATCATTCAGTTACAATAGCATGAGAAAAGTAGGAGAGCTGGATGCAGCCTGAGATTTTATGTAATTACAATTGATTGCCTTAAAGATCTGATTTCTGGGCGCTTCATGAACTGTGATAATGAAAGCTTCTCTTAGCCTGCCAGTTTCCAGAGAGAGCTGACGAAGAAAATCTGTACCAACAAAATCATTCACCTCAGGGGTGAGACACATTTGTTACAAAGGCCAGGTAAGAGGAGAGGATGAATATTATGAGTCATATGTTTGTTGGGACCTGCACAAATGCAGGTTTTCTCACCTACCTGCTGTCCTCCTGGGCTGTAGCTATTCTGTGGCTGGCAGAGTCCTGCTGTGGATCACAGTCAAGCAGGTGATTGTCCCTTTTTGACTATTGTATTTTCAGAAGCCTGTACTCCTACTGATCACCCCGTTCTTGCTTTTCCTTATCCTATACCCATCATCCCAGTTAAAAAAAAAAAAAAAAAAAAGAGAGGAAAAGAGATAACCAGCACATTTTATAAAACAAAAAAAACCAAAACAAAACAAACACTGTATCTTTTATTAAAATAAGTGGTTTTGCCTCTTTTGACTGCCTTTCCCAAGAGATTTAAAGAGGCTGTAGCTAGATCCTACTACAGCACCCGCTATCTTCCCACAGAACGTGACTAGAGCTTTGACAGCTTAATAGGCCTCAAGTGTAATTTTTATTTGTAACTGTAGCTTTGAAGCAGGTATTAAGGAGAATAAGTTATGTGTGTAACCTTTCTATGTTACTTTTTTGGGGGATGTCTTCAGTCCTCGTGCCTGAATTCAGACCACGCTGTGGTAGAGCCAGTGTTATCCAGACAGGAGCCCAGAGCCCGGAATGTGCCACAGGAGGTACCCATCTGGCCTGCACCTTTCCTTTGGAGGAAAGAGGCAGGAGAGGTAGTTTCATGGGCACAACTGAATGTCTTTCCTGGCACCAGGAAACAGCCTTTTGCTCTGGGTTCAAGCCATTGCCACAGCAGGGTGTGGGGAACAAGGTGGAAGTGTCTCTGAGCACAGAAGCTTTAAGCCGCTGCCAAAGGTGTTGTGGTGCATCACAAAACTGGGGTCTGGTTGCAGCTGTGGTGTGTAGACCTCTGTAAGGTGTATCTGCCCAGAAACACTGGTGGTGCATGCCTGAAATAACAGGTAAGGTACTCACTTCATTCTTTGCTACCACGGTGACAAACTGGAAACCACACCCTGGATCCCCAGCCAATATCTAGAAGTCAGACTCCAGATGAAGTTCTGACCTCAGACTGCAGTAAGTGGGAATGTTGCCCTGTGAGGTTTTTGATGAAGTTGTATGAATTTGGTGGTGGTGTTTCCTAAGAAGTTATTTGGATTGTTTTGTGATTGCATTCCTGTGATTAGCAGAGTCTTGAGGCAGTGTGTTGCAGAGTTGTCAAGGATTCTTTGACCCACACTGGGTCCTCTGTGCGCTATGGTCGTACCAAAACCAATGTAATTAAGATAAAATATGCACAAGCTTGATTTTAAAATTATGACTGTTGTTAATTGGTATTGAGACACACTTGACTTAGTCTTTGGCATTCAGGTACAGTAAAACAAATGCACTTGTGCACAGCTACACTACCTAAAGAATTATGAAGGGATTGAAAAGCCAACACAACAAAAGAAAGTAGTAATTGGAAGTTTTGGTTGTGCTCTATACCTGAAGAAATCAAGTATCCTACTAGAAAATGCATAACTTTTGTCTTCTGGGTTAATACAATGGATGTAGGCATTTTATTTTTTCTTACAGTGTGTCCTGTGAAATCCTGTATGACCTCCTATTATATTTGACTTTATGCAAAGTAATATTCATCAATATACTATGAAATATGTCAAAAATAGTATTTGTAAAATTTTAGAAAATGCCTACATTTTTAGCATTATTTATCACTCTATTTTCCACTGAGTAATTAGTCTGAAGTATTAATGGTAAAGTGGTTTTATTTTAGGGTAGTGTAAATATGCCCTGGATCTGTATTTGCAAAAAGCTGTACAGGGGTAGTTAGCTCTAGCTGATCATGGAACCCAGGCAATATGGAGCTTCAACTCCATATTTTAACTCCAAATATATTTAAACTGTCTATCAATTCACTTCTTGTGTTTCAGAGCCAACTATTCATTGCAATACCAACCTAGCTAAATTACTGCTTTAGTTAGACTGTAATTTTAGAGAATGTTTTGCTTTTAACATTCTCTACAGTAGTATTATCTTCCTTCGATAAACTTAAGGAACAGAGGGCTTCCATGAGAAAACTGTAGGATCTGCCTAACATAGCATCTGTTCTGTAATATGCTTTTTCAAAAAGCTAACCTTCAACCTCTGTATTCACAGCTCCTGAAAGAATTTTTAACTATCAGCAACAGAACCAGCTATTAGAAATTAGAAGTGCTATATCCCTTAAGTGAAGCTTACAAATTAATTAAAGGATCTACTTACAAGTGGAGAAAATAATTTTATACATTATTTTTGCTTATATTACAGATGAAAATTCTTTGCAAAGGAAGTCCTACTTCTTACACATAAGAGAAGCATTATAGTATGTTTAGTGTGTGCACAGAAAGATACTTGTATCTGCAAATGTAGATTTTCATGGGTTTGCAGTTTTGTATTTGCTGAGATTAAGGTTGGGAAATAAGATTGTATTCCAAACACTGAGATGAAAGGTAAATTTGTTTATGGATGTTTGAGGTCTACCCACACGAGTGACGCCAGTGTTGCCATGGACTTCATTGTCCCTGGACATGCCCTTCAGCATCTTCGTTTTGTATTGAACTTACTGAAAACTGAAGAATTTAAGTCACATGATGAATCTTTAAAATTGACAACAGCTGTGGATCTCAGTGTGAGCTGTTTACCCAGGTTTGATTTTCTTTAGTTTCTGGGGATTTTTTTGACTGAGTATGGTGATTTCTCTGCTGCCTATAAATATGCTCTTCATAAAAGCCAGTGCACTACTGTGCTGTCAGTGACAGTGAAACAGTTGAGGATTAGGAACATTATTTCTTTAGCTGCTACTTTCTTTTTATCAAGCCGCTGAATTGTGGATCACAGAAAACAGTCAAAGACTTGAGATGACACCATGGAAATGAGGATCCTTTTACATTTTATGTCCATATTTTGTCCCATCCTATTCAGAAAGAGGAAAAAGAATTGATGAAAGTGGAATCCAGCAGGAACACAGACTAGAGAGGGAGAATCAAGGTATATAAAGAGAAAAGAAAAATGGAGGAGCTAGGAACCCAAGTCTCATTGAAGCTACTGGCAAAAATACTGTTGAAGTGTCCTGGAAGTAAATTACTGTCTTATGGAATGGCAAACAATAGCTATTGCAGTGCAAAGAACACTGGAAGAAGAGTGAAATCTTTGCTGCATGCTTGTTTTGTTCAAGGTCCTTGCTAAATATACACCAAATGGCCTCATTTTAAGCTCCCAGAAGAGAAAAGTGGAAGTTTAATTCACCTTGGTATTCAGCCTGGTTGTCACATGACATGATGAGAATGGGACCTACTCAGTTCTAGTCTCTCTATCTGGCATAAAGTGGAGCCAATTGCTCTTCAGATTTTTTTTTGGAGTATGACAATCAAAGCCATGATGATAAAAATGGTGTTTATTGATTTTTTTTTTTTCCCAAGCCTAAGATATTTTTAGCAAAGGCAACATCAGGAAATATAGAATAAAAGTACTTAGTATCGACTTTTATTCTGTGGCTTCCCCCAGTCTTAAAGCACAGATATGGTTCAAAGACAGCAGCAAGGGATAACAGTAAAGAAGCCCTTATGGGCTTTGATGCATAGAAGGACAAAAGGAAAACAAAGCAAAATACATAAATTGGAAAAAAAAAAAAAACCCTCCACCCCTCTTTCAGCAAATGGTACCTAATTAGATATTTGTAAAGCACTCGGACAGCATGAAAATAATGGCCAAGAACCTTTATTTCTGCTATGTTAATTGTCACAGAATCAAAGATTTCGATATATTCCTGAAAAAGATGCTTGTAAAAGAAATTGCACTCTACTGAGTCAAGTGAAGAGCTGTGCAGTTCCTCATGTCTAGTAACAGACTGAAAAAAACAGAGCTGAGAAGTAGGTCCTGCCACAAACTTCTCAGCAGTATACCAAGTCTTTGCCCCACTGATCTTACTAGTGATCTATCTAATGAGCCCCGCTCACCTTACTAATAATAATTAAAATAGAAACAAAACGTTAGTTTGCATAGCCTTTGTTAATGATAGTACAGAGGTGGCAGCATTTGATGGCATAGACAGCTTAATACTTACAAGCCATCATAATCCCAAAGTCTCTATTTCTTGGATACTAACACCTGAAATTATTGCAGAGACAGCGTAACAATGCAATGTGCCAATGGAGTCCAGTCTTACAGGAAAAATAATCCATTTAGGCAGATGTAAACAGTTCACAAGTGCCAAATGGCTAGATCGATCGATCTATTGATCTGTTCCTGGAGCTAAATTCACTCTTATGGGATCCATTTAGGAGGGACACGTATATTATTATGCTTCTGCTACTGTAGGTTGATTTCGTCGGCAGGACTTCACGAGTCATCATTGGCTTTATGTGCACAAGATGTAAGGGAAAAGAATGTACATTTGTTCAGTAACCTAAACTTTTCTGCCCTTCTGTGCTTGTGTTTTGACGTTCTTTTCACTTGCATTTTACCCTTTTTCTACAAAAATGTCACAGAGTGTGCAGGATGCTAAAACCCTTTCTGTTTGTTGAGCACATCTGTGCCTTTGGTGAGTACTTTGCAAATGCTTCTCTTCAGGGAGAATTTTTAATTTTTCCTTTAAAACTCTGCGTAGTACTGTGAAACCAAAACCACGTCTTCACTGTTAACCTAATCCTGGAGAGCTCACTTTGGCTGTCTGTACTAAAGGCAGGCAGTAATTCCAGGGCACACGCTACAAACACTTTATCCTGCCTGTGTAGCACTTCTGAGAATTTATCAAAATCACTAAGAAAGACTAGCAGAGTGCTGATGTTCAGCTTCTGAAGTCTTGCAATGTTTTCCTTTTTCCTGCATGATTAATTGCCGCAAATACAAGCTCAGCCTTCTGATGTGCTGGGAATGCAACACTTTACCTCGTCCAGTTGTTGCTTCCATCCCCTTGTACATGTGTCCTTCTCCTCCAGCTTTCACAGGGCTTTGTCCACTGTACTCCAAAGAGAAGGTTAGGTGCACAAGAAGTTAGATGTAAGGTGACAGGGGCTGAAGAAATCGTTCTTTCCAGAATGTTAGTCTGGGGCTATGAAAGAAATCAGCTTGTCAAACCCCAAAACATTTGGTCTTCCTGTCAGTGTGATCTAAGATGAACTGATTGAGTGTGTAAGTGCTCGGAAAGGAGGTGGTCAGAAACTGATGTACTGAATGTACCGAATCTAAAATTGACGTATAAAAACGGAGGTGAAGAGAGGGTTTGAAACTGCGCTTAAATGTATTTTGTGGTTTGTTTTGATGGATTTTTTTGCCCTTGCAGGAGAACATGTAAAAGACTGTTATGTTCCTACTTTATTGTATATGAAAGCTTAGGAGTAAAATAAAAAAAAACAGGTGAGATTGCCATTTTTGGCTACCACAGTAACGATTATAAAACTCTCAAATGAGAAGTTTCAGCTACATCCATTTTTTACACGACTGACAGATTAATAAGGCTGTGCCAACAAGATACCAATGAGCACGTCTGAGCCCCATCTTAAAATGTAGGGAAAGAACCTTGAAGGAATATTCTCACTGAAATAACAAACAAGACCTTAACTGCATTTCCTGCAGTAGAAGGGTGCTACAGACACTTAACTTTTGCAGTGGATATGCCTCAGAACAGTCTGAACCCCTGTGGCAATTAGAATTATGATACAGTGGGATTAATTTGATGTCTGTCAGGCACTCTGAAGATGAACGTTTCTGTATAAGCCATAAGTAGCAGTAGCACTTCTGTCAGTTTTGCCTTGCAATCAGTCAGGATGTTTTCTCAATAGCTTTTGGAGAGCTTTTATTTAGTTACTTAACCAGTCCACTGAAGTGCAATAAATCTATACAACAGAAAGGAAAAGGAAAACAAAAAATTGATTTTATGTGGATTCTCTTTTTTCTTCCATGCTCACTGACTGTAGGCTTGCTTTCTTGGATGCATGCACACTGTCACTATGTTTTGACATCATACCCACACTGGGGAAATGCAAATTCCAAGTGCCAGGAAAACACATATGTATACTAATTTCAATTGCTTTATACTTCTTGGTGACAGTAAACTATAAAGGATGTTAGTCCAGCGAACAATGGTAAAATTTTGTTGCTGTCAGTGATATACTGACAAAGTGCTTAACAAAATAATATGAGTCATCATTTTTTTTTAAATTCAATTCAGATACTACCATCAATTTATATAAACTATCAAAGGAAAACCGAGATGAAAAATCTAAATGGTACTTTCCTTGAGTATTTTCTGGTTGCAATACTCCAACAATCAGAAGCAAACATTTCTTTATGGGTTCTAGTTATTGTCATCAAACCAGTTTTGTGTTGGTGAAAGATGGCATAATTTTTTTCCCAGAGATGCTGAAACAAATATTGAAAAATGTTTCTATTGAGTGGTTAGGAATCTCATTCAACACGTCCAGAAAAGCCTTGTGTGACAGATTCGTGAAGAACATCCAAGAAATATTGTGAATATTTCTTCAAGCATTATAATGGGCAGCAAAGTATCTTTATAACTTTCCCTTTCCTAAACCAGCTGCTTGGAAACTTCAGTTTTCTACTAACTTCAGATCATCATTCTTGTAGTTGAGTAAGATATAGCAGGATATTTTTCCACCCCTCTTAACCTGCAAGTAGCAGAAATCTAAGCAACGTTATATTTTTAAACAATCTTCATTACAGCTGCCATGACAATGTCTAGATTTTGGCCCTCTCAAAACAGCAGAATGCTACTCCCAGCCCATCTCCATTTGTCTTGTCAGGTCAGGTGGCTGAATCCTCTGGACAAGGGCTCTCTCTCAACTGAGTACCTGTGTGAGCAGAGCATCGAGTCTGGCATCGCTGCCCTAATGTAAACATCACAATGTAATTAGTATTAAAATGTAAGGCCTAATGATATTCTGAGACTATCAGTGGAGCCCCTTGAGGATCAATTTTGGGACAGTCTTATTTAATATTTTCATTAAAGTGCTTGGCACAGAAGCGGGAGGCCGGTAATGGAATGTGCTGATCACGGAAGTTGTGAGCAATTGTCTTTATGGAGGAGCAGTGGGTCACCTTGAGGACTGGAGTATCAGAAAAAGCATGAAATTAAGCAGTTCACTATGCAAGGTCATGCTGTTAGGAATTAAAGTGAATGTCCATTATATGCTGGAAATTCATCAGTTGTAAACAACAGCGAGGAAGAAAAAGGCTTGACTGCATTTATTGACCACTGAAAGTTCTAGAAGCTCACAGTGAGATGATGTCAGTAAAAACAAAGCAAAAATAAATGCAAACCTGAGGTATCCAATAAAATTTATTTCCAGTAGAAAGGGAGAGAAATGTAGATTTCATTATCTCAGCACTTAGAAAAACACAAATGGAATGCTCTGTCCAAATCCAGTTGTTCGTGGAGCTGATACTGTGGTGAAATTTATAGAAAATTGGAAGTATCTACGCTCCGTTACCACATATGTTCCTTGTAAATAGAAGGATTGTAGTGAAGAGATTTTCATTCATGTCATAGTGCAACTTCTTGATAGGAGCTATCGTGGAAAAACCGTTCTTTGACATGTTTATGGGTGAAAAATCCAAAATAATCTCTCTTTGGTCTCAGTGTAGTTGGTCTGAAATTTCAGTGACAGCTATCTCTTCAGTAGCAACCTGTTGACAGCCAGACTCATCAGGAAGGTCATGAAAGCACAAGATGCAATTTTTCCCCGACTCCTGAGGCTCTGCTTCTGAAACTGGGTGAAACAATAGAGTATCACCTTCGCTTTCAGAGCAAGGCATTAAGGTTAATACTTAAGTCAGGGGTTTCCATCTAAACCTTAATCTAAAGATAGGAAAAGAAAAGCGAACAGTTGTCTTAGTGGTTTTGGAGAAATGGCAGAGTACCAATAGCTTGAGATAGCCTATGGTGGTCAACTTGGTTTCACTATTCTTACAATTAAATGGATAGACAGGAAATAATGAACTTCATTCCTGTAGTAACTGATTTCTTTTTGTTAGACTGATGCTTTTTTTATACAGTGTTACGTATTTCTTTGATTCCTTTCTATGTGACTGCAGAAGTAATTCAGTGTCCTGAAAGTATATCTTTTTCACGCAAGATGCTAAGTGTGAAAATAAAAGAAATCATTTTCAAATAAATTATTTAGAAGCCTAGGATTTAGACCCTGAGCATGTTTTGCTATGTTCAAACATTTTAGGCACCTTAACATGATGGTTATGCAATTTTTAGCATCTCAGTGTAATTAGAGATAATCTTCTCCCCCAGTATTTCAGTGTAGAAAAGTTGCTGCCACCATAGGTGAATCTCACATAGAAAGGGAAAGGAGATTAACAAGTTTATAATGTTTTTATTGATACTGAAACATCTTACAGTGTCATGGTATGAAAAATGCTGGTACAATTGTAATCATAGTAATTTATAGTATATCAACCAGTCTAAACTGAATATCCATTCTGTGACAAAAGTGTGGTTTCCATATATATATATCCCTGAGATTAGCCCCTTTGGTTAGAGCAGGGTGCTACTGAAAGGTTGTGTGTTTGGTCCTGGTATGGGCCATTCACAGGGAGTCAGTGATGCTTGTGGGTCCCTTCCAACTCACAGTATTCTGTGAAATTTGTGGTTTAAAAATTCATATGTGTTTTCTTGACTGTAATGACCTGTCATATGGCTTTTTTCCAGTGATGAAAGCTGTAACATGATTTTTCAGACAGAATTTACCTATGAACTCATCCAGGCACTTCCCCAGAAGACATTACTTCTCTTCATCCACCTCCTGAAATTGCCTTTTGTGTCCAGCTTGTAACATTGAAAGGGAATTACACCCCAAAGGCTCTGGGGCAGATCTTTGGAAAAAGAACTTCTCCTGGCAAGTCGTGGAGTAATTGCCTCTCAGCAACCTGAGCACAGTGTCTGGTTTGGCAGTCTGACCTTAAACTCTAACCTCTAGTTTTTTATTATCATTATTGTCATATCTGCTTCTCTGTCATTAAGAGACTTTCCAGTTTCACTTTATTCAGCTGGGAGCTTTAAACCCTCTGGCCCGTAATTTCCTTTTCTTCTTTTGGCATTTCTTTTCCTCAGTCCTTTCATGAAACTTGTCTGCGAGTGACATGCCCTCTATAAAACATAAACCATAATTACTCTAGGATTGCTCATACTTGGCATAAATACTATACTTGCAAGTATGTGGCTTATAGCTACACATCACATTTAATTAAATTGCAAACTGCATCTTATGTTGTCCTTCAGGAGAAAGAAAAAAGGAAGCGAGAAGGCAAACTTGTCTGTGAGGATTTGTCATTGCAGCCACCATGTTTAGGCAACAGCTCCGCATAACAAGGGCGTGTGTGGATGGCACACACCGTTCTCTTTTTTACTTGCTGGGGTTAAGTGCATGCCTTGCAGCCGTACCTGCCTCTTTTTGCTTGTTGTGATCTGTGCCCCAGGGGTGAGGGTCTTCTGACCCAACCATAGCAGTCTGAGCTGGGACCGCAGCGCACCCTCCTGGTGCGACTCTTGTCATTCCAAGATACACATCCGAAGTAAGCCCGGTAACTGCCCCTTCCTCTTGGTTGATGGCCTGTGCCAGTGACCCGGGAGGACCAGCTCAGATTCGATATTGGCACTGCTGATGCCTGAATTTGGGTGTGATTCGTTCCATCCCTGTCATCTTTACTTAAAAAAAAAAACATACAAACTTTCTTTTTACCGCTGAGATAACCATTTACATTACACGGTGAAACACTTGTGTTTGAGCACCTCGAGTAGTTCCTTCAAAAGAACTCTGATTTGATTTTATTTTTTGGGATTGGTTATATTGCCTTTGTTCTTCTTAGGATAATAAGAATTGCTGTTCTAAAAAAAGGCAACAGAAGCATAAGCAGTAGTTTACTGAAAGGTGGAAGTTCTTGTGGATCTGTGTTTCTTCTTCTAAGGCATTTTTTTCTTAGAAAATGCTGAAATGAGTTATTTTGAATTTCTCATTTGCATCAATTCTGTTTTGTCACTACATGTTAACATGGCAGAAATGGAACATTATTGGTTTGAAAGATTTCAACACTCTGGGTTATTAGAGGGTTTTTTTAAATCCTGTCAGTGAAAAATTTGTGAAACACTAACCTTTGCTTCTTGTAGGGGGTAAAAAGAAACTCAGGAAGAATTCTGTTTTCTGTCTAGCTGTGGATTTCTTCAGACACTGAAGGTTAAAAATGCTGGCTTAGGAAAGTCTACAATTTCAACCAAACCCTTCTGTCTTTATACAAATGCAAATACGACTGAAATCTTGATCTTGGTTGGCGGCCTCTAAGCAGAGTTTTCATTCAAAATCTAGGTCTGCACAGCTTCCAGAGTCTAATGATGTGAACGTTCCTTGGATCTGTATCGCTGTCTTTCAGGCTACCCTTCAAATTGAACTGAATCCTAATCTCTGGCAATGTATCAAGGACAACAGGGAGACAGTTTTAGCAGCAAATCCATAGGAATGTAGTTTTATTTCTGAAGAAAAGCACTGTGGCACAATTCTTTTTTAGCCTCCTCAGTTAGAGTTCAAATTTTAACATAATTTTTATTTTCTCATGGAAATACTTAAGTGTGGCTTTATAAAAGTCCTTGTGAACGTGGCAATTTTAAGGTGCACGTTTATCAATTATACATAGCACTTAGTGGTATAGACCATAACTTTTAACGTATTTTTTAGTACTCTCAATATGTTTTCACTTGGAGCTGGAAAAGGAGATCCTAATGTTACTGAATTGGAATCTCGTTCATAAATAATTTTGTCTCAGTTCTTACTGTTGCATCAAACTGATTATGTGAGAGGAGTTCATGAAGAGGTCACCAAAGGTACATAAAAATTAGAGGTGACTCTTTACTTACTCTTAGGACAGTGCAAATACTGTGGTATTTCAAGCACAAATTTCTCCCAGTTCTTCACTCAGTGTGGCCAAACCATTCATAATATTTTACTCTTCTGTTCTAAAAAACATTGGCTAAAATTCTACAAAATAGGATAAATATATATAAACCCGGTACATAATCGTATAAAATGCTATCCATAATAGTTTAGTGCTTGCTATTTTTTAGAAGTCTAAACCTTTGTTATAAATCAGACTTTTCAGGTGTTTTTTTCCTGGTGTTGTTTTCCTGTCCAAGTCCTGCAATTCACATCTGACTAATCCCTTCTCATACCTGAAAACTGAAGGATTAGTGGCTGCTTTTTTTCTGTGCTGTTTTAATACTGTCCTGTCTAATTTAGAGAGGCATTTGACACAGAATATGGAAAGAGCTGTGTCATCGTTCAGCAGAACACATTCTTATTACAGCTGCATCTGGCTATGATAGTTGACCTTTACTTGAATGTAAAAATTAATGCTTTGTCTAAACTAAAACATAGATGATTTCCCTACAAATTACCAGAAGAGGTCTTTGATAAATAGTCACAGCACTTGAACACAAAATGACTTTGAACATCATGACAAGAGGAAAGCAAAACATTTGTTAATATATTTCAATGGGCATTTCATTTTAATTCTTGTTGGCTGTGGTGTGTGGATTCTTAAAAAACCACCAACTCAGTAGCATTTACAGACCTAATGATATTTATCAGGCACTTTTACAGACATTTTATTTATTTATTTTTATTACAGTCCTGCCATGAGCCTATCTGCTAAATGTGTTGACATAACACTGTAGCTGAAAGCTGCACAAGCAAGAAAACTGTTGACTTGAAGAAAAGTCTTCCCTGAATCTTTCTCCATATAAATATATGTATGTGACAACTAGTATTCCTCACTTAATAGGTTCTCTTTGCTACCTGGACACTTATACCATTATTTCATAAATATTCTCCTTTTCTGGTTTTTAATTATTTGATTTTTTTTTATGGCTTTAATTTATTTCTAGGTTGGTTATTTTCTTGCTGCTATTGTCACTAGTCATCATTGTGCTTGTTTAATTTATTGTTTATTTCTCTTCTGACAGGAACAGACATTATTATTTTTTACAGTGTGCAGTGAATGTAGCTTCGGTGTTTTCTGTTCTGGGTAGAAAGCTCACATTTTCTCTCGCTCACTCTCCCCCATGATCCTCGTATCATAACTCCAAGTTCAATAACTGGATGACAGTCCCTTATCTTAATAATTTTCTTATGTTGAGGCTATAAAAACTAGTGGAAAAGTCTGTTTACCAGTAGAATAATTCTGACTGAACAGATCTCAGTTTGGATTCCAAGTAGCACACGGAAGTATTCTTCTCCCCTCACACCTTCATAATAGTAGCTCATGTTGCAATCACAGCAAGGATTTACGATGATGATTTCCCTTTGACAGAAACAAGCCACAGAACTGGCACTAGGAGAGTAAGATACACTCTGTAGTCCCCGATTCCAGTCACAGCATGGCAAACACTCAGCCTGTGCAAACCAAGTAATATTGATATCAGTATTAAAATAATCCTTTTAAGTCAGGCACATAACTAAATGACAAGTAATCTCTTGCTGCTAGGCTTACTCAGAGTCACTCAGATTTATACCTGGTGATGAATAAATATTGTGTATTAACCTCAAGTTATGCAAGCAGTACAAGCTTGTAGCTTCTCTACTACTCTTTGATCTCAGTTTTTTTTGGTCTCATCTAGGTCTGTCTCTGCCTACCAATCTCTTGGAGTCAAAGACTCTGCTGCTCAGATATTGCCTGATGGCTTTGGTATGTGATCACCCTGAGGCTTGAGTTACTGGAGCTAATAGCATTACCACATAGTTCAGAAAAATATTCCCCTCCCAAATTATTTTAAACTATTAGACCTGTCATCCTGTGTACTTTCTCGCTTGTATTAGTCACCTAGAATAAATACCAAAGCAGTCTTAGAAGACAATTGTCTGCTTAGTTTCAGCAGAACTTGAGCCCCTGTGGATTATCATTCATTACTGGTGATAGTGATTATTGTTAAATTGGGGGTTGTTTTTGTTTTGGTGGTTTTTATTTTTTAATTTAGTTGATAGGGAACAGAGTTATTTCATTCTAATGAATGCTTGAAGAACTTCTATGTTGCTTTTATTTGCTAGGCTTATGGCCCTTCTTAGGGGGCAGAATTTAACACAGGCAGAATTTTATAGCTTATACACTGTTATACACTGGTTTGAAGCTAAAATAGAGTCTAATAATGCTAATATAGCTAGTTTAAAAATAAATGTGTTTAGGCATTTTAAAATACAGAATTATTTCCAGCTGTTCTGTGAAAGTGTGATACCCTCAATAGAACACAGAAGATAACACAGTAGAAAAATCAAAGTAAAATGCATCTTTTAAAGTCTGTGGAATTTGAACCAAATTAATCTCTGACAGTATTGAATAGGAGGTTCCAGGTGGAAATGTTGGTAAAGGGTTAGCCTCATAAAATAAAGAAAATGAGATCATTATTTACTGGGGGTTTGATGAAAACTCTATTTAATGCTGTGCTACATAATTACAAAATGGCCATAGGCTGCTGAGTAATCTGATAGCCTGGGAGCCTTACAAACCATGAGTAACAACACCATTGATGACACTGAACTCTCCAGCAGTGATGACAGCTACAGCCTAGAACATCTCTGCTTAGTTAGCTCTGTAAATGTTTCTAGCTGACATTTTCTGATAGGAGCAGGGCGCAGTAGAACAAGACTTGTGTACTGGTGCCCTAAGCCTGGTTTTACTGGATGTGCTGGGCTCCTGATCTGAGGTGAACGGGGCAGGCCTGAACAAAGGCAGCAGGGCACGCAACCCCACTGCTTAATTATCATATCAGAAATATGGGGGTAGCTGTGCAGGGGGATTTAGCTGTGTGGGGTCCCATTAAAGTCAGCATCATGTGGCTGAATCCCCTTGATATCATTTCAAGTATTTACCCTACAGCGAGCAAGTGGGTCTGATGATATGGTTGTACCGACTCGTGTTCACTCACTCTTGCTGCCTGGTAGTGCAGTTCTCTGTTTTCTGTGCCACGGTATTATTTTAAGTGGCTGAAATTACTATATTATTAGCAGAACGATTGCACTGTCATAATTTTCATTGTGGATTCTGCCTTTCCAATTTCATAGCCCAGCTGTAAAAATTTGCTGGAGGTGCAGGTTTGGTGTGTTGTGCGAATTATGATGAAGTAATAATTTTATGTGTTCTGCAGAAAAGTTGAGATGGGTATTTTTCTTAGGTGGATAAACATTCATCTTGCAGGTGGTGATCAAGACAGAGGGGTTTTGTATATCTTCTCACTTTTTCCAACTTAATTGCCACTTGGGCACAAATGTAAGCTAAACCACTGCAAGTTAATTTCCAGAAAGCTGAATGAACTGCAGGGATCTCCATGATATTTTGTACCCCAGTTCCTTTTTTGAACCCCTAGGGAAAGAGCTGTTACAGATTTAGCTAGCAAGATGTTTCTGTGCCCTTGAACATCTTTGCAGCAACATCAAAGAATCTTTTTGCGCTCACGGTAGCAATTTCTTCTCAGTTGAAAGGGGGGCCTGAATTTATCCCACACCAAGCTAGAAAAGGAAGAGAAAGGAACAAAAAGAGAATAAGAATGTGAAAGAACAAGGGAGAAGGGAAGGCAGAAGGGAAAGGGGGAAAGTGTGAGCAAAAGAGAGCCAAAGAGCAAGGGAAAAGGAGAAACTTTTCTAGTTTGAACATCTCACTGCAGTGTACTGGACGAGGCAAGGTCTAATCCAGTTAGCAGAGACCCTGTCACTTCTGGGTTCTTCATTTAGGAGGCAATTACAGAAAATGTCCCAATGGGTCAATCTGCCTCGTGCAACTCCGTGACCTTGTTGCCCTCCAGCCCTGCTCCCCTGTGTCACCCACGAGGGAAGAGTGAGGCAACCCCATCACTGAGGCAGCGAATTGCAGGGGCTGGGTGGGATGTAGCACCTGCTTTCCACTCTTTCTTCTCCTGAGGTAAGAGGGAAGCTGTGCCTGCTACTTCCAAAGAGGAAAAAAAAAAAAAAAAAGGTTTCTGTCCCTTTTCCTGAGGGGAAGAGTTTCTTTAGCTTCTTATATGCAGGCGAATGCAGGGTGTAACTGCAGTCTGAGAGGAACGAGTGGTCGTTCGGCACAGGAACAAGAAAATAGGGCTGAAGGTCTGTTTAAGGCTTTGTTTAAGTTAAAGATCCATTCCTTCATTCAGGAAATTTCATTTTAAGATATGGAACAAATGAGGACTGGACAGACTGCAAACCTTGAAACAAGGCTTTCAGAAAGGCCCATTTTTTTTTGCTTTAAAACATTGGTTTGTATGGCTTTAAAAGCAGATCAGTTTTCCCTGTATTTCTGGAAGTCACACATTACTCAGTCTATTAAGCCACTGTAAGTATATGTATGAGCATGTTTTTGTCACAGCTTTTAATTTGTTTACTCATATTTATCAGAACTTTTCACCGCCTTAATGTCATTTCTGGGAGCATATTAACACTAACTGCCTTGTAGCTGAATTTTCAGCTTCCATGCTGAGCAAAATCAGTTCTGCTTTCAGACAGAACTTTTCCACGGTGATTGACAGGAATGGATGGCAAGTGAAGTTCCAATGGAGTGCTGTAGGAGCCATTAAAATGGCCATGCTGATTATTATTTTGAATTGATAATAATGCAGAGATTTGTGTTTTGTTGCTGCACTGATGGGTGGGTTTTGGGTAGCTATCACCATATTGAAATCCTTTAGTGATACAGCCCTGCATCTAGTGCTGAAGGATGTTTCCTTCCTCTGAGGGGCAGACGAGATTAGGGAGCTGAAAATATTTATGTGGCTCATTATCCCGTAGAAAAAATTAATGTGTTGTAAAGCTAAAAATTTCCCCTTAAGAACTGGAAGCTTAGTGCAAATTTCTGTAGTGTGGAAAATTTAAGGAGATTTGCCTGTTTGGTTTTTTGAGACAGATGAGCTAAACACTTTGAATCACAGTGAGCTCTAGCTAGGGGGGTTTTCCCATATTTGCAGTAGGTGATGAGGATACAGTATCGTGAGGGTGCAAACCCCAACAAATTAGACTAGTACAGCATGAGATATGCATTGTGGTTCTCAAGTGATACAGTCATCAAAAGAGATCTCTGTCTCTTTCCAAGTGCTTTGGATTAAAATTTTAATCCTTCAAATCATCAATTTGGCTGTATGGTACTTAGAAGTGAGATTATGATGGACAAGACTCTTATCACATTTAGACACACCCAAAAAAAATGCTGTTTTATGCTGAAAGATCACTATTTCTACAAGTTCTCAAGTCAAGGAATACCATAAGCATCTGTGTTTTTTGCTTAGCTCAAGAAACAACTTTGTTGGCAGAGGTAGTACTTGAACAGAAGATGCAGGCAATAATACATTATTAACCTGCAGGAAAGGGGTCAGCTCTGTTGTCCCACCCTTTTTTAGATTTACCCAAATGGTACACCCAGAGTACCATTTGATACTGAAGAAAACATCCAAGCACTATTTTAGCTATCTATCTTGGGGTCAGGAATATTTTATACTTCTTTTTTTCATGAAGAAAGCAAAGAAGCAAACAAACAACAGATCTGGCAAATACAAAATCTAACCTTCCTGTGACCACAGACGTTGTTAAAAATTACAGTCAAATGTTATTGCCCCCATCAGAGAGAGGACAGGGATACTGTTGGCTTAATGACCTGTAACCGTATACTTATTTCACAGATATGTAGTTTCTAGCACTCTGTTTGGCTGGAGAGATCTCATCTGAATAATGACTGTGCACAACTGTTTCTGCCAAACCACAGTGCTTCTGCATCTCCCCTCACTCTGGCTTTTCCATGTGAGCGTGCTCCCTCTGGTACTGGCTTCCTCCTGATGTGCCCACCCCACCACCGCTCCTCCGTGCTCCATCGCATCCATCATCATGCCTGTCCACTTCTTTTGCAGATATTTAATTATGGAAGAGTAGTAGTATGCTAGAGCTGTATAATGGAACAGGAGGGCACTTAACCTGTTCCCACACACACACAAAAAAAAAAAAAA
>VXAY01003977.1:385187-396403 GCA_013399855.1 Oxyruncus cristatus
AAAAAAAAAAAAAAAAAAAAAGATTAAGTGATGTATTGAATAAAAAGGCACCAGGAAATTGTCAGAGCAGAGATGAGGTTAAAAATCCTCGGAGAGGATAAAACAGAGGTTTGTTGCCAGGATATGGCTGGGGAATTTTGACGGTGGTAGAAAGTCAGAGCCACATAAATATTCAATAAGCAATGCAGAGATGAAAGAAAGAATAGTGTTTTCAGTAGCTGCTTATAAGCTTGGCTCTTAGCAAGTTTTCAGTCCGAAATGCAGCACTCCCCAACAGGCAGAGTAGGATGCTGAGTAGTTGCTTTGGTGGAGATTGGGGAATATAAAAAATAAGGTGTGCTGGATGTTGCCATCCCTTCTACCTAGCCCAGAGCTCCTGGTACTGTCTTTGTGTCAAGAAAGCATGTTGTTTTTCTCCTAAAGAAACAGGCATTCTTTGTAACACAAAGCTTGCAAAGATGTTATGAAAGGGAGAAGTTATTTTATGTTCTGTCTGGGAAAAAAAAAAAAAAGTCTTTCCTGAGCTCTGCCATTGTGACAGCTGGCTGTCTTGGAGCTGGAATTTTAACCTTGTTTCTTCCATTAATTGAGCAACAGCTACCCACAGGCTCATTTCACCTTTGGGTTGCACTTGTTTATAAGCTATTTGTTTCAGTGACTTTTTGTCCTCTCTCTGCTTTCTCTCCCCTTTGCACTGTGGTTTGCTGCTGTTGGCTTCTGGGCCAGAGGAAGTATCTGTGTCAAAAGATTAAATTGGTAGTCTCAGCTACTACTGTGAGTTCCACTTTAGGAGATGATGTAGGATTCCTTGGTGCATGAACTGAAATGAACCTAAAGTAGAGCAGATATGTTGCCAGAAGAAAAACAAAGAAGCACACACAAGTGAGCAGAGTAACAGTGAGAGATGAAATAATAGCTGTAAGACTGGAAACCTAATCAGCCTCCAGAACATGTTGAATTTTCAGTCATCAATACATTACTAACAACAACTTTCAATGGGGGTTGCTAAGAGAAAGGCTTTTGCAACATTGTATGAGTGTGCTGTAGCTGGCAAAAGGAAGACCTGCTAGAAGACATTTTGAAAGGCAACTGGGATTATTCTTCTTCCTCTGCTATCCTCACTCGTTTATATATTTTGCTCTTTCCATTTTCTTTTCCATTATACTGTGCTCTTCCTCCTTACTTTTCTTGCCAGTCCTCATTATAGTCCAGTGTTTTGTCTTTAAAATGAGCCCAGTAAGTCCTTTTTACACATAAAATCATACTCAACACAATTATTGTGAATTAGAGAATCAGATGCAGAGGTTTACAAGTCATTTAGATTCCAGACCTGCCAGGTGTCAACTACCCTTTTCTCTATGTAACACTGGTAGAGATGGGTGTTCTTAACAAAATTAAAAATAGCTGAGATCATAGCCCCAGGAGCATGCAAGGAGCTATTTCCACTCTGGAGCTGAATGTTTTGTTGTCTTTATCTGTATTGTCAGCACAATAACCTACAAATGCACAGAAACAGAAAAAAAGCAGCACAACAACAAGCCTCCAGATCGGAATGGTATCCTTGTACTGTTGTTGATCAGGAGAATTCTCCTGCCTGTGAATGAAAGGAATGATTTGCAATTTGGACCCTGTCCCAGTGGATCAGCACTCGCATGGTAAATCCTGGCACGTCATTTGGGGCATTAATGGGATCGTGGGCTTTCCCACTGCGCCAAGCTGGCCACCGTTGCATGACAAATCATGAAGCTCCAACTGTGAAAATTATGGACTTAGTCAAACTGTCAATCCAGTCGTGAAAAACAACTGCTGGTAGAAGTAACCTTGGCAAATATTTGTTCTAAATGTGGTAATATTTGTGATCTGCAGTAGACGGGTTTCTGTGGTAAGATACTCGCTAAGCCTCTCCCAGTGACACAATAGACTGCTCCTATCAGTGTTTGGAAAACACCCATACTCAGCAGACATTGTGTGTGGTGTGATGCTCACGTTTCTTGACAATTCTTGACTTTTGTGTTCAAAAAAACCCCCTTCAATGTGTGGTAGAATGAACACTGTTATTATACTGAACTGAATGTACCATTTTCGTAATTGGAGCTCCACAAGAGTCCATGTTCTGTTTGAAATTCAACTTCAATTAACATATCATAGTTAATTTTCATGCTCTGGGAAGTTCTTAGTATTTTTCCTTTCTTACAGCTAAATTTAATTTAAATACATTCCAGATTTACCAGGATTTCATTTTTAATAAATACATATATTTTTAAGAATGTGGGAGTGCAATTGTTTGCATATGCTTTTCTACTAATAGGAATATAGACGAAGAACCACATTTTAAACAAAGAAAATGAGATGGAATAGCTACAGCAGAATAATGCATAACCTAATGGAGTTCTCTTTTGGAGCTTCTAATGTCTGGAGTCTGCTTTTAATACACCAGTGAGAAACACCAGGTTCAAGATTTTACATTCACTAGGCTAGCAAACTTTTTTTTTAACCAAATGTTGCTTTATTTTTTTTTTTTTGAAGAAAATTTCACAAAGCTTTTAATCTTTTTTAATTCATCGGATTTTATGTAAGGCTGAACTGAAAAAGCACAATTTAATCTTCCACTTTATACTTTCTTGATTTCTCTTTTTAAATCTCTTCCTTTCAGATCCATAACACTAGAAGTAAGAAAATGAAAGACAAAGCAATCAAATATGTATGTTTCAGTAATATAGTGGATGTTTTATACCTATTGAAAGTGTTTTCAGATCGGTCATGATTTTTTATGCCTAATTATGTTCTTGACGCATCCTTCTTCCAGAGTTTCAATCTACAGTTGTACAGTTTTGTCCTTTCAGACATGGCTTACAGTGTTTACTGCATGTTTGGATTTTTATTTCTTTTTATTTTCCTTTTTCTTTTTTTTCCTGATCCAAGATGTGGTCATATATTTTAATTATTCTAGCAAATATATGGAAGTCTTTAACAGCAATCTGAAGAAATTAAAACTTCTTTTGTTCAGAAGAGCAGAATGGTCAGTGGAAAAAATGTCATGATTGTAAGATTATTACACCTTTTGAGAAAGAATGTAACAAGGCCTCTCTATCTACACGACCTTACTCAGCTGAGATATGTCAGGGCTGTATGGAGGCAGTAAAGAGAGACATCAACCTTGAAAGACATAACTTTGGAATCAGACAGACTTCACAGCCTTCACTCACAAATTCTTTCAGAGCAAAGAAAAAGCGTGTGTTAAATTGCATTATCATATGAAATTATCGCATTATTATTATGATATGGCATAAAGTGTCACATTAGATAAACTGCTGGTGGGTGACTAACATATGCCAATTGACTTCAGATTGTTCAAGATCTGGATGACATGAGAAAGATTACAGCTTGTCACAGCTGAGGACTACATGGGAATGGCTGGTACCATAGAGTTGTTTGGAAGCAATGTGAAAATTATGGAAATCTATGGAGAGCAGGGAGCCTTACTACTAAGCCATTCTGAAGATTTTTGCGTTTGCTCACTATGTTTTCACTGATAAAGCCACGTCAAAATATTATGGTTGTGAACAACCTTTTTAATGTCTCTGTTTGTGTAGGAAAAACTCCTACATTTTTTCAGGGTCTTCGTAGGTAGAATGGGACAACTGGGACCATACCTAGTCCATGTGTAATCTGTAATTATTACCTCAAACCTTAAGTCCATCTGGCAGGTTTTATTTTTTATACAGTAGGCGGTTTTAATTATGAATGCATATGCAGAGAAAGGCCAAACAAAGGCTTACAAAATTTTTGTGGCTACACTTTATTTTCCACTAAATGTAATTGTTTGGTTAGATTTTTTAGTAAGTATTCAAAACATCATGATTATGGACATATCCCTCAATCTTGCAATGTTTTAATTTTATAGTGGGTTTTATAACCTTTTCGTTCTCAAAATAGAAGTTCCTTCAATAAAGTAAAAACAGGCACTAATCTACTAGAAATGGAACTGCCACCCACTGTATTTGTCATATCAGACATATCAGTGCATTCTTTGTTAGCACTGGAGCTGTGAAGGCAAAAGGGAAGACAACAAAGAGCTGGACACAGGCAGAGAAGGTCTTAACATTCTCTTAGTTATTATTCTGCACAGAGCATGTTTATTTTAACATTGCTGTTGACCAGCATTCATTAGGTCATGATTGTAAACACATCGGTAACAGAAAATTAAGAGAAATTGCGACAAAGGTTTTGTTCTTGTAGGATTCACCCAATAACAACTGGAGTCTGGCAGTGCTGTGGAAGCTGCTGCAGGTTTGGTGTCTGATTCGGGCACAGCCTTGGTGCTGGGAGTGTTTCTGCAGCGCCGCAGCGATGACAGCTGCACAGGCAAATGTTTTAGGTAAGCTTGAGTCACTGGGATCTCTAATTCCTCTCTCACAACCATGTGAAGCATTTTCTGGCCTTGATTATTTTAACTCATTGGTCTCTGGTAAGGAAATAGCAGAGATCATCCTCTTCAGATATGCCTGGGGTTGTGTAACAGCGGGGACACCATTTGAATAGACACATAAGTCTGGCTTTAGGGTTTATGTCACACTTGACTCTGGGACTGGTTTCAAGCTCTCTCATAAAGCCAGGCATCTCCTCCTGTAATTTTTTCAACAATGGGCCAGTGCTGGTGGCAGCAGGCAGCACTGAATAACACAGATGGTGGTGCATCTGACAGTGTGGATTATTCTACAAAAAAAAAATGGTTGTCATTTTTATGCTTGCTATTATGAGGCCACCTGTATTCGGTCTGCTTTTGGGCAATAGGGAGTCATGGGAAGTATGAGTATGTTGTGCTGAGTGTTGCAAATGTGTTCGCTCTGTGTGTATGTGTACAGAGAGCTAGGTACGTAGACACGTGTAAATGCTGTGTGTACAGAGACACATTTATATATGTATACACATGTGTAGAGGCATATGAAAAAGCATAGAGGGTTTTTTTCCCATGGACAGCATAAATTTTTTTAATTTTGATATTTGAAGAAGCAGTTGATCATATTTAGTGGTTCTTATGAGAGTTTTAAACTAGAGCATCATTTTCCAAGAAAAAGAATTCTTTCTCAGTGCTGTTTGGGGTGGGGCACTTATTTAATAATTGGGTTTAAAAAAAAAAGAAGGAATTATTTGGTATCTCACAAGATAAGAGAGATGCATAGCAGCTTGCAACCATCAGCATGTTTGAATCCATTTTCCATGCTAAGTAATTCCGGTAGACACAACTGAACTAAGAAGCAGAAGTGCTGCGCTTCATATAATCAGACCCCTGACAGTGGTCCCCACCCTTATCCAGATCTCTTCTCTGTGTTGCTTTCTGTGATAGTTTCTGTCAAGAAATACTTCGACCCTATGGATTTAGGTGTTTTTTCATCACATTAGTCTGTTAAAAAGGACTGGAGTCTGATGGTGTGTGTGATGTGATACTAAGTGAATAGTCCTGATTCCAGAAAAGAAGATCTTGTCTGGTCCTAAAATAATATTAAATAAATATTATTTTCTTAAAGAAAGGGTGAACATAAAAAGATCAGTGAGGAACAACCCAGAAAGAAGATATACTGTAATCAAAAATCCAGTCATTTGACCCAGCTGCTTCTGTGGATAGACCACATTTAAAAGGCAATGTAAGGTAGGACTTCTAATCTCTCTTCAAGAAAAAAAAATCTACAATAATGGGAATTTTGACCATCAAAACCAAAGCTGTTCTGGAGAACAACCTTGAATGTTTGCATTTTACACAGGATATGCAGGATAAGTCAGACCTCCTGCCCATTGTACCCTTGCAAAGAAGGTCGTCTTTGCTCTCAGTCCAGATATGTTTTCTAGATTTTTCAGTACGGAACACCTCCCCACATTAACATCTGGGTCCTCAACTGGAGGTTCTTTGCTGTTTTTTATAGCTTTGGACGGGTACCTGCTGTTGCTACCCTCTGAATGTTTCTCAGTCTCTGTCCCACAGCAGGGTCAGATGGCAGGTTGGTCCCGCTACAGCTGTGGCACACAGGAGTGATGACTCCAATGAAAACATGTTGACCTGTTTGAGGTTTGGAGGCACTGGTTTGTCTTTTTTACACTGGTAAACAGTTTTCATATCCTAAGCAGGGTAACAAAACCGTAGAGCTTTGTTTTCCAGACCTTTATCTGTTTTCCTGAAAAGAGAAGAATATCTCTGACCACAGTGATATAAAAATCCCTCTGAAAATCAAACGAAGGTCAAAAACATTTTAGTTTATAACCATTTCTGAAGATTATGAGGCTTTCACTGTGTCATGGTTTTATTTTTAACCATTTATCTGCCTGAGTATAAAATGGCAACTGCAGGATTCTCTTAATTCATATGTTTCTGAAAATTCAATAACAAGAAATCGATAGAGAGAAACAAGTACATGAATTAAGATTCAGCACACAAGCCTTTACTTGTGTATTGAACTCAGAGAGGGTGATAGTCACCTGTAGGAACTAATTTGTTAATTTGTAGGAATTAATTGTTCTGTGGGACAACATAACTGCTGCTTTCACCTTGCACTTCACGGGAATGGCCTTTTAGACCTTAAAAAAAAATCTACCCTCAATATTTCAGTAAGTTGCAAAACTGTTTGAGCTGCAGCAGCAATGGTGCAGATACAAAGCAACATGAAGGCTAAGCCTTCCACTTTATAAATATTCATGAACAATGAACACCTACGGGGTCAAGGGATCACGGGATCACGGACAAGTTACTAAAATGCCCTAATGACAGGCAGGATAATCAGAGGGCTCCGTCTATTCGCTGTAGGTTTCATAAAACTATTTTTACCAGCTTAGGTCATCAGCATGAATGTGTGAGATCTTCATTTGAAAACCTTCTTAAAGGAATCAACACTGATGAGCATTTACAGTACTTTTTTTCAATAGTAATTCTGTGTCTAGCAGAACAGGGTTGAGTAGATATCAGTAAATTATTTGAAAGTTCCCATAAGATCTGGCCCCTGGACCCACAACAGCACTGGGAGTCCTTCTACTCTTTCGAATGTGAAACTTCGATTTGGTTCCAAGTTATTTGTCGGGGGTATAGTTTGATGTATTTAAAATCTGTTATAGTATATGTGGGCGAGACCACACCTCAATGGAAAGCAAATGCTGGTTTGATGTAGAGTCTAGATGACTAGACAGAATGAGTTTGCTACTAAGATTATGTAATCAGTAAAAGAAAATCCTCACACTATATGCTAAAACTTGTTGCAACTACCTTTAGTAGTTTTTTTTCCCTGGACCCAGAATCACAGAATAGATTCTTTTCAGAATAACATTTTATGTTATTATGCCTGACTTGGACTCATTTCCCCCAAGTGAGTGTTATTTCCTTCTGTTGAAATTATTTGATTTACATTTCTAGTGATATCAGGACTACAATGGGATACAGCTTTGTGTGCACAAACTGTGTTCTGTTCCAAAGTGTAAGTTCAGCTTACCTGGAAATGAAATATATATATAACCTTTGAACTGGCCTAAATGAGTTTGAGTGTCAGTACATCAGCTGTAGCAGGCCAGAGAGCAGAATGGGCTACCCTTCCTTTAGTTTCCCTGGTCTGTGCACTTAACTCCACATTTTATCTCTACCTGTACCCATACCCAAGCTGGTTAGCTTAAGAATAACCTGGGGATTGTGAAAAAATTCCTACTACATCTTTATACACAGTGTTTCTCTTTTTAAATATAAACCCACTAAAAGTCACCTACTCAAAAAAAGTGTTAAGCGATTTTCAGACATGGGCCTGTGTCTCTCTTCTCACACCAGACTCAGATCCATTAGGATTACTCAGTCAAAACTGAACACAGTTCATAATTTTGAAAGTTATAAATGCTGCAGGGCTGTTTGGAAATACGAAGCTGATAGAGAAGAGGAACTCTGTAAAATCCTTGATTGAAAAAAAAAATACTACAGCATGAGCTCATACCTACCAGACACCAGAGAATCCACCCAGGAGATGTTCATTTAAGCAGCTCCACTCACAGAGAAAAGCTTGGCATTGGAATTTACATCATCCTAGACGTGAAAGTCAATAAAACTTAATCCAAGGAAACCAAGCCTCATTAGTTCTAGTTTTTCTGTTTTTTCTTTCCAGAACAGCAATCTTGGGTCAGGTTTTCTTGCCACATTATTCTGTGAAAAGAGTAGTTAATAGTTTATGGGATAGTAAAATAATAATTGAAGTAACATTAGTACCACAATTGCAATAAGTTAAAAATTTTATGGTGTATTTTTTTTTTAAATGCTTTTTGGGATGTGTTTGATATAACCCTGTGTCGCAAGGCTCTATCTAGCTTATGTTTAAATTTAAAGCTTTAATCCTGTCTGTGTTTAGCTTTAACATCGTGGACTAAATCTCCAAATCTTCTTATCTTCAAAATTATGTCAGCAGCTATGACAAAATGACATCTGTTTGGAAGCTGTAACAAAGATCCTGCATTACTTGACACTCAGCTCAGTCCTGTTACAGAGCAATGTCTGCCTCACCCCACACAAATGCAGCAAGTCCTCTGCTGAATGTATGTGATTCAGCTGGCAACCATACTTAGTAACTGCTTAATAATTAGTATCTGCTGCTTCTATTCCAGTGAAAAAATTCAGTATTTTGTAGATTTACACTGGTCAGAGGAATGTGAGACCTTTTTCCAGAAGTAGGGTGGGGCAACACTTTTGTTTTTATCGTTTCCAGAGCTTGAAGGTTGGAGAACTGCACGGCCAAACTGCTTGTTCTCTCTCCTTGCTATTCATTGTGTGCATTTAGTCTGTCAGAAATGCTCTGCTGCTGCAGTTAATGCTGAGCAGAGATTGATTGTGGGCTGTTGTTCCACAAGACATGGCTGAGGCAAATTAATAGCTCGTTGCTACTGAAAGGGAGCAGGGGTCTCATTCCCACCTTTGCTATTCCCCCTAGTAATCATGACCCTGGGCTCTTGCTCCTTAACTTGTCTTGGGAATTAACCTCATGGTTTCTTCAGACCCCCACCCCCCATGTATCTTTCTAAAGGGGCTACAGGGTGGTGAGCAATCCCCACAAAAACCTGGATGGGTCTCTGGGGAAGGGGAAGAGCGGGAGCAGGATGGGCCCTTCCCCTCGTGAGAGCAATATGCTGTTGATAAACTAAACTGTCCCCAGAGCTGTCTCTCCTCTGCTGACAGCACATCTGGCCAATAGTCCCTCGGAATCAGGGGGTGGGATGTTTTTTGCTTTGTGCGGAGCCTGGATGCTCACTGGTGTGTAATCTAATACTCCAAACAGCACAACAGCCCCAGCAGCTCAGCTCACTGACTTCCTAGAGGTACGGCTTCCCACTCCTGCTTTCTGCAGCCGAACACAGTCATATTGACTAGTGACAGCAAAAAGGATGGTGAGGTTACACAGACATGTTTCCCCTATAAACCAGTAACGTTCCTGTAGCCTCTGAAGCGCCGTGTGTTGCTCCAGAGACATCTGTGTTTCTCCATGGACTCCAACAGTGCTATTTTTCTGGTCTCTCCCAGCCCCGAGGCCAAGCAGTTGTCAGTCTGTTGTGTCTGACAGAATGGCAGGAACATCACCTCTGGTCTTCCCTATTATCTCCCACTGTGGAAAGGGATATTTGCTTTTTCCAAGTGTGCCCGTGAGACTGGGCCTCTGGTGCTAATTCCCAGGAGCTACTGCTGTCCATGACCTTCGGACTACTAACTGTCGTTTCTGGGAATGAATGGAAGTTTCCTCACTCCAAATGACAGTGAGAGTTTGGTCTTGTGTATCTGGAAGTCTCTAGTGCTTCTCACATAAATGCAGACATTCTCATTTGATGATTTCTGTCAAACCAGATGTTATCAGCTTGCAGCCTATATTACACCAGTCCCAAACTGTAATCTAGCACTCCTAAATACGGAGAAAAGTCCGGCTTTAGAGTGGTTTTCCATGTTTCATATTTAGATTTTCAGAAGCTTTTGTGAAAACATGTAATTTGCTAAAAATTACATGGTCATACAGACTATTTCAGGGGTAGTGTGTTGTAAAAATAACTGTTGAATTGAAGTATTGTTTAGTAGGTCTGTCTGAAGGAAGTGAGTCTAAGTAGTCTAGAACAAGGACATGTTTTCTTACAGCCAATATAAAAATGTCTACTACAACTTGCTAATTTTCTCCTAACAAAAGAGCTCCATTCACGATTCAGTTCTTGCTGTAAAATATCTTTTGTGCTTTTGAGATGAACACAGAACTCTGTAATCTTCTTTATGTTGTCTTCTTTTGTTTCAGTCCCTAGGAGACTCCAGATTTTCTTTTAGACACCTTCATTTCCATCTGACTTATCCTCTTCAGGAGAATTCATTTCATATTTCACAGTCTCATACTTTGTGCTACCTAGGTCACTCCTGACACTCGAGGTGTCAGGAGAAAAACCAGTTTCAGTTATCTGCCCTTGGTTCTTTATAATTGTATACAATAAATAATTTTTTATATATGTATATATTTTATTTTATTAAACCCTCCACATTTTACTGGTTATGGAGGGCACTGAGAATCTTGTCTCTTGTCTTTGCTTTCTGTTTCTTGAAGCTTCAAGAACAAGGAGAACTTTCCATTGACTTTAGCACCTAGTTTTTCACATCCCTTTAATAATTTGTTGGGATATTTTCTGTGCCTTTTTGATTATTTCTCCAGTGGCTTCATTGCACCTTGCAAATTGTGGTGGACCGAGGACTGCCATGTTCTTAACCCACAAAGATATGCTTTTCCTTTGAGATTAGTCTGAGTTTTATCTTTTCTCACTCCTATTCAGACATGTCATGCATAATCTGCTTTAATGGTCATGAACTCTACCCTTGGTACATTTAACAAATTCCTTCTCTGTTGAAAAAATTAATGCAGCTCTTTCTTCTCACTAAGGGATATTGCCTTGGCATGTTCCTTTTCAGCAGCCTGTGCAATCTTTTGCAGACTCCAGCTTTGCACAGCATATGAGATTCTTTTCAGCAGATGTCTCATCTTGGAGCATTTTGGTTGACTTCTCTGATTTCTGAGTTCTTTCTATCAGCTGTTTGTGGTTGACTCAGTCAGAATGACTTCCTGCTTGGTCAGGTTGGGCCTTTTCTTTGGATGAAATCGTAGTTCCACATTCAGCATGCTTCCCCAGGCCCTCTTTATTTCTTCCCAGTTCTACAATGACTTTTCAGATATCCAGGCATTTTTTTT
>VXAY01003977.1:396437-432893 GCA_013399855.1 Oxyruncus cristatus
TTTTTTTTTTTTTTTTTTTTGTAAGTGATTTCATGCTTAGTCTCTTTTGCTTGCATTAACTAGAAAAAGTTTAAGGAAATTCAAGTATGTTGGGAAAGTCATAGCAGTTACCAGAAATAATATCACTCATTCCTCAGATAAAAGAAAGTGCAACTTGAAGAAAATCCTACTAACAGCAAGGCTGTAGAGACTTTTATGAGTTAAGGAGCTTTTCAGACAGATAAAGAATAAGACACTGGAGGGATAAAGCATAGCAAATCGTTAGAAAAGATATTTTTGTAGCTGGTTGCTCAGGAGTCTTTGGAGTGGATACTGTCAATCATTACATAGTTGAGAGCAGCTGGTGAATGATTTTTTTCAGGAAAACATCACCACCAGTCTTTGCTGGCCTGCAACAAAGAGTGAGTCACCCAATATTCCAAAGTATTATGGCATCATTTTGCAAGCTTTATAATTGCCCTTTATTATAGAGGGGAAAAATTGCATTGAAATGATTTCTACATGTAAGTACGAAGTTTAATATTATGGTTTACAGATGCCTGAATTCTTTCTTCGTGTGTAATATACGCTCACTCTTGCTTCCAAAATATTGGAAGTCTGTAATATCTAAATAGTGTGGTAATCTAGTTATTGTTATGCAACTAGTCAAAATGCATAACGAAGTTTTAGTAATGGATTTTTGGTGTCCTGTAGTTGCAGCAATATTTTTTACTCATTTTATGTATGCCAGTATGCACAAGAGACAGCTTGTCTTTCCTTCTGGATGTGGACTGAAGCACTAGCGTGTGGACTGGATGCAAAACAGAAGCTCAGGAGGAAAAGCCTTGCCTAAATTAAAGGTATAAATGGAGGTTTTCACACAAATAGTTGTTTTTATTGAGGGTGCTCTGTTTCCATGAATGGCCTATTAATTCTGAAGGCCGTTTGGGTTAGAATTCTTAAACTGAATTAGGTTTTCATTCATGGCCTCATTTTGTGTCTTTCCATCAACTTCTTTGTCTGATGGCTATTTTAAATAGGTTTTTAAGAATAGGATGGGTGGCAACAAAAGATTGTGTTTACTTTATCCATCACTGTGGCCTGATTCCACTATACTTACCCTCACTGAGGCGTGCATTAGATTTCACGTGTCCCATTCATCCCAGTGAAACTAATTGCGGAGCAAAACAGACCAAATGTGAATGAGGACTCAAAGAATGCAGTTTGCAGTAATTATTGAAGCCAATAAATAAATTTTGTTTTGGTGACTTCTCCTCTAGCGCTTAATGGCTGGATATGAGTCCTGTGGGGAATCACTGTGCTCTTGAACAAGAAGGGCGACCGCCGTATACCAGAAAAGATGTGACTTGGCAAAAAGAGCTGAGCTGATCAGAGAGGAGGAGGCCTTATGATACCGGAATTGAAATTTCTTCGTGTGCTAAATCGCGCCTGATGTATTGTCTCTGTTCAGTAGCAGGAAATGTTTTCGTATTCAAAACGTTTGAAATAGTATTTATTTTGTTTTTGGTAAAGGTGTATGTGGAAAAACTGGGTAAATGTGAAGCTTTGCTCTGGAAATTCTTATGGAGGTTGGTTAGCTTTCTGCCCCCTAAGTTTTTAGTCAGAGACAGATAACATCTTTTATTAGAGCTCATAGTACAACTATCAGAGGAGATCAACCTTCTTGCACACATTTCAGGGTCAAAATAGAAACAGAAAACTTCAAATATAAGCTGACTTTAATTAGCTGAATCTCAGTTAGACCAGGAGACAAAAAATAGTAGGTCTGTTGGAAGTAGAGAGTATGTCAATATTGGGGAAGGGTAATAAGCTGGAGGAACAGAAAAGAATTGTTCATACTCTCCAGAACTTGAAGAAATTTGTAAGAGTGCAAGTGAGCATGAGACCAAGAAAGTTTTTTAACTAATAACTGTAAGGGCTGTGAAATTTACAATAGGCTTACAAAAGTTTTAGTACCCAAGGTTGTGTCTGGAAATGTTTTGCTCTTTTCTCTTGAGATCAGGGCTGGGAGATCGCTGACAGAGTGGTTGCTTTGTGGGAAATACTCTCATTTAAGTCAGTTGGGCTTTCTGTACTTTAATAATCTCCCAGGAGTTCATTTTAGTGTGTTACTGTCTTGGTGAAGACTTTTGGTGCCTTGGGAAATGCAGCTGTCAGACCTCAGGATCCTGATAGCTCTGTTTGGGGGATATTTATTATGATTATTTTAAAGGTGTGTCAGCAAGTTTGCCAAAATTTATGGTCTGGAATTATTCAGCACATGTCAGATTGTGACATCCTCCTCCTATACATAAACATGGTCAGACCCATGAGGAGTTTACAGTCTAAAAAGCTGACACAGGCAAAACACCACACTAGTATAACTCAGTTTTCTTCTCCTCTCTTGAGTAAAATATGGCCTGTGCAGTGTAAGAGCAGGCACAGAAATAAAAGCCAGCTCTGAGCAGGGCAGCAGGCTGGTGTGGCCTGCTTTCTGTGTTCTGCAGATGCAGAACAGCCACTCTGTAATGCAGTAATTACTCAAGGGTGACACTACATGTAGTGGCTATGCTGCATCCAGAACCTCAGCTAAAGTGTCTTTAGTCATAGGGTGTCACTGAGCCGTCTCCCTGGGCTTAATTTACCATTGTTGCACTCACCCTGCCCCTCCTGCAAGGGAGCTCTTTGTCTTGGTAGCACTGACGGCCACTTTTCAATTAAATCCTTGAGCAAGGCGCTCTTCTAAAGAGAAGTAATCAGCCAGGAGAAAGTCACATCCAAATCTGATGTAAAATGGATTATCTCCATCTGATTTGGACTCTCCCCTGGTATTTTGTGTCTGACTTCTATTATCTGTGTCTGATTTAGAGGATAAACACCCTAGGGCAGTGTTTGCACAGTACCACATGCCATGACAGCACTCAATAAATTATAGGAGAAGGTGGTCACACAGGATTGTTCCCAGCTTCATCCCATTCCCTGATTCCACTATCCATAGATCCCAAGCAGTGCAGAGGAGCTGTGTTTTCTCAGTGACACTGTTCTACACTTGATCAGATTTCTCTTAGAACTAGGATTTTTCTGCTAAGGGGCATTAAAACATATTCATTCATAATTTAATGAGGAGGGTTTTTTGCTAGTTATTCATGCTTTAATAATTCAAATCTTTTCCGGACATTAATTCACCTAGGACAGTTGTAGACACCCAAACAATTAAAAAACCCAAACCCTGAGCAATTCCCTCATCCTACCTTGGAATCAAATGACTTTAAAATTACATTTTCTCTTCCTCTTGATCTCTTTTTTACCCCCTACACTTCCCATGTTCCTATCCTTGCATTACACTCCTTTTCCTGTGCTTGTTCTCCCCCAAACCCAAGCTTCTCATGGAGCTTTTTCTCTTCTCGAGTGACACAGAAGTATAGCCACAAATATCCACAATCTTCTCCTTTAATACTTGAAAGTGCTTAGGCATGACTGCAACACAAAAGAAGCCCTTTATTGGGTAGGTTATATTCTTAATTTTAGCTTATTCTAGCTCTCTCGCAGAAGCCTGATGTTTACACTTTCTGCATTTCTATTGTTCTTCCTCAGGCACTAATGAAATACAAAATACTCTTGGTTTGAAAGGCAGCGTTTACATTTAAGGGACAGGATGCACAAGGTCATCAAAGGCTCTGTCCCATATAGTTATTTTAATCTTTTTCCAACTGACCCCTTGGGTTTTAGGGTATACTGTGTTGTTTATTTCCATTCCCCTAACAGGCATAAAACAAATACAGCAAGAAAAAACTGATTTTTCTCCCGACCTTTCCCCCTCTCTAAAGAGAAAACAACAACAAAAAAAATCTATCTGTATGGGTATGTTAAACGTTTGAAAATTATTAGGCATGATGTCTAATGGGTGTGCTTCTTATCTTAAAGGTATGGATTCCTTTAAACCCCTTGTTAAAATCTCAGCCTAACTGAAATACTCATTCTCTGGGTTTCAGAGAGAGTCACACTGAATGCTTTTCTACTTACTCTGCAGTTCCCATTAATGTTAACAGGCATATTTCTTTTTGCTTCCGTTGGAGTCGACTTGATACACATGTGGGATCCTTTGATAACCTCTTAAAAAGACACCCTTCTGCTTTACATGCACTTTAGAGCTTTAATGAGCTCACGGTGCTTCTTTGTGTCTCTGTGGCCAAAATGTTATCTAATACTTCTTGTAAATAATACAAGATAGCTTTTTACTCTGTGAGTGACCTCTGTAGCATGTGCTAACTGTCTATTTGAATATATTTGCCCACAGGGTGTTTTGCTGGAGTCAGGGGAAAGCATTAGGAAGCAAAGCAGAACCGCCGTTCTCTTGCTTTTCCACAGCCCAGAAACAACTGTATCTATTCAGCTACCAGGCAAGACAAAACCTGGGAGAAGGAAAGGTGAAAGAAGGAGGAGCCAGTACCCTTATCTGTGCTTTCCAGTTCATCAGTCCAAAGCCGTGTAGGAGCAAGTCATTTCTCCTGGGGAGCCTCTGAACAATCCCTATTGTGATAAAGGTTATTTTATACCTTTTTTGAAGGCCACTGCAAACACACGACAGTGAATTGTGATGTGTCTGCATGTATATTTTTTCCTACTTCTGTTTATAGATTCAGTGTTTAAAACTCTGAGCCCTCAGCTCACATCTTATACTAACCAGGATTTTTGGGTAAATTTTCCATAAAAAAAGCATGAAATCAGAGCTTTGTATTCCTTTTTCTAGCTATGTTGTAGATGCGTAGGAAGTGTTAAACAACTGTTGAAGTAGAGCCTTATGTGCAGAGCTGTTTGATCTCAAGGTATTCAAAGGAGTGGGCTGCAAGGCTTTTAAGTTCCAGCACACACGTGCACATCACACACTTCAGAATGGCTTTCCCTGAGAACATTAGGGACTTCTGCCATCTGTGGATGGCTTGAGCAGGATGGCTTTAGCTGTGGGAAATGAGATGGGCTCATCTGTTCACCCTCTGGCTTTGGCCCCCACACCAGTGGCGCCCCAGGAGCACTTGGAGAGCAGCCCTTGCGCCCTCGGCTTTGGCCCTCAGACAGCGGCTCTGCAAGAGAGACAAAGTAACGGAAAGTAATGGAAAAAAGCCTCCCTTCCCTCCCTGAAGGCCTGCAAGCATGTTCCTGCGGTGGGATCCAGATGGGAGAGGGTGCTTATCCTCCCTCTGTGCTCTTGAGCCTCCTGCTCCCAGACACCACCCTTGGCTGATGGTGACGGTGGCAAAGCTGCGGGATCTGCTAAGTAAATATGAGTATTCTGCTCTGTACAGTAGCACTGGTGGCTGCTTTACAATTGTCAGCAATGGAACAGATTGCTTTTGTAAATTAAATAAACCAGGAGAGGCATAATTCAGATCTGGGAGCTAATGGAGGAGACTAGAAAGGGTGATACCTGCTGTGCATCCCTTTGCATGCTTGTCACGGAAAGAGCACTAAACACACGCATGTGGCTTTGGATTCCTGCAGTTCTCAAGCTTTGTTTGATGTCAGTGGGAAGTGTGAAAATCTAAAGTAACTGATCATCTGCATGTGTAACATCTGAAAGCAGAGGAGCAAGCTTCTCTTCAGTTCTCCAAATATAGATTCTGCTCTGTTCCTTCTCACCACAGCTGGCCAGATTATTTGCACTTATCTTTTTTCCATTTTCTGTGCTTCTGGTAGTGTCTCTAAAAGACTTGAACCAACTGACTACTGAGGTTATTAACTCACAGCATCACTCAAATCTTCCTCCCTCTCTAACCTGTATAAAGCTAGTGTGACTATTATTTAGGACAGAACAAGGTTATTAAAAATGTGTTCGCTTTTTCCGATACTTATAGCAATCCCTTGTTTAATAAGTTCAATTTTAAAACTATGTTTTATTAGCTGGTAAATTCTGAGGGTTGGGTTTTTTGTAGATGCTTGCATGTTGAGGTACTACATTACAATGAATATTAATTTTGGTTGCATTGCACTTCCCCATCAATGACAAGAAGAGATTAACTAAAACAATATTTTATTTCCTACTTTAATGGTGAGTACATAGTATTAATTACATTATTAAGCCAACTAGAAACTCTTGTACAAAGCTATTTCAAGCCATTAGTTGCCCTGCTGTAATTGATGGATTACTGCATTACCATTTAATTTAGTATTGTTTTCAAGGCATTACATTCAGTTTCATTCAAGTTAATTGTATAGCCAAATAAGGAAAGAACTTTCTTCATGAGCATGAGTGATGCAAGCACGGATTCTTCCTGATTTCAGATGTAATGGGATGTGATCCATGTAGCAATTCTGTACAAGGCCTCCAGTTAGCATTACCTTGTAATTTATGGCAACAAGAAATGAGGGAATGGACCAGAAGATTGCATGGCATTTGGATTCAACATTGTGATAGTCTTCTCTGCAAATGGAAATTAACATCAATTATTCAAATCTAGTTATGCTTTCAACCCTCTTAATTGCAAAGTGTTTTCCATTCAGTGATCAAGCCCAATTCCCTAAACATAATAGCAATTATAACTGTGCATCCAGAGGAAAATATACTCTCTTTGGCCCAATTTTCAGCTCTGATATGACCTCTTTATGCTGCTTTTTACACAGAGGGGTTGTTAAGCTGAAGCAACCATCCTCTTTGCATAGAACACATCCCAGGGCTGTTGAGGAGCATGGACTATAATCTTCTTTACCGACCCAGCATAAAAACAGAGAAAGAAAATCGGTGGGATTCAGCTGCCTCAATATAAGTATGCAGACCATTTTAGACAGAAGCCCTTAGGAACCTCACACACCTTCACAAGGGTAGAGAATGTACTGTAGGACTGGGGAAGATCCATGGCAGCTGGAGGCAAGGCTGGAGGTAATACTCTAGGGTATCTAAAATAGCACAGTGGTTACTTGCCTGAATTACCCTGGTTTTGCCTGGCAACTGGGACAGCTCTTCTGGGCAATGAAAGCCTAAATGTAAATGGTGTTACTCTTGGAGCTGAAAATTGCTTCATGCACAGGATTGGATAAGGGCATAATGAAGCTTCTTCCTCCTTAGTGCAATTCCTGTTTTTTCTTAAAGAACTTCAGGCCACTCTTGTCCATCTTCTAGGGAGTTTTTTTTTGTTGATTGTTTGATTGTTTTGTTGTTGTTTTGGTTTTTTGTTTTTGGTTGGTTGTTTTTTTGTTGTTGTGGGGGGGTTTTTTGTTGGTTTGTAAGTTTGCTTGGTTTTGCGGCAGAAGTGATGACTCTGTTGCATTGCCTGAGTGTTTAGTCCATAACTGCTTTAGAATTTGAAAGTACTGCATCCTTTACTGCAAATAAACATCCTTGAACTACAGTACTGAATGGACAATAAACAACAAGGTTTAATATAAGGTCCTATCACTCTGGTTAACCACAATAAGAACTCAGTTCAAATGGGCCATGTCACCTTCCCAGGCACCTTCACTGATTATTTTTTTGTAGCATGAGAATAGAAAGGCCCGGAAGCAGCTGGTAATATCTTTGGCATAGAGGAGGTGTCTCGTCTGGATACTAGGGGACAAATCTTGGTCTCTTATTCCTTTCCCTTTAGTAGGCAGTTGCATGAGACGTCAAAAATCAATGATATGTCTAGTGCCAGGGAAGAAAACATTAACCCTTTTGAACCAAATGTTTAGTTGAAATTGGTGCCCTCTGGATTATATTCATTAGAGATAGAAGCAGTTGATGGAGTCAGAGTTCTCCTTTGATAAAAATATTTCAAAAAAAAAAAGAGAAAAAGTCTCAGTTTTCTGAATTCTTTAGGATCCTTTAGGATTCAAATCCAAGTTTCATAGTTCTTGTTTTCAGTTGATTATTTCTTAAAAGTATATAATCTAGAGCTTTCTATGTTTTACCACTTCTGTTTTTGAGAAACAGATTGTTTTCTTGCTGCCTTTTCTATTTTCTGATTTGATGTTTTGGATTCATCTGAGAACAGAAACAAAAAAATTCACTGAGTCATGACTGATTAGATTTCAGCCAGTACTGGTTGGCTTGCCTTTGGGCAGTGACTCCTGCTTCAGCTCTCTCTGGCAGAAAAAATTGGTTTATATATTTGTTGTGAACAGAGGTGTGTTGCTTTTCCAACCATCTTCAACTAAACTATAGCTTCCTAGTAAAACAGTGCAGAGAGATAAGTAGTCAGTGCCAGGGACGGGCTTCAACTGAAAAAGTGGGATGCTTATTTTGAAACTCTGAGTCTGTGTGTAAAATCTCTGAGGAGATTTTATTAGCTACAGTCTACCCTTCTCAAAGAGAAAGATTGCTTCCTAATGGTGTTAGAGGTTGGAACAAGGACCTGTCTTACCTCCAAAAACAATCTGTAGAGATTGGGAAAACTACCATGGTTGGTGGCACTTTCTCCTTGTCTTCAAAAATGGTCCTTCACTTCCAGAGGATTAGCCCGAGATCTATGAAACCCAATGTAAGCTTCATATTGAAGGATGAGGGAGGATTTCCCTTGTGCCCAGAGGATTTATGTTTTGTTTCTCTACAGAGATGATTTTCAAGCTTTGAAAGAACTGGAAACACCGCCTGACAAAAGGAAGCCGGAATCCCATGCCAATGCTTGTGCAGAGTCCACTCCTTTTATGACTGACTGCAGTTCATATATGCTGAAAGCTTTGTTTTGTTTTACTCTATAGATACATACGATGGGCTATTCTGCCTATTATAATTGGAGTCTAGATGTAATGATAGACCTAGTGAGATTATAGTTTAGTTTATCTCTTCTTGTAACTTACCATGGGTGTGCATACATTTCTGGTGGAGCATATTGCTGGTGTCTGGACACTGTTCTACAAGAAATGAGATGCATTAACTGCAGTCATCAGACTGTTGTCCCCAAACCCATTCAGAACAGTATGATCTACCCATTTTAATAGATGCCTTTTTTCACTCATTATTACTTTAGAATGAATGTCTCATTCAAGGAAATAAGAAAAAGGGAAAAACTACAACACAGAGAAATTGCTCTGGTGGTGGTAGCACTCAGAAACATTTGCCATGGGCATTGATTAGAGTAGTTGTCATATATTTATGTCATGATATAATGGCATACGGTGGGCTAGTCTTGTATGCATTCTCATTCCAAGCTCGTTTGTCACTTGTCTTTTTAAATTCAACATCTTCCTTATCTGGGGGAGTTTATATATCTCCTTGCAGCTGACTGTAAACAAATTGCAAGTGCTGCTTGGCAGGTGACAGATAGATCCAGTTGGTTAGGTGAGGCTGTCGCAGTCTCAGTGCAATATGAAAAATTTACACATTTGAGAAATTCCAGGCTGCTGCTTTCTAGCGTGCTATTTGGGATATGACAGCAGATGTTAGATTTAAAAAGGAGAAGAAGGAGGTTCTGTGGGGGATTGAACTAGTTTGTTTCATTCTTATGGAAAAAAAAAAAGAAAAAAAAAAAAGAAAAAAGCCCAGACACTTTGGTGGCTCGCTGCTGTAATTGGTTGCTTTGTGCACACTGTGTGAATGAGCCCATACGTGGGGACTGAGTTGCTGCACTTTGCTGAGGCTGAGGTTGGTTTCTGATTTCCAGCACGTGACAGCCTCTGAGCCTTACATGGCAGCTGAGCAAAGGCCTCCATTGGGTACAGCTGGATCAGGGTGCTCAGGTCCCTCCCAGCCTCAGCCTGTCTGCAAACGCATTTGGCCATAGAGCTCACTGCAGCCCTGAGGCCTCAGCGTATCTCTGCCTTGGATGATGGAAAACTTTAATAACACATACAGAATTAATTTGGACCTTCTCCTAACACAGGTCTTTGAAGTCAGTGGGAAGCACTGAGGGCTTTTGGCATGGCATCTCTATTTCTGTGTATTCAGCTACTGTACCTACTGACTTCAGTTGATGTGAGTCACTGTTGTTTCCATAAGCAGCTCTTTTAATATGTAAAAGCCATATGTATTTGTTACTTCTTCTTGAGCAGCCTCTCACCTCTCAGTTGTGATGAAAGGTGCTATACAAATAGAATAAATTGGTAGTGCAGCTCTTTGTGCCTTGCTAAGATAAGGCTCCAGCCACATGGCTTACTGTTGGGCACCAAGAAAGCAGCTGAGAGCTGGTAGGTTTGGGGGAGTTTGCTTGTTTGTTTGCTTGGCTTTGATTAAGGCACTTCTTCTAATTATTTCCTTTTTTTCTTCTGACCACTGAGAGATGAGACCTCGTGGTTCTGTATGTAATTGTGCTAACCTTTATTCAGGAGAAATCATGTGGTGGCCTATAAGAGCATAGGAAAGGCTCCTGGGATTGTCAGGGGGAGCCACAGTCTGCCTTGTGTTATGTAATGACATTCCCAGGTTTACTGAATTCCCTTTTCAATCAGGCTCCTTGTGGTGCCTATTACTCCTAGTAGAAATTTGCTTTAAAACTTCACTCCTCTGGAAATCTCCTAATTTTCTGTGCAAGCGTATTTCTGGCCATGTTTTCCTCCTCTTTGTTCATGTGCCAAAGACTACACTGTCTTTTAGTGTACAAAGTTTTTCTTTTGAATGTTTATCTCTGTCTTCCCATAACACACACAGACACACACACACACATTTGAAAAATATACATCTACTTAAATGAACAGTATTTTTTTTTTTCTCTGAGCAGAACAAAGGAACCTCTATTAGTCCTCATGTTAATCTAGACAATGTTCTTCTTTCTGTTCCAGTTTGAAGCTGTTTCCTTGAATGTACATAACTGGAACTATACAAAGTATCCCCATAATAGTCTACATAAGTTGCTGTCAAAACCTTATACGATAGAGTTAATGTTGCATCTCCCTATGGAAATATTTGGTTTACATTGTTATACAATCATATCAGCTTTTTTTTTTTTTTTTAAATAAGAAATGCACCAATGGTTCATGTTCATCCTACTTTTACATTTAATCAATTCATCTAGTTTATGTAGCTAGTATACAAGTGTATTTTCTTCTCAGTCATTTAGAAACCCTGATTGTGCATAGTGAGTTATTAACCAAGGTAGATGGGACAACAGAAAAATATGTAATCCAGTACACAGAATATAGAGTTGGAGACTCTAGCACCTGGCCCCAGCAATTTCTTTTTCCCCAAAGGCACAGCATGTAGAAAATGTATCTTCCAGCTGCTTTTTGAAAATGCAAATTGTAACTCAGGTTAACAGGTTAACCATTTTGAATACTATTGTGTAGTTGACATGAACCATCCTAATTCTTACTTCATTAGTTGAAAAAAGAGTTAATAACTTCATTGTATATAATTTTGAAATATCATGCAGGTCAAAAGAAAGGGCATTTTCATTAGTGATCACTCTGTGTCATCATTTCAGTGCAATATTCAAGAATGTTTTTGCCACGGATGAAAAAGTATTAGAGATTTACTTATAAACGATGTTATTGTATCAGAATCCATGTATTCTTAATAATATCACTTGTTCAATTCAATAATGTGTGTACTTGTCATTTTTTAAAGAATAATTTCCACCTTGAATTTATTTTCCATGTTAACCTTTACCAAATATTATTCATAAACTTGACAATGTACATCTCATTGTACATTGGCGCAAGTCACACCAATCTCTGTATTCATTTTGTCCCCTTTGCTTATATTAAATCTGTTAAAATAAGGTTTCATTACGATTATGAATTATTGTAAATATGCTTTGAACAGATCCTTTAAAACCTTCCATATTTGCATATCATTCTAGCAATACATTCTTAGCATGAAAAAACACACATAGACAAAGAAACCTGTAATACCCCAAATCCTTCGTTTTAATTCTCTGCTTGTAAGTTTGAAACCTCTGCAAATCAACAATGTTTAATGTGCTGACCACTTCTTCTGGTGAGAAACTGCATATCTGTGTGCGTATATCTAGATAAATAAGGGTAGTTACCCAAAGGACTGGCTACACATACATTATTTATTGTGAGTTACTGATGATCTTATAGCTCATGAGTGACAGAGCAAAACAGAATGACGAGTTGGTATGAAAGCTCATCAATAACTTGAAGCAATAAATAATGTATTTGTCATCTGCCAATTGCACATATTTTTTATGCATTATTAGTATTTTTTCAATGTGTTTAATAATTATGCTGGAATGAGACAGGGAATTTTATCAACCAAATTCAAGGAAGTATTTTAAAAAAATCTCATTTTATTCCATGGCACATGCTTGTTTTTGTTTCAATTATAAGGAGACGTACTAGAGATGTGCAACTAGTCTCAATGAATAATTTATTTGAATTTAACCTCCTTTTCTACTGCTGGAATATTCAAACAATAGGCCACAACTTATTCTGATTCATATGTTATTAAAATTTTATTTGACAGATGTCTTTTTGAATTTTTATTTTATGTCTTGACAGCGATTATTTGAAAAGGGAGCTATGCACTACAGTTCTGCTGAAATAAATGGGACGCTTTTTATCTGATCCTTGATTAGGTGCAATTGGCCTCATGAATCCCACGGTACTCTGTGCCCTGGATGGATGAGAATACAAGCAGTTCTTACGTGAGCATTTTATACACAGGCACAAAGGCTGGTTTCTGCCAAGTCTCAAACACCATAACTTTGAAGTTGCTTTGAAAGAATATTATTGGTCAACTGTGAAAGGCTACTGCAGATACAGAATGAAACAACTTTCTCTAAAATGTCAAATATTTTTTCCTTCAAGGTTTTTAACTTAGTTCACCAATAAGGCTTCATATTTTACGAAATTTTCCCTACTCTGTATGGTGTGGTCTGTCTTTTCTTGCAGTTCACCTGTCTGGTCCTGGGAGTATGATCTTCCAGTGCCTTTCTTCTTCCACTATGGAGTGAAGGTGAAACTAAATGTTACAGGTAGGTCACAAAAACCAATGCTACGGAAGTTCATCTATTCTTGTTCCTCATGTGTTTTCTATAAAGAAAGAACATTAAATTAACATGTAAGATTAGTGTATAGTCCACAAATCCCTGTTGGACAGAAAGGTCCAGATACCTTCCACCTAATTCCAGACACTTAAGTGAGAATTTTGCATGAGCCTTAAGAGGTTAGAAATAAACACTCAAAGTGTTTATTTCATGATAACCACCAATTTTGGCTCTCTTTTCAATCAGTACAGAGAGAGACAGGAACCACACAGGGACAACTGGGATCACAGGTACTCTGGGTTGTTCTTTAGATCATCTTGCTCACTCTCATTGCTGATTGCAGATGATGACCAGGAGGACAAATCCAGGATTTATCTAACCGAAATGTAGTGAAATAGGCATTTCTAGGCAAAGGTAGTTTTTATCTCAAAGTAGCACGACGGTGACTAGCTGAAGGGGAAATTTCTACATTGCTGGTATCTGAATTTAGGTTAAATGAATCAATGCAGTGAGGTAATTTACATCACAGACTTTTTTTTAATGCAGTGAAGTGTGTGAGTTAGGATAGTAGCAGTAAGGACCCAGTTCTGCCTGGAGAAGCAAAATTCGTGTTGTCTCACTGGGGCAGCTCTGCTACTTATTTACTTCTGCTTGTTAAGGTTTTATGCGTTGCAAGTCTGAAGTCCTGGCCAAATTTCTGATTTGATTTGAACTCAAAACTCAGCAAAATGGCCCCAGGCTGACTCCCTGATCCGGGTTGTATCCTCTTGGTAGATGATGATTCCCAGGCCGTCTTGATAAGCCCCTGCTGCCCTGGGGGAGTTGTTCACAATTAATATGAAGTAGTACAAATGATCTCATTAAATTAATTTGGACATACGCCCCTTTTTCACAAACTCCCACAAATGGTTTGAGAAGATGCATTTTTGGGAATGTTGGTAACAGGCAGCCTAATAATTTCATTTTATTTTCTGACAGAAGAACAGCATTTGTGGAATCTCAGAGGCAGTCTCCCAGCTAGCGTAATTTGCCATCTCTCCCTTGGATTGCCACTGTTTTATTGCAGCTCAAGAATCCGGCCCATGACTCTTGTTCCACTCTGACTTTTGTGATTCCTGTGTGCCCCATATATCCCTGTTTTATTAAACCGTACTGAGGAGGAGGGGTAGCTTTCCTTTGTGCCACTCCAGAAATACAAAACAACTTAACTGGCCAGAGCAGGCAGGTTTACAGCTGCTTTATGTTGACAAAAAGGCACAAAGGAGCCAGACGGTACTACTGAAATGAGGTCTGTACCTGATAGTGGCAAGATGTATAAAGGAATGTGTGAATCATAAATACATTTAGATTTGACAATAAGTCTTCTCATGGCCCTTTCATAGAGCTAGATGCTCTTTTTCACTGGAAGATAAAAACCCATTTCTTTGGGGAAGAGTTCTGATCTGAATTGACATTAGGGCTCTGGTCTCTGCTGTGTGATGCAGGCTGTTCCCACTCCATCACAAAGAGGGCTGGGAAGTCAGAGAGTCTGTAGTAACACCCAGGTCAGTGTATTTTTGAGTTGTAACATGATGGTCAGTCCCCACAGCACTTGATGCAACCATTCTGCATATTCTGAAGAGGCTAAAACACTTGCAGACACTAAGAGCTCCTACTGGAAACCCTGCTGTCTTTAAGAACCTTCTCCTTGGAGGAAGCCCTTTTAATTAGGTTTTGCTCCAGTTCTAAGACATTGCATTTGAGAATACTGAAAATAAGTATTCTGAGAATCTGATGTGCATATGCCCCTTCTATATTTTCTTTATTCATAGCACTGCCGAAACCCAAACAATAATAAAAAAAAAAAAATGTTAGCAGCAAATAAACTAGTTGCATTATGGGAAGAACTTTCTGATCAGCCATAATTTATTTTTCATGGCACTATTTATCTGATGTTCCCTCCCTCCACTCCCCCCGCCTAACCCTCAAAGGAAAAAGGGTGAAGGAGGGAAGATGGGAGGGAGTTCACAAGCAAATGAACCTCTGTGTCTTGAAAAGACTGCAGTTACCGAGGTTACAAATCACACTAGTCCCCAAACAACGAGAAGGATGCATACGCCATCAGCAGCAGTGGGGTTAATAAATGCGTGTTCTTCTGTATCTAGCTTATTTTATAGATCTCTGTGCTTTTTCAGAATTTCTGTAATGAGCATGTTGTGCCTGTCAGGGGTTGGTTTTCTCAGTGAAACCTTCACAGTCACTTTCATCCCCAAAGTCTCAAACTCCTTGTCAAAACCTATAATTACCTCCCAGAGTCAAACCTGTCATTAATCATCTCAGAAAGACTTTTGCTAAGCCTTATCACTAAGAGTGCTGAAAATGAGAAGGGACCTCCCGTATCTGCCACTTCTCTGGACGCTGTTGTCCTGTTCTGGGAAAACTGAGAATTAACTAAAATAAGCTTTGCTGAAATAACAAGGCTTTCAAACCACTGTACAAGGGCAAGGTAATCCAGATGTCCCTCTTCCTCTTTTACTCCTTCCTTTTTTTCATCAAAGGTAGACGGGTGCCTTCCATCCTTTGCAATAATGCAACTATAACAATTAGAGGGGGTATAATGTGAGAAATATTTTTCTCAGCGTCTATATTTTACAGAAAAGACCCAGTCAAAAGGCTACAAAGAGGATTTTTTTTTTTTCCTGTTCAGTTGTAAAAAAATCAAGGTAAGTGCTGTGATGTAGCCTGAATATTAACATCAAAATACATTCAGTTATTTTAATGAGTAATAAAGCAGAGCAACACCCCTTGCCTGTATCCCTAACCCCAGTGTATAAAGTGAATTAAAATTACTATGAAAATGAGAGTTTCAAAGACAGTCATATTTTGGTATTGTAAGTTTTCATCTACTCGATGCAGATAATTCTCCAGCATAGGTAAAAGAACAATGTGGACTATTAATGCCATTTTCAGGGCATCTGCAGACTGAGATCTCCATGGTCATGTCTACACCGCAATCATGATGTGAACAAAGGCCAGTGATAAAACAGGAGTCTTGATAACTCTCCCTTACCACTCAGCATTTGTTTTTAGCACCTGGTAAATGTAGTTGATTTAGCTAGGGTAGATTAAAGGCACAGTTCAGTCTTTTATTTATTTCTGTCTGCCTTTTTTTCCCCTTTCCCAAGTAGGGGGTTCCCAATGCTGAAATTCTGCCAGTATATCTCTAAGCTGCTCTTATCCCACTGAACACATGGGAATTTTAAAGTTTTAAAATATAAGGTCGTGCCATCAGTTCGGAACATTCAGACCTTGATGTAAATGATCTGATAGTTCCCTGAAATTCAGAACTCATTCACGTTCTCTTTCCAAATCCATCGCTATCTCTGGATTCTAAGACACTAGTTAGAAAAATTGTATAAAAAACTTCACCGTCCAAGTGGCTGAAGATTTTGTAGCCATTTGTATGTAACTCAGAGGAAGGGGATGCATGCAGTGAAGGAAGAAAAGAACAGGATTATGTCATGAACTAAGATGGACACTGTGGAAGTTCTGCCAGAATGGAGTTAACTTATTTGTGTTTGGATAATCGTTTAAGTGAGAACCGTAAGAACAATTGGAAAATGATTACTCAGCACAGGCCAAATGCTAGTGAAAATAATGAGAAGGTTGATTAGTGAGTTGAAAGAAGTCCAGAGTCACAGGGTCACAGAGTATTCTCAGTTGGAAGGGACCCACAAATATCATTGAGTCCAACTTTTAAGTGAATGGCCTGTATGGGCATCTAATGAGAAGGATGGACCTGCTACAGCCTGTTGTGGTCTCTGAAATGAATAACAACGTGGCAAATATACAAGCAGAAATATTCTAGAAATTCATGTGTGGAACTGTACCTGTTTAGAATAGCCCATGGGAAATATGCCACCGGAAATATTTTAAAAATTCATGTGTAGAATTGTGCCTGCAAACATGGAAGGGAGAATAAATGTTTTTCTCTTATTTGCTTATTGTAGGTGAAGTAAAAGAAGAAAAAAAAAAAGCATTAATTTAGGGAAGAATCATGAATATGGTCAGGAATCCCAGAGTACATAATTCCAGGTACTTTTAATGACCTCTGAAATTTTCCATATTTTGTGTTGAATCCTGCAAAAAGCCCCTTGATTTTGTGCAGGCTCTTCATCCTACCTACACAGGTAACTTCCCTGCAATTGCAGCTGCCATTGTGCTCTTCCACTGCCTGAGACAGCTCTCAGTGACTGCCTTACTTCAGTGACTGGGATATTTTTCTCTCTCCATACCCCAACTCCCTCACTTGTGCATTGCACCTTGAGAGCTGCACCCCCATTTTTCAATGACTCTTGGATCTAAAATCTAATTAAACTGTCTTCTGATCTCTGTTTCTCTGTCTGTCTGATCTATCAACACCCATTTTCCACTTGAAAGAGTAAACAGATATCCATTTCTCCCAACAGCAAGGAAGAATCATGAGTCTGTGACTACAAATCCTGTAATTCGACTAAGAAAGTCAGACAGACTTCAGTATGGCTATCAAATTAAATTCTGAAGCAGTTATTCAAATTATTTTCTGCTGTGTATATGCATCTTGCCAATGTTTTTCTGTGCGCTTATATTATGCTTCTATAGTTTTTATACTTTATATAGATATATAATTTTATAAGTTAAATACATTTAAAAATAATTTTGCAAAGAAATGTCTTATCATATGAAGAATAGTGAATCTGCCAAAGGGTTAAGTAAATTAAAGCAGTAGGTAAGTGAACTTGTTAGGCAGAACATTGATTTGTGAAAAGAAATATTGTGGCTGACATAGAAATCTGTATAGAAATTAGAGCCATGAAATGGTAAGTTGATTCTAGGATGCTGCAGAGAGAGTTTACATCTCTAGGGTGGTTAAAATAAAATAACACAGAATCAGCAAATGTTTTTATACATTGGAGATTTCTGTAACAAGGCAGGATGTTTGATCCTGGCAGAGTTTTAATTACTCAGATGTTGATTTGGATGCCACTCAATACAAAAATGAAGAGGAGGAACACATTTTGAGAGGTATTTCAGAATTGCTTTTTTCCATGGATTATTGAAGCATTCAGATGGTTAGAGGCTATTTTGGACCAAGTCGTAGGAAATATACCAAAGATGATTAATAGGACTGAAGCAAAGAAACACCCAGATATCACAAGATCATTAGTTCAAAATATTCTTGGGGGCTGGTGGAAGCAAAGTGAACATTGTAGACCATGAGAAAGTTGACTTTGAGAAAACATTAAATGCCCCAACAGGTTTTGGTTATTATTTTATTGGTCATGCAGAGGGGGTCTAGTGGAGACTCTAGGAAGTGTTTTACAAACAGTTGGTGATGCAATTAAAATCCATCCTGGTTCAGTCTGGAGGGAAAAAAAGCAACAGATGCAAGTTTGTTTAAGTAGCAATATAAAAATAATTATAAACAGAAGACTTATTTAAAAATATATACCAAAAAATAAGTGAAGGGTGGATTGGGAAATCTCTAAAATAAGCATAAGTCAAGAACACAATTAACAGTACTGAATGTTCAATTTTAAAGGGTATTTCAACTAACAAAGGATTCTGCTGTTGTATTTACAATAAATGAAAAATAAAATGGGAATATGATCTACTGAAAATGGAGACTGGGGAGCCAAACAAGGAAAACCACAACAGATTTTGAGAAGAGACAGGAGATGACAAGCTGCTCAGGGTAAGGATTATATTTCCTAATTAAACCAATTATCAACGCTTAAGGTTGCATTGACTGAATTCTCCATTTTTTACAAACCTTTCCACACTAGCAAACAACTTTCACAGCCACAGTGATGCCAGCCATTGGGCAGGTTCCCACCTAACTGGCACTACTCCCAGGAAGGGGATCTAGTGTTCCTGTAGAAAACAGGAGCATGTTGAATAGTTTGGGATATGTGAGGAGGTGAGAACCTGGTCACACTCCCTAGGGAAGAGAGAAGATGCATATTTGTATCATACAGAACCCAACCTGTGTGCCTGGGCTGCAAGCAGGCTTTCTTCCATTCTTCCATTCTCTCTTCTGTGCTCCTGCCACTGGCTGACTTGCACAGCCCAAGAGAAAAAAATCATATCCTGGCTTGTAAAACACAATTATTCCTTCAAATTATAAATTTTTCCAGCAGCTTCAGAAAGACCACGTATCTTCTTGAAGTTGAGAACAAGTTTGTATTGTTAAATGATTCAGGGCCATGTTCTTCGTGATGTAGACCTGATCATACAGGAAAATTTCTAGTGTCCTGAGGAAAGAGAGTTAGCAGAATGCAAATAATTCATAACTATGAGAGTTCAAGAATATGAAGAAAGAAATAGATGAAGTCTTTGGGAAATTACTTTCCATGTTCCTTGATGAGAGAACCAGAAACTTGCAAACATAATGTCATTAGTCTGAGATAGGTCTTTGACATCAATTATGGAAAAACATTAGCAAAAATGTGTAGGGTCATTGAATGAGCATGCTGTTGTACTTAATTTCTTTAGAAGACAAGTTACATAAATTTATGAGAGTTTGATATTGCTTAATTCAATTGTCATTCCCCCCCCATTTTTTTATTATGTAGACTTGTCTGCATTCACTATAGAATGAATTGACAATTTTTTTTTTTTTTTAATGTATACCATTTTCACCTTGACAGTGATTAATTTCACGAAGGAATCATCTCGGTGAAGAAGGCAAAGACATTCTTATCCTTTTCCTTTGAAGACAGGGCCTGTTTCCACCATTTAATGAGGTGATGCTTCTACAAATATGGTTTGGGCTTGCCCCTTCCTGAGTTCTGTCTGTGGTAGAGAGGTGAGATATCACCTTGCTCTCTATGGTCCTTAACAGCTACCAACATGGGGCTTGAAGGGTTCAAGATCACAGCAGTTTTGCTTGGAATGTGCCAGATAGGATTTATAACTGTTATTGCCATTCAGCTATTAACGGATGGCTCCTGTGCTTGCTGTGGGGCTCACTTGCCTTGACTGTGTGTTAGAGTCCAGTGTTCATCAGTGCTGCTCTTTGCTTTCCCTGCTGGCTGCAGTGCTGTGCTGCTGATCACCTCCCTCTGCTGTGCCTGGGAATGCTTTGATAAGGGCAGCGGGGATGCACCTGGGCTGGCAAATGGCCAGGGCACTGCTGCTGTTCCAGTGTCCTCGTACTGGACAGGCTGGAACTCCGGTGTGACACTGATTTGAAGGGACTGTGACCTGTGAATGAGTCCACATGGGAGCAGAGATCCACATGGATCTCGCTGGATCAGATTTGCTGGCAGGACTTGTGACCCCATGGGGAGCCACACCGGAGCAGTCGGTTCCACAGGGACTGCACTGCATGGGAAAGACCCGCTCCGGAGAAGCTTGTGAAGAACTGCAGCCTATGGGAGGGACTCGCATTGGAGAAGTTCATGCAGAACTGTATCCCATGGGAGCGACTCCATGCTGGAGTAGGGGTGAGTGTGAGATTCCCCTGCAACCTGTGGTGAAGACTATGAGTCCCTGCAGCCCATGGGGACTCGTGGTGGTGACTGTAATTACTATGACAGGAATCCCTTGTTGCAACCAGGCTGGGAACAGGAGCAGGAGTTCATTGCAATATATAAAACCTGTTCCAAAAGGACCAGGGGTGGATATTGCAATGGGTATACCTTTAAATTGTTACAATTCATGATTTGAGCTGCGTGTTATAGGAATTGCTGTAGCAGGAATCACCTGAACCAGTGGGGAACAAGTGTTACAAGAAGCAGTTGCAGTGCAGTAGTGACCTGACCTGAGCTGGCTTTGGCACCCAATAACTCCACACAACACTCCACCTTCCCTGTGGGTGTCCTGAATCACCACCAAAACAGGTGGAGCCCCAAGTCATGGATAAATGAACTCAACACGCATTTTATAGACATTTTGTAGGTGTGTTCCACAGACTAAGGGAATGACATCTGTGTACGATATCAAAGCATGGGAAGGGTGGTGGAGGTTAATGAGGTTGTATTGACTAGTGTGAGACCTGAGCATGATGTAAGTGATATGGAGTAGGGGGTGGATAATGTGTCGGTTTTTGCTGGGTAGAGCTGATTTTCTTCACAGTGGTTAGTGTGGGGCTGTGATTTGGGTTTGTGCTGAAATCAGTGTTAGTAGCGTAGAGTTTTTGTTATTGTTGAGCAGTTCTTGCACAGAATCAAGGCCCTTTCTACTTCTTACACCACCCCACCAGCGTGTGGGGTGGGGGTGCACAAGAAGCTGGGAGGGGACACAGCCAGGACAGCTGATTCCAACTGACCCCAACCCCATGCCATGTGGTGTCACGCTCAGCATCTAAGGCTGGAGGAAGAAGGAGGAAACGGGGGATGTTCAGAGTCACAGTGTTTGTCTTTCCAAGTCACCATTACGTGTGATGGAGCCCGGCTGTCCTGGAGTTGGACAAACACCTGCCTGCCCATGGGAAAGGGGGAATTAATTCCTTGTTTTGCTTTGCTTGCGTGCATTGCTTCTTCTTTCCCTATTAAAGTGTCTTTGTCTCAACCCAAAAGGTTTCTCACTTTTATTCTTTCAGTTCTCTCCCAGATCCTGCAGGTATCAACGTGAGCAAGAGGCTGCATGGTGCTCAGCTCCTGGCTCCATTTAAATGATGACACTGCCCCTCCTGTGAGGCTCTGCACAGCTACAGCTCAGCTCCTCATGTCAGGTGCTGCTGAAACACATTGCTTCTGGCTTTATCATATTACACTTCACTTTTGAAAGCAGGACTGAAGCTATCAGTTGGTTATTTTTCATCAAAGGTGATGATTTCATGGTTTTCACATTGCTCAAATTGTTTCTAGAAAATATCAGGCGAAGGGTTACTACTGAAGGACCATAATTCTGGATTAAGATGAGTCAAAGGGAAGTGTTAAAAAATACATCAAAATAATTCAGATTTTGAGACATATTTTACTTTTGGTAAAGTCTGCCTCAAATTTGAATAAAATCTTTAGTAAAAAAATCTTTAGTAATCTTTACTAAAAGTAAAATCTTTTTCTGTTCTTTGCTTTCCTTCTCTTCAGAAATTTTCCTAAAAGCCTGATCATACGGTTTACACTGGACTTCGGTGAGCAGATTTCTCTGTCCACCAGACAGCAGGATGGTACTGAAGTTTCAAAAGACTTTTTCCTTCACCAAGACTCTCACAAAGTTGTAAAGTACTGGTTGTATTGCTGTCCAATAGGTGTAGAGTATTCTTGATCAAGGACTGCTGCACATGCAATAGTCACCTCAGAGCAGGTGCCTGTTGCAGGGTTACTGTTTCAGGTAGAAGGCACATTGGTTTATATATACTGTGGTGTCTGGAAAATCACACTTGTAGACCATAAGCAAGTTATTTGTTACTCATATAAATATCTTACTCTTTATTAGTTCTACCTGATACTGTGTTCCACTCCTCTTACATTGTGGCTCTTCTGAATGCAGACTTGGGTTTTGTGCTTGAGGAAGCAATATGGTTCAGGAACCCAAATGACATATTGAGGTAATTCTGGAAATCCAGGGAGATGGATGAGTCAGTGATTTTACTTCCAAGAGTGATTTTTTTAGTGTTGGAGCCTTGCTCTGCCATTGAGGACCGCACTGAGCAGTAGCTTAACTGTGGAGCTCATTGTTTCACTTGCTTTTCCAGTTCCATGTCCTGAGCTTTCTCCAGCTGCTTGCACGCACTGACTCATACTTTCTGCAGTATATGGCTCACTGAGGATAGAAAAATCCTTTAATGATGATAAATAACTGCCTTACAAAAGCTTCATGACCCAGCTAGACATTGTACCTCACCCTGTCACATTACATCTAGTGTCGGTCAAGTCTCCGACTAAAATCCTTAAATAGTTGTGTTTTAGACATGAGTATGAATTATTGACTGACACACTGAACTGAAAGGATTTGTGGCACTAATCAAAAAACCAAGTAGAGTATATTGCTGAGGGAGGTGAAAATGCTTCAAATATTTGACAAGTTGTATTCCCACGCAGTGCCTCTAGCTTGAACCCCACCTAGTAATTGTCATCTCTGGGTATTGTTAGTATGGGCTACCTCTTCTTCCATGTGACTGATGAACACTGGCCAGCTGCAACACTGGTCATTCTTGCACAGTTTGCTACTGGGAGCACATCCGTAAACAAGGAAAATTCTGAAGAATGGTTGACAATAGGATCAGAAGATACCATGTTACTGGTCAAACAGACAAAAATATAAACTAATTTATTTAGTTAGGACATCAGAAACAATATTTTTAATTATGAACATTTTGCCTCTTCAGAAAACTTCATAATGGTGAATATGACCTTGATATCCCCCTTTTCCCCCAGTTTCTGAAGCTGCCACAAGTAGGCTGAAGTGCTTGCTTGTGTGTGAGAGGAAATGGATGGCAAACAGTAACAGCTATGGGGAATTGAAGACAAAAGTGACAAAAAAGGGAGTTTATTGTCTAATGGTCCTTGAATTTCTGACTGCATGTAAAGGCACTGGAAAAGATAAGCAAGCTATAGAAGCATCTCCACTGGGAAACTGGAATTGAAATGCTATTGTTTGGAATGCAAGCTACTGGCCAGGCTTCAGTTTGCTCACCCTGTTTGGTTTCAGTGACCTTTTCTAACAAAGAGTAGTGCCCTGCTGAAGGTACAGAGCACAACATCAAGGATAATTCAAAATGATGGAAAGAAGATGTTCTTTATGGTATATAATAAATAACAGGACTATGCCTGGGTGGCTATATTATGGGTAGTTTTATTTATGATCCGGTAGAAGTCCCTGACACATGTGTTTGTGGTATGCTTTTTAGGAGGAAGCAGTTTTCTAACTGAATGGAAATTATTCTTACTGGGAAAGACTGAAGGAAAAATATAAATGAAGCTTCCTCTTTTTATTCTTCGTTAGATAAAGCATCTTATAGCTGAATATTGCTAAGCTCCAAAAAGAGATTCATAGGTTTTAAGCTCCTGACCAAGGAAAGTTATTAAACACGTTGTTTAAGTTGAAGCACATGAATTGCATTTTGGATTCAGCAGGTTTGCCTGAAGTTGCATATTTATTTAAGTGCATGGCTGGACTGGGACCAAAGTTCTGTTGGGAAGGATTTGTAACTTTCTGTTGTTGCTTTTACAGCAATGCAAATAATAAGTAGTAGTAATTATTGTGCAGTTTCACAGTTATTATGAAAATAAAACTTAATGTAGCTTGTTGACTGCTTTGGTTAGAAAGCATCTTTTTGGTATTTTAGGTAGTATACATTTGTCTCATTCTTTCCAGGTTCTGAAGCAATGTGAGTAAAACATTTCCTTGCAGTTTCTTTTCCTTTAGTCTTAATGAGAACATCTCATGTAGCAATTACTTTGTAGAACAACTAAAAGAGGAGATATCAAGCAGTAAAAATTAGCAATGGCAAAGATAAACAAAGACATTTAAAAATAACTGGTAGCTCCTACCTCAAATTTCAAGATTTGATAGGACTGGGCTTTTCCCCCCAATGTAAATGGCATTACCTCACATAACATATTTCAAGTACACAGAGCTGCATGTCGGCATGAAACACCCACCTAAGGTTTGCTGTCCAATACTCAAAATTAAAAAAAAAAAAAAATCAAAACACCAAAAATTTATTAAGTAAAAAGCTCTCTGATTTTTGTTTCAGACTTGTAACACAGAAAAGGTATTCACATAACATATGACACATTAGCAGTGTTTCACATGTCCAGAACCGATTAGCCATGCAGTGCCTGCTCCATATAATTGATCTGACACAGCCAGATGAACCTACAGGAAGTTCACTCCAGGACCCCCAATCACATTTGTTGCTCATATGCATGCAGTCTGCATCAGTTCTGAACTGCACTCACAGTGGGACTTCTGTATCCCAGAGTCAGTTCACACATGTATGATGACTGCTTGCCTAGGATTTTGTGTTAGCTGCCATGTTTCAGAGAACTTAATAAAAAAATGATTAGCCAAAGGGGTTTATTGAATGGTAAAACCTACAAGTTAACTCCCAGTGTTTTCACAGTAAACCCACTACAGCTGTGTCCCTCAATTACTTACCAACAGTTCCATGCTTATTTCCTTTCCCTGTGGAATGGCTTAGTGCAAAAAGCAGCAATATATTTCACAATAACTAATTATTCTCAATTAATAAAACAATTGGCAATGAAACATGGTAATAATTTTGCATGGGTGATCCTTCATATGTGTGGTGCAAGCAGGCATTCCATCTTATGTGCCCCCATGGCTCAGATAGGCAATTACAGCAGCAGCAGGCATTTTTGGGGAAGGGAAATTTTATTTGATTGGATGAAATTTGGAGTATGTACTTATCTAAATATAACACAAAGGATGGCACTCGACGTAGCTTGCAAATGGAAGGGAAGCAAATTTTTGTCAGGACTGTGCACCTGGAAAAATTATGGAGGTGAGAACCATGAGATAAAATTGTGAGCAGCTGACAGCCTTAAAAATTGCCTAATTGAGAATGAGACTGTGAGGCACATCTAACTGTTGCTAGGACCTTGAAAGGACCGGCACTCAATCTTCTAATTCCATATTATGGAGTGAACCTGCAGTGTTTGTGACCTTGCAAAATCAGTTTGAGCCTAGCTGACTTTTAAAGCCTTAAATCAAGATCCTGCCAGAAGGAGATGATTCTTGTAAGAATGATAACCCACAGATAAGGCAAAATGAAATCTAGTTGGTTCTTGAAATGACTTGGACAAACTCTGGCAATGGAAATGTCAATCACATGGCCTTCTGCCAAGGTTAAATCGCAACTTCCCTGTGATTCAACAGCCTGGACACCTTGGCAATTGTTTCCAACAGAAATACCATAGAAAAGCAAGACACTTCTGTTAACAGCTGGTGCGAGGTGACTTGAAATAGGCTTTTTAGCTTTACTTGGGAAGTAAGTGTTAGAAAAAGGGGGAAAGTGATTGTTTTGGACGGCAACTGGTCTCCAGACATATGGACCCAAAATGAATTTCTGCTTGCTTATATATTTGAAATGTAGAGCCAAGTCAGGGGGATGTATCTCCCAGGTAAAGCTGGGAGGTAGACAAACACTTTAAAGTGAACCTGTTCATTCAGGATTCCAGGTAAATTGTCTTTTTCAAATTCTCATCATAAATTCCAAACATCACCTTTTGCTCACTGGCATTTTGTTCCATAATTCCTCATTGCTTATAAATTAGACATGCCAATTTTTAAAATGTGAAAACATGAGAACTTCTTTTGATTTACAAGGAGGGTATAGTAATAGATTACCATTGCTGCTTACCCCAAGTTTATTCTGTATCCTAGTATTTCTAGAACAATGACATCTGTCACTTCTAAGTGTCAGTCAATGACGTGTGTTCTTCCTTGTGTTCCTGGCCATAGCTGGAAAGCTATAACTAGAAGCACCTCTCTCTTAAATGAAATTGCAGCACAGAAAAAGTTTCTGGCTGTACTCCAAACTTAATTTTATTGAAACAGAATTGTCTTTCATTACAAGTAAAAGAAGAGAGGTACATAGGACTCATTTCCATTCCATGGTGTCTAGTTTCAAATCACTTATTTATTGTTATGGGATAAGAAGGGTGGATAACAGAAGTAAGCAATATGTTTATTGGGAAGTTTTAAATTCGTGTTCCAGAGGTGGATTTGGTACTAGATATATTTCCATACTTAGCGGGGAATAAATTTCCCATGGTGAGGAAAATTATCAACACAGGTGGTCCAGGTTTTTGTTATCTTCCTTTGCAGCTCTTTACAGAACCGGTTACAGGTGCTCTAATATCCTGTAATTCCTAAGTGCAGAGAGGTTCATTAGTTCCTAACAAGGGTTTTTGCTTTCGCCAGCCAGGCTCCTCTAACCATTACAGATCCAGGTTCTCTACCATACTCTGCTGTTCTGTCTCTTCCCTGCCACTTCTACCACTTCTCTACCATACACATTTTAATCTTTACAATAATCACACAAATGGAGTGCTTGAATTATTCAAGCCTTTCTTGGGTAACAACTGGACAGCATGGATCTCTGTTGTTCCCTTCCACACCTCAACCAGGCATGACACAGATGCAACACCTGCCTAGAAATATGCTTCTCTCCCATTTCCTTCCTCCCCTGTAATTTCGTGCTGATGCCCAGTAGAATGTATTTCCCAGGGAATGCTTTTAAACCTTTTGCTTCTCTGCTTCCACTTCTTTGCTAAATCTGCTCTAAGCAGGTCAAATCTGATAGATAGATGATGTTATAGGAGGAACTCTGCTGGAGTTTTCTGAGAGGCAGAATGTAGTGCAGATCTGTCCGAAAATAGAAAATTCTCCCAGGCAGTTTTGCTGGGTTCAAAATCACTTTGTCTGTAAAATCTTTTTGAGTATCTGTACAAAGAACCCTGTTGGGCCATTTGATCTGGGATGAGAAGTAAAAGAGACTATATGGATCAGTGAATTTGTTCTCTTTAGGGATTGAGAACTCTCCACAAAGCACTGTGTTTTGTTTCTCCAGGCACCTATAAATTGTTGTGTTTGATGTTTCCCTGTCCTTCCAAGCAGGTGAAGTTTTAATTTGTTTTCCAGGATTTTCAATATGTGTCATGCCTTTTGGAATAGCAAAAGATTATTGATGTGCCTCAAAACTGAGCCATTCAGTTTTTGAGTATACTTTCACCACTGCCATGTAATCAGAGTAATATCTACTTTAGCAGGTTAGTTCTTTGTTTCACAGCATTCATGTAAACCCTTGTTCCAGTTGGGCTGCATTGAAAAAGATACTGAATGTATTAAAAAAAGGTTGGAAGGCATTGACTACAGGCTTCATGGAGAAAAAAAAAACAAACAAGTTTCAAAGCAGTATTTCCAGTGTTTGCTTCCTTATCTGTTACCAGAAGTCCTGTGCAACATATGAGGCAAATTATACTGGTTGTGTTCTTTCCTGGTTTAGGTGCTGGTGTGGAGTTAGATCAGGATGGCCAACCTGCATCTTTTGCTCTCAGAGGTTATCTCTGGTCTCTAAGGTGTGTGGGATGTGATAAATGGCCCTCAATCACGTGTTTTTAGTAAGAAGTTCACATGGCTAGAAGGATTGTCTGCCTCTTGTTGGGTCATAAGTTGTCTTGGTAAGGAGAACCTTATGCAAAAACCTTTCCATCTTTCCCCTGCACGACAATATAAGGCATGGACACGATGGCTGGCATTGTACATTGTCCCTGCCTCTCCCTTTAGGGAATAAAGCAGTGAGAATAGGATAGGAGATGCAAAGAGCAGGCATGATCTCCAAAGCATCCCAAATATGTGTTCTACATTTTCCTGTGTGCCAGGTCTCCCGGTAGAAAAAAATGCACTCTCAAAAATATGGAATTAAATTCTTATTATTACATTTTGACTGACTATATTCTGTGCCCTCTTTGAATTAATTCTGATCTGCTTAGTGAAAGTATGATTGCAACAGTTATTGAAATGTAGCATTTTTCAAACACTAGCTGTTTCAGTAAATTAAAAATATTGATCATATGTCATTTTCAAAAAAGAAGAGCAAAAAGTAAAAATTAATATCATTTCAGTTTCAAATACTTTGAACTAAAAAAAAAAAAAAAGATATTTTTCTTTAGCACTGCTCCTAAATATTAGAAGCAATGAAACACTTATCAACACCCCTGGGAGTANTTAAAAAACTTTAAAAAAAAAAAAAAAAAAAAAAAAGATATTTTTCTTTAGCACTGCTCCTAAATATTAGAAGCAATGAAACACTTATCAACACCCCTGGGAGTATTCTCTGTAGCTGAATCAATCTTATTCTCAAGTGCTTTCCTGAAATTCAGTGCAAATTATCCTTTTCTTAATATCATTTTGCAACTCCTACATGTCTTCAATCTGCTTTTGAAGTATTTGTCATGAAGCTTCAGATACAACCATTACTGGGGTCCCTTTTTCAATGACTGAAAACATGTTCCACACAAATCCAACCTTGCAGCAGAGCCTGCCTAATGTTGGTTCTGGCTTTGGATTAGAACTTAAAGGACAAATTGTGGTTTAAGCAAGTAAGTGGAGACCATCAGTGAAATCCTGTACAAAAATTTATTTTCTTGTCTTTTTGTTTCTGAAAATTTGGAGAGAATCTGTTTGTAAGCTCCTGGATCAGTGTTCTTAGACAAACACTGACTCATGCTTCAGCAGAGGATATCAGTAAAGTACTGTAAACACCTATCAATTACATTTGAGCTATTTTATTAAAACCCAGGTAAGTCTGTGCTTTGATGAAGTCTTAAATCTGTGTAAAGTTTAAAGCTCAAAATACTTTGCATTGGGCATGGAAGTAATCAAATATTAGATCTCATAAGGACAAAGAATCTTTCATCTTGAAGTGTTGAGAACATCCTAAAAAAAAGTCTCATAGTTACAAATTCAGTAAGATAAATCACACAGTCTGTGCCACTGAAAATAAGTTTTCACTTGAAATTCTAACCAAAACCGGGGATTATTTAGAGCAAAAACATAGGGAACTGATGATGATTATGGTTTTTCTCTCAGCGAGAATAAACATTTATAGAGTTCTCAGGCTTACACTACACTCCTGAAGAAAATAGTTAAATATTGGAAAAGGTTCAAATAAAAAAAAGAAAATTATTAAAGAAAATGGATTGTTTTGAGAGATTCTACATGGTCCATTTAGTTTAGCAAATAGGCATTTAACTTCATCTCCTTTTTTCAGTGGGGAGCAAAAATTTGGTAAAGAACAAGATCCCATGATTGAAAGCTATAAAAAGAACCAATTGGATATTCAATTTGAATATGAATGACAGTTTGTCACTTGGAATACCCCATATTGTTTGGCATTCCCTAAAAATTTCCATCAGGAATTTAAGGGACATAACACTGTTCACATCTGGCTATTCAAGTGAAAGTGGAAATCAATACAGTCCTCTGTATTGATTCACAGATAGACATGATCTCAGATCTTTAATTAGAAAGCTTTAAACATCTAATACTGAGCACAGTTTTTGTGGTTGCCATATTTAAAAATAACAGCAAAGCAGAAAATGGAATGGAAAATAGAAACTCAATGTGCTTTCCCACCCAGCTTTTTAATGTGACATTTGTCTTTCCAGGGCAATCTTTTACTTTTCAACTTTTCTTAGGAGTGGGTTGTGGTATTTTTAAAACTTTATCTTTCTCCATCTCTATCCATCCCCCTCTTCCCCTTTATTATTTTCTTTTTTTAAACCACAAAAAAAAAAAAAAAGAAAAATCACTACTTATTTGTGCTCAGCAGTCTCAGCAGAAAAATGTGCCTTTAGCATTTTGCAGAATGATTGCAACAAAGGCATTCAAGGGACTGTGAGCAAATAATTGTTCACAGGCACAAGTGATGCTATGTTTAAGATTCAAACATTGGAGTGTATCATTCTGATATCAAGGACACGTAGAAATATTGATATATATAAAGAGTTGCACTGTGATGCACTTACAGTTTGTTTTCGAATGTACCTTGGCTACTTCAGGAAATCAAAATGTAGTGCTGGCTCAAAAGGAGAGTGAAAAGTCTCCATACCATTCATATTACATATGAAGCAAATGCCATTATGAAAACTTCATTAATATGTAAATTGCAACATTTTGATTAGCACTTGCAGACCCCTTTTGTTAAGAAAAGAGACGGAAGGAGCTAACCAGATTGCAATAATTTACATAATAGCTCAGTGGTGGCAATGCCACCAAGAGAACCTAAGGAAGGTTATTATGACTTTTTTTTTAACAGCTTAACACAGCATTAAACTCAATTGTACAAAAGGAAGGACAATATTTTTCTTCAAACTGACAAACTCTTTCATGGAGTAGTGGGATATATTAAAGATAGGCTGGAGCTTATTTTAAAATAATAGGATATGCATTTGCTCAACAAAGGAATACAAAAATTTTGTGTTATTATGTAGCGGTTTGAAGCCAAATGAAGAGTAGCTTTTGTAACTTGTTCCTCTACAGTGATTTTGCACTGTGCTAGATCCTATCCTCTTGGAAAGCAATGAAAATTTGTCCGTTGACTTCAACAGCCTCAGGATTTATTCCGTGCTCTAAGTTTCCAAGCTGGACTATGTCCGTAGGACACGTAAATCTCTCACTGAAGTGATCAAATCACAGCACCGTAACTGTACAATATGGCATTTAAATGTCTAAATTCAGATAATGCATCCAGATATGCCTTTTTCTGGCAACATCTGTAAGTGGGTTTTATAGGTCTACTAGGCTTTGAGTTTCTTGAGCCATATAAGAAAGCTAATACATTATGGTTTTGCTTACTCCTCACACTTCAAATATCCAGAGCAATAAGCTAATGAAGTTTCTAAGTACGAGAATTTACTTCTTCTATTTGAATTTTGTCATTTGAAAGATGTTTCTGTATTTGGACACCTTAAAGGGAGCTCAATAGCAGCCGTGTTTGCCGGGCTCTTCGGGTCAAGAGGCACTGGAGCACCTACAGCTGGCTTACAACAGCGTGGCTCTTTTACTGGTAACCCAGAAGACGGTGAGTAACAGAACAAAGAGAGAGAAAATCGTGGGGATTCTGAGGACTTTCGTATACTTGCCAAAGTTCAGAGACCTCGGGGCAAAACAGGAGAAAGAAAAGAAAAGAAGATATTTGAAAAGCAAAGTTCAACAGCTCTACTTGGTGCTACTTAAAAGTATATTACAGGCATCATGCTAGATTTATCAGAAAAAATAACCGTGATCTTTTAAAATTAGCAAGCTAGGTGGCACATTCCGTTTGTTACAATTCCATAGGGACTTTTTTGCCCCAGCTGACTTCCATAGAAAGTGTTTCATTATGATGTAACTAAAGCAAATATTGGTCTAAGAGTTAAGAATAACAATACAGCTTTTTGCATTAAAAGGATATTCTGTTACATTGGAAAAAGAGTTGCTATGAAGCAGCGTGCCCACAGGGAAGTTCAGAATAGGAACAGATGAACCTGCAGAGATTTTTTTTTATTTGGCTTTGTTAAATCTTTAAAACATTTACAGAGATTTTTTTACTGTTTTTAGAACTCATTGTAAAAAGCGTGAAACTTTTGTCAAACTTTGTAAAGGTATTCAAGATACAGTTAAAAAAATACACCCAAAATAACTTGTCATGCTTATGGGACTGGGCTTTCAGCTGGTGATAATCAGCCTTGCTCCATTAAATTCAGTAACCTTACACTGACTGTCTGGTGTTGCAGGCGTCTGCAGGAAGGAGTCTATCACAGAAACATCAGCCTAGCTCCAACTAATGCCAAATTTTTTTGAGTTGATGGGTTAAGACTCATTTGCAACAGATAAGTACATAGGATGCATGTGAGTCAGTATGCCTGAAGAAATTACCTAAAAAGTTCCTAAATGGAATTATTAGGTATTATTGAGCCTTTAAGACCAGTAAATTTTGACTTGTCTGTGAATTATTGGTGCTTGTGAGATGAACTCCTAACCGGATTAGTAGAATCTTTTCAATGGATAACACTGTCAGCTTTTGGGTTTTAGACACATTAACAAGCATGTAGCACTTTTAGGGGGCATTTTTAGCCCCCATAACAGTTATGAGCTGTTGTATAATAAACCGGTCTTGATGATGGGCATTTGATCAATTTAGCAGCAGTTCCTAAACAGATGAAGGGCTGAGGGTAAATAGTAATTGGTGACACAGTGTCCCTGGTACCCTCTCCTCCTAGGTGGGAGGTGACCAGACCTTTTAACTGCCTGGCCCAGGTTCTGTGATTTGGCTGAACTGTGCTTTGTGCAGGCTCAGAGGGGAAAATGTGACATTTCTGTTATCTTTCTGCTTCTTCTTTCAGGACCCGTTGTGCACCAGTTAAATCTTTGCCATAAAACATTTATCCTCAAGCTTGTCTGTTTTATGACCAACAACCCAGAGCTGCCGGGGCCATTCCAGTACAAAGAAACTAGGAACTCCAACACGCAGGAGACAAAACAACATCTCCTTTTCAGCTCTGCATTCATGTTGGCAAAGTGGATGCTTTAGGAGCTATTGAGCTGCTGTATATGTAAAGGGGTAAGACTCTAATGAGGGACTGGGATGAATCAGACTTGCTAATCAGGTCTGCTGTCCACATTGCCAGAGCTGCTGCTTCATGATAGCATAAACATTTCCCCCAGCCATTATGTGTGTGTAACAGAAGTGGCTGGGATTTTGTTTGCATTTTCTTTGTAACACGGCTAGAACTGTTTCGAAGGGAATTGCTGATTGTCCTACCTGCCCAGGCATACATTTCGTTCACAGAGTTAGTCTGCTGGGTGCAAACTTGAATTCTTTCAAGGGAACTAAGCTGGGAGTTCTCCTTCTGGTATGCATCGAATGTGCTCCAAGCCCTGTGGAGGACACAGGGGTGCCACACAATGACTCTCTCATAGCAGCACAAAGGCATCCTGTGTGTGCCAACCATGCACATGCCACTTGAAGATCTACAGACCAGTGAGAGCTCCTGCAATGTTCAGAACAGCTCCTTTATGGTATGCTACGGGACAGAAGGCAGATGCTCCTTCACATTTGCAGTCCATCTTTTTGTTCAAGATCCTTTCCTTAACTGCTTCATCTTTATTGCTGAACGTTTTTTAGTATTCTACCACTGTTTTAAAGAATTGTAGCTCCTTTCTTCCTGATCACCGTGAGCAGAAAATGGCAACATGCCTCCCTTTATTCTCACAGAAGTTGCAAAAACATACTCCAGTGACACTGACACCAGCCTGTGCCCTAAAGGCCCCAAAATTTTTCTGATGGCAGAATAACATTAACAATCCAAGCAATCCACTAACCTTATGACAGCAATCACATATACAATGACCTGTAAAGTGATACATTACGTTCAGGAAGATAAAGTTCCTTTTATTGAAGACATGGCACAACTGTGTCTCTACCACAGACACTTCATATAGGTGGTCAGGTGAGAAAACTCAGATGAGCCAGTCAGACTTTTGGGTGCCCTGTGGCTCTTGGGCTCATACTGTGGGACACCCAGGGAAGCAGGAAGTTTTATGGAGCTGAAACAGATCCCTATTTCTGAGCCACATAGATGTTAACAAAGGAATATCTGGAGATTCCCCTCCATGACCTACATCAGGACCCTGTTTGGACCCTTGTGGGACTCTGCTTCAGATTTCATCCAGGGCAAGAGACCTAGTTTTGTATTCAAGTTCATAGAGCGTATGTAAGAGAAAGTGGATGGGATGAAAAGGAATATCCAAGGCTGTTGCTGGAGTTAGGATGTCAGTCACAGAGCTGCGGCAAGGTGATCCATGTCACTCTCACAGTCTGACTGTGAGGGCTGTCATGACTTTATTTGCTTGAAGACTCCTTTGTGCATTGTTGAGTTCCTGTCTGTGGGGCCTCACAGAGCCGTGGCCACTGTTTTGAATGCAAGTTTTAGCTTCCAGGATCTGTCCGGTGAAGAAGAATTAGCAATGTCATATCAAACCTAAGAGCTTCTGCTTTCTCCCTCCACAGCTCAGTTCTAGACAACACTGCAGTCCCAGCTCTCTGACTGATTGAGCCATCCCAGTGCCTTGGATTAGCTGGTGATGAAGTGGTTTCTGTGGATAGCTGTGATTTAACATCTTATTCCTCCCTCGTTCTGTTGGAGGATCCTGTCTGCTCACTCCCAATATTGTCCCACAGTAGCACAACCAAAATTTTCATCTGCGCTCACAAAGCCTTTGTTTGGACATTAAATGAACTCAGAACAAGAAGGAGGCTGGGAAAAAGTCACTAGAAATGAGCAGAAAGAGAAAGAGAGTTTATGGCTGCATGTGAGACTTCTCAGGCAATCTGGGGGGGGAGCAGTGGTATGCTTCAATCTTCTCCATGAGAGAGACAAAAAGACCACACAAGGATTCCTGCAGTTGCTTGTTTAGAGACCTGCATCCAAAGAGCCGAAATTTTGGTATTGCTCTGCTGTGAACATCCTGTGTGGGTGGATTTTTGGCCCATAGAAGAAGCCTAATGTTGCATGAAGTAAACCCCAAACCATATATGCTGCAAATGTGAGGATGTCGTCACCTGCCAGTCCAATAATCCTCTCCTATTCCACCAAAATAGTTGAACTTAGCAATAAATAACTTGTTTCCAAGTCCTTAACTTTACTGACCTTTTAGGGAGACCCGGCTAGTCCCAGAGGATTGTGCAAGGAATGATCCCAGACTCACACCTATAACACAGCTTTCTGTATCTCACAGCAGAGATGAAGGCTAGGGGCTTTTTTTCCAGGGTGGAAATGCATTTGTTCGGTGTCAGAAGCCCTGGACTGCAGTTCCCAGTCTGAGTCCCAAAATTGAATACGGACGAAGATTCCTCTCAAACAAAAGGTGCCAGCACAGGAAGCTCCAGGTGTGCATGGAGTGTCAAGAGTGGCCCACCAAGTGCACAGCAGAGACAAAGGGTAAGGGCTTTTTTTCCTGGGTGAAAATGCATTTGTTTGCTTGCAGGTGCTAGTCAGAGCAGTTGCTGGTCTGAGTCCCAAAATTGAATACGGACGAAGATTCCTCTCAAACAAAAGGTGCCAGCACAGGAAGCTCTGTCGGGAGCAACAAGGAACTTTACGAACAAGTTGAGTTACATAAAAAGACTGTCTACCCTACACAGAATATATGAAGACTCGTGTTACAAGGAGAAGAAGAAGATGAAGTTTCATAAGAAGTTCTAAGAGTTATCACAATATTGTTAATGCATGCTTTTTATATGTTGTACCCCCAGTTTTAAAAATCATTTTCCCTTATAATTCCCTTTAGTTTATTCCCAATTTCCCATTGGTTGGATTTTGCTGCAATGCAGCATTTTCCCTATTTGGTCATTCTCCTCCCTTGTTTTCATATAAGGTGTTGTCTCCTCCCTTACTTTCCAAGTTTGTATTTCTCTCCTCCCCATGATTCCCTTATTTGTCCAACTCCTCCCCAGTTCTGGAACCTTCCCTTACCAACCTTATAAAAAGCCAGCCCTACATTCCTTCAGGACACACATCCTTGAGCTCCGGGCCCATGTCACTTCTGTGCGGGGACATGGCGCCCACATAATAAATTGGAGGGTTGCCACCACTCCCTTGCTCGAAGTACCCCAGTGTGTCGCGTACTTCCAACCTGTGCGCGACAAACCTCTATGTGTGCATGGAGTGCCAATAGTGGCCCACCTCCTGCACAGCAGAGACAAAGGGTAAGGGCTTTTTTTCCTGGGTGAAAATGCATTTGTTTGCTTGAATTTGCCCTGCGCTGGAGTTGCCAGTCTGAGTCCCAAAATTGAATACGGAGGCAGATTCCTCCCAGACAAAAGGTGCCAGCAGAGGAAGCTCCAGGTGTGCATGGAGTGCCAATAGTGGCCCACCTCCTGCACAGCAGAGACAAAGGGTAAGGGCTTTTTTTCCTGGGTGAAAATGCATTTGTTTGCTTGCAGCTGATTAGGCCTGGCAAGGCAGCTGGGCTCATCTCACAGCAGTTTCTCCTTGCAGTTTAAATCTCCCACAAAGGACCTCAGCTGCACCCAATGGGCAGCTGATTAGAGCTTGGCAGGGCAGCTGGGCTGAACTGGGAGGAGCTTCTCAAGGCAGTATAAATCTCCCTCAAAAAACCTCAGCCCTCCCCCTGG
>VXAY01003978.1:13507-25086 GCA_013399855.1 Oxyruncus cristatus
GCTCGGAGCCTCCATCCCGCACCCCGAGGCCGCCGGGGGGTCCCCGCGGGCCAGGCTGAGCGCCGCCAGCAGCAGCGCGGCCAGGGGGGCCCCGCCGCGCAGCATCCTCCTTGGGCACGAAGTTTGGGGGGCGGGAGGTGGCGGGCGAGGGGCCTCGGGGGAGATGGGGGCGCTCAGGGGGGCGGCGGGCGGCAGCGCCGGGACATCGTCCCCCGGCCCCCGCCGCTGCCGCTGCCCCCAACTTTTCCCCCGCACCGCTCTCCTCCCCTCTGCTCCTGCGGGAGGAGGAGGAGGAGGAAGAGGAGGAGGAGGAGGAGAAGGAGGGCGAGAGCACCGCGGCGGGGACCCCCCTTCTGCCTGCAGCCGGGGCTCCCGGGGCACGGCGGACCCTGCGCGGCTCTCGGCGCTGGCCGGCTCTGCCTGCGGGAGCGGGGGATGCGTTAGTCGCCCTTATCTAGAAAGCCCCGAGGCGCTCCGCTCCCCCCCCCACCCTAAGGAGGGGTGTGGAGGGGGGGGCTGCCCTTATTTAAAGATGATTATGTCCAATCTAATAAACCCCGAGCGGAGCATCGCCCTCCCTTCCCTCCGCCCTCCCGGGCGCTGCCCAGGATGCTGGCGGGGAGGGGATGCGGAGGGGACTCAACGCATCCCCTCCTCCCCGCTGGCGTTTCGGGACAGCACCTGTGCTGTCCCTGCCCGTGTTTTCTCCTGTTGTAGCTCCCACCTCGCCTAAATCCTCCGTCTCCATCACCTAGAGGGGAAGAAAGGAAGGTGAAAGGAGGGAATACCCTCCCTCAGCCCTTCCCCGGGCGAGGGGAGAGGTGGTCTTGGGCTCAGGGTCCCTCTTCAGGTAGAGATTTTTCTGCTTTTTCTCTCTTTTATTATTTTTTCCTTTCCCAAACAGTGATCCCATCTGTTTGACACGTGCAGAAAGGTGGGCTGGAGGTGCCTTATCCGAGCAAGCCACATCCAAAAGCAAAAAAAAACAAAAAAAAACCAACCCCTATGAATGCACCAAGGGAGTGAGCAGCGCTGTGAGAAAGCATCTCCCACCTCCCTGCCAGAGGGTACGGCACCGACGCTGCTGGGGAGAGCTTCCCGAAGTACACGGGTGAGAAAACAAGCCCCCGAAGTTTCCTCTTGGTTCCCAAGACTCCCTGGCAGCACGGGAGACTAGGAAAACTTCAGCAAGGAGAGCCAGTGAGAAGAGAACTCTTTTTATTCTTTCTTTAAATTATTATTGTTTTATATATATATTTTTTTTTCACTCCCAAACACTATCTGTGGCGGTCAGTCTGAGGCAGGGTTGCCAGCGAAAGCTGGGAGGCCCCTTCCAGGGTACAGGCTTTCAAACCAGCGAGGCAGGAGGGAAGGGATTTAAGAACAAACGGCAGGAGCTGGCTGTGTGGGGTTGGGGTCAGGGGTTTTTTTTTTGTCTTCTCAAGGTGGGAGGGTGATGGGAGGAGGTTGGGGGGGGGATGCTGATGCTCTTAGTGGGGGGAGATAGAAAAACAGAGCGCTGGAAAAAGTTGAGGGTTAGGAGGGGTGAGCACAGTGCTTCTCCAGCCCCTCAGGATGGAGGGAGGAGGGTGTGAGCACCCGGAGAGGTGAGGGCATGGCAGGGCTGGGCTGGCAGTGTGTGGAGAGGAAGGGAGGACACGCCGGGAGCGAACAAGGCCAGGCAGAGCAGGGATGGCTCATGCAAAGTTGTTCGAGCAGCTCCCAAGGACATTTGGGGTGTGAACCACATCCAACAACAACACCAACACCCATCGCTCACGGGGAGGAGGTGAGAAGAGGTCTGTAGCTCTCCTGCCTTCTCCGAACGCACCGGTGCCCATCCAGAGGCAGTGGGGGGATGGAGACAACCCAGCTTGGCATAGGCAAGGTGGCCGAGCAAGGGTTGTCCTGGGGCCAACACCAGCAAGAGCTGCTTAGAGTGCGTATTCGTTCAGGAATGAAACAAGCTCCTGATAGCCCTGTCTACCAGGGCCTGATAAGAGAGGATCCCATGGGATGGCTAATTTTGAATGGTGGTGACCCTATTAAGTGGTTATTAATCATCTTGTCACACAACACCCTGCCCCAGGTACTCCAGAGAAGCAAGGCCACAAGACCCTCAGCAGTGTAGGCAGCCATCCGAGAGGTTCGGCAGCTCTGCCTCCTCAGGGACAGCCTGACTGGGATGAATCCAACATCACAGCAATAAAACCCTCCAAAAATGCACCCAGGCAAGGACTCTATATATAGGCTCTGGCCTGGGCTAGGCCACTCTCTTGACAAAATGACACCCGCAAACAAGTAGCTCTGATGTCTGCAGGGTTGGGATGCAGCAGGAGCTGCAAAGCCCACCAAGGACTCCACTTTTTGGAGAGAAGGTGGGTGACAGCAGCAGAAGGCTCCCTGCCACACAAAGCCTCTGGCTTCCCCTGCTCTGCTTGCCCAAGCCTGAGTCTGGATTTAGGAACCACTGGAGCAGGCAGCTGAGATCATGAATCATTACCCTGGCTCCAGCACGCTCTCCATCCACACCCAGGCAGGTTCCCCTGGCAGCCTCTGCCAAGGTGGCACTTGGAGGAGGGTGGTGAGGGTGAGGAGGGCAGGACCATGAGGCCACCTCACTGGGTTGGCTCAGCATCTGGGAAACAGAGATGCTGGAATGCTGTTCCCATCCCAGCACCACTGGGGGGCTACAGAGTAAATCCCTGTCATTTGGGTAGTTTTTCTTTGCTTCCAAAAAAAAAAAAAGGCAATTAACTTGACCCATGTGATGATTTTGCTGCCTGTGAAGCAAAGATCAGTACTGTGGATAAGGCAAGGGATGCCAGGATGGCAAAGCCCTCAGCATGTTTTCTGTCTCTCAGGAAAGCAAGGTGGGCAACTGTTAGAGATCCTAGGCCAGAGCCAGGCTGTCTTGGGTGAGGAATGCAACAGCCCTGCATCTTCCAGGGATCCCTACATGCAGCATCTGGGTAGAGATGCTCCTCCCAGGCAGGGTCCAGCTGCAGTTCAAATCTGCTGATGATGCTCAGGAGCAAGAGAAAGGGTGGTGGGTGGGAGGAAGGAGAAGGGCAGAGTGGTGTCAGTGGGTAGGTTTGGCTGGATATTCCTCATCCCTTCCCCACATGTTGTCCTTCCTGGCACATTCCTGCCACTTGGACCCTCTGGGGGGTCAGTCCCTGCAGAAAGGGCTATTTGGGGTTGGGATTGAATGAGACAGGTTGCCAGTACTGGGCAGGAGCAGAGGACCAGGAGCCTCTGGAAGCAGGCAGAGGGAAGGGGGTGGCCCCATCAAAGTGAGATGTTGAGTGGGGGCTCTGGGGTGTCACCAGCACAGGAGTGGGGTTCCCAGTGCCAGCTGAGCCCACACTGGGGAAAGGTGAAGAGCAGCTCTGGGGAGCACTATAGGGGGGTTGGACAAGATGACCTTTAAAGGTCCCTTCCAACCCAAACTATTCTATGATTCTAGGATCTTAGCTGGAGCAGAGCTTTTCCCCACGCCTGTCAAAAGCCATCAACAAAAGCCTTCCTCTCCCTCCACTCCTCCTCGGGAAACCACCAGCGATCTTGACATGGGAATAAAGGCTCTGGGAGAATCCAGCTTTTTTGTTCGTGGCCAGGCAGCCAAATCCCGCAAGCCCGAGACAGCAAGCCTCAGCAATCAAAGCCACGAGCGGCAGCCGACCCCGCTCAGGGCACAGCCCCAGCCCTCCCTCCTCTCCCTCCCCAGTCCTCCTGCTTTTCCCAAGCAGATTAGGAGCGTGTTCAAACGCCCAGGACCCCCGGAGGTCAGAGACGCTGGCCTCCTGCACCAGAGGTTTGCTTGGGAACTCGCTGAGTTTCCTGCTTCTGGAGGGTCTGGAGATAAGCCCTGGTGTGCGGCCGCTGCCGGTGCCAGCGCCAGCAGGAGTCCACAGTTGCACATCGAAAATCCAGCAGCAAAAGCTCCAGAGCCATAGAATCACAGAACCACGGAATGATCTGTGTTGGAAGGGTCCTTACAGATCGTTTAGTTCCCCCCCCCTGCCATGGACAGGGACACCTTCCACCAGACCAGGTTGCTCCGAGCCCCGTCCAACCTGGCCTTGAACAATTCCAGGGATGAGGCAGCCACAGCTTCTCTGGACAACCTGTGCCAGGGCCTCCCCACCCTCACAGGGAAGAATTTTTTTCCTAACACCTAACCTAAACCTATTCTCTTGCAGTTTAAAGCCATCCCCCCTTGGTCTATCACTACATGCCCTTGTCAAAAGCTCTGTCCCATGTTTGTTTGTGCCTTGCAGTTGAGCACATCTTGTAAGGGATGAGAGACAATCAGGGAGGCCTCCCAGAGGCACTCCCACTGATTCTCCGAGGCCTGATAGGAAGGCTGGGCTCCCCCCACCCTGCAGCACCCAGTAGGCTTTCCCTGTGCTGCTCAGTGTCACGAGTTTGGTGACAACAATTTCTCTGCTGAATTCAGCTATACCAGCCTCCAGAATTCAATGAGCCACGTACGCAACCTCAACTCCTCTGGCCATGGAGACAATCTTAAATACCGGTGAAGAATATCCAGCCAGGGATATATGTCTGACCCATCATCCTCACACCTCACAGCTGCCTCCTGGCCTGCGCTCTGAGACACACAGCATGCAGACGGCAGGTGGCACCCCTAGGGCGGCAGGGATGCAGGGAGCCCAGGGAGGAAGCCAAGCATCCAGGCACTGATCAACTAAGATGCTTTGAAGCCGGTTTGGTGCATCACCATCAGATGCAGCAACTTCGGAGCAGCCTTGGATGTCACGCTAGAGCCTGGAGCTAGAGCAGAGTTGTGCTTTGAATGGTTCTTGCAAGCCTCCAATAAAAACTATCGACTTCCAGCTGGAAGGTGAGGATGATGCAGGTGCTCACTTCTCTGCATAGGGAAGACATTCCACACAGAGCAGCCTCCAAGGGTCTTCCTGCGTCCCGAAGTTTTGCACTTCACCAAGAACTTGCAGGTGCTAAATTAAGACCATCTAGAGAACAGGGCCTGACCTTTGCCAGACGGGGTGCCTCAGATATTGAAAATTATTCCAACTGCTGACAAAAGGCAGGGACTTATCTACCTTTACGTAATGTAGCTCTTCCAGCAGCCACGGAGGAAAGGCACACATGAAAAAGAAGGAGAGGAAATGGAATCAGCTTCTCACTTCCATTCTGCCACTGTCGTTGGGGAGTTTCAGCTCCATTAAGTCAGGATTGTTCAAGTGCAGCTCCATATCCCAGCTGGGTGGGAAGCGTTTGCCAAGGGAGAGGCACCATGCCACACAGCTCCTGTGTCAGCAGCAGAGACAGGATCCCAGAGATGGGATGTGAGCTCTGCAGGCACCCACAGGAGGGGTGTATCGGTACAAACACAGCAGGAACCAGCTCAGGCTTCCAAAATCCCACCCCAGCAGAGCCAAGTCTGCTGGCAGGAGCTCCAGGAGAGCACCACACTCACGGCAGCCCCGGCAGTAAATCCAGGTGGAATAATTACACGACCTTGCTGCAGTTTCATTGTCCCTGTGCCCACACCACGATCTGCTTGTTAGTCCTGGTTGGATGTGCCGCTCACACGATAGCATCTCTTCCCTAGTCGAGCACGACTTCCCTGGCGGGAGAGTCAGAGCAATTACTTGTACAAACAGCCCTCGCCATCTCCCGATAGCCTTCGCTCTGCTCCTGCATTTTTAGACACTTTCCATGTGTCGCCCAGGCAGAAAAGTCATTTACTAGAGCCAGTCGATAAGACACGGAGCGAACATTTAATCTGCCACAGGTATCTGAAGGACAAGGGGAGGGGGGGAGGGCTCGTGCCCCCCCAGTGCGCTCAGCAGAGCTCAGCAGCTCCTCAAAATTCCCGTTTTAAGATCTCTCCATCTGACCCCAGCCAGGGAACAGCTGCAGCAAGAAGAAATGGAGCAGCAGCAAACGAGCACGGTGGCTGGGGGGAGGCAAAGGGTCTGTATCTAGCTTTGCTGTCCCTGTCCTCAGGGTAAAGCAGGATTTCTGGCACTGTGAATTAGAGGTGCCTCCCGACTGCTGGTCCAAAACTCACTGTCATTGGGACATCATCTGTCCTGGGGAGAACCTGCTTCGTCATTTGGCAGCGAGCAAGAAAGAGGAGCGTGAAAGAGTCAGACTTGGCTCTTAAAAGCTGGCCAGCAGGGTTTTAAGTATTTGGGGCTTGGACAAGCCCGTCACAACAAGGAAACACCTCTACCCTCCTCAGACGATGTTAGAAGAGACAAATAAAAATAGACTTGCCAGAGGAGCTGCAGACAGGGGAGAGAGAGGGAAGGAGCCACATGCCAGCTGCCAATGAAGCTCACAGCCTCCAGCTCACAACCGTGCTGTGGACCTGCGCTCCCCAGGGCATTCGTGTCCCACCTTGGGGAAGGTCACAGCCCTGGTGAAAAGGTGGAAGAGAGGAAGACCACCCGCACACTCATGCTCTTCTAAAGCAAGAGGAAGAAGTGGTTATCTCAGGCTGGGGAAAAGACACCTCCTGGTTCTCACTAGACCAAGAAGGAGACCGGGAGATGAACTCTGGCACTATCTGTTATCCAGCAAGTTTCCAGTTGCGTCGTAGTTTGGTTGTTGGACATTTTTCACACGACTCTGTAACCAGGGTGGTTTTGCACCTGCACTGTAGGAGGTGGCAGCAGCCCCAAGTGTGCACCCCCAGGCCAGTGCCGACCTGATATCTGTGAGTTTACACGAGTAACGAGCTGGAGGCACCAAGAGCATTGGCTCTCCCCAGCCTTTGCAAGCAGAGTAGTATCTCCATTTCCTGTACGAGTGGCATTGGGGTGTGTCCTGTCACATTGTGCTGTCTGTGCTGGTTCACTGAAGCCCTTGAATCTTTTGTTTCATGGCCCCGAGCCCTTAGCCTTCAGTGTCTCATTCAATGGTGTCATGATGACGGTCCATCCCTGTGGCCCACCTCAAAGCACAGACACATCTTCTGAGGATGTTTGTCACCCTTACTTCTGAGATGTCTGTGGCATTTTCCACCTGATCCTAACCCTGGTGCCACCTCAAATCCATCTCAATCCAGAGCAGTCACCATGGCTGTTGAGCAGAAGAGGGCAAGGCACGGATATGAAAGCCTTGGTCTGGACAAGTCCTTGCTGGCAAGGACCACCCCTTCCAAATCAGTGCCTTCCTGGGTGCTAAAACCTGTTGCAGCTTTGTACCCTGCTCTTGTAGTGTTTATCTCAGCTCAGTCAGACCTAATCAGCTGTTTCAGGATTTGTTCCTTGGTCAGGAGGTCCAAGGATGCAGGATTCCCTTGAGCATCACCCGTTGTCTAGTGGTGTCTGCAGCTGGATGCTGATCCCAGCTGGGGCACAGCTCTCCAGCATCGCCACAGGACTGTGGAGGAACGTGCTACTCCACAGGTTGAAGGCAGCTGGGATGAAGAAAGATAAAGCTAAAGCTTCATTTTACTGGGATATCAGCGTGCTGGCAGTCATGTAACCCTCTTAGTTCAAGCTGGTTAGCTGTGCAGAAAACCTCAGGCCAAACTCATTCAGCAAAATCCCTGAGTATAGAAGGAGTTGTCCCCACAAGAGGCTATTTGGCAGTGTGGCTGTCCCACGCCGGTTTGAGGGATTAAAACAGAAAGACCCTTTTGCTGGTACAGAAGGTCCCCGTGCGCCGGCTGTCTTTTTTTCCTGGGATTAAACCATGCTGGGAAAAGCGTGCTTTTCCACCTGCTGCTGCCCCTGGGTTTAGAGGGGATCCTGGCTAGATGGGTTTTTCGGGTGACCCCCCGCCCTCGAAGCACCGGTTTCCCCTGCCGGGCTGCCAAAGCACCACCAGCGACCCGGGGGCTGAGAGGTGCCGCCAGCCCACGCCGAGGCCACCGCGAGCGCCGTGGGAGCTGGTGACACTCCGCATCGAGGGAGCGCCGGGTGCGAGGCGGGCAGCGGTCCGGGCACGGCGCCCGCACCCCCCCCGCGCCAGCTTGGCGGGACCCGGCACCCACCGCACCCGGCGGAGGCGCTGCGGTTCTTGGTCTCCCCCCAGTGACCAGACCACATATAACAAAGCAGCAGGTCTGGGACTCGTGCTCGGGAGGTTTCCAGCCCCACGAGCAGAGCTCCTGGCTCCCAGAGCGGGGTGTGTGATTACCAGGTAATTATACTAATCATCATTTCCTCGAATCCTCCGCACGAGTGAAAGCCCTCTCGCTGGCGTGCCGGCTTGCGTTGCAGTTTTTGGAAGCAAGACCCCATTTCTTCCATATGCCAGCACTTGAGATGTATATATTCATTCATTAAGGAGCACCGACACCGCTGTGGCAAATGACCTGTCAACAGATTTACAGCAGGAAGTAAGTCACTGCCTCCGAGCCTGCGCTCTTAATGTAATTAAAGTCCTCTGTTTGGAATTCGTTGTTAATTAATATTCATGCTCTGTTCCCCATCTGCCATTCCCACGTTGCTGGTTCCTTCTGAGATTGATCAGAGGGTGATTAAGGCAACAAGCAGACAGAGAAGGAGGGGGAAGGGGGTGGGAAGGGATTGGATCAGCTTTTGGTAAGGGAGCAGGATTGCATCCAGGACCCTGACTGCTCTGGGAGGGAATGGCTGAAGCATCATCCTGGCTTTCTCCATTGCCGAGGGGAAACTAAAGGGATGGTGAGAATGACGGATCAAGAGATAGACACCGTTGGTTGGCTCCTGAAGTCTCTCAGGGCTCGCTTCAGCACTGAAAGGAAGACGAGAAGTATCTCTCGAGCTGGGTGCTGAGGACAAGCTGGTGGTGTGAACTAATTAGCCTAATTGAAACGAGGCTAATTGCTGGCCCTTGTGGTTTGGCCTGAGGGAGCAGCCACGGCAGCCCAGCACCATGAACCAGACCTACCATCAGAGTTACTCGGGGGTGGAGGCTCAGAGGGAGTTTCAGATGAAGCAGAGCTCACCTGGGCATACGTAAGGAGGGCATGGATGTACAGAGTGATGACAGACACCAACAACTTTTCCCAGCCTGGTGCAGGTCACAAGGGGACATCTGTGAGGACGATGTGGCCAACTTCTTTGGGTGGGCACAGCCCTCACAGAGACAACACAGCAGCTAAAGCAGGTCATGGGCTGCCCCTGGCCCTGGGTGGGCACTGAGAGCTTGTCCCACGCCTGCACAGGCTGGAGATCTCCTTCTCTCTGATCCGCAGCTGCTGTGGCATTTCCACAAGTGCTCAGCATGGATCCCAACAGGATCAGGCGCCCACGGCAACAGCCACAACTCCTTTACCAAAAATGCTGAAACCAGGCACATGCTGTCCACCACTTTGGGTGAGAAAGATGTTCCCACATCAAAGGGTGAAAGCTTGGTGGGTGCCATCCCACCAAGCACGTGGGATGCTGCAAATGCAGTGCTCTGCAGGAGGAAGAGGCCAGGCTGGAGATGTGTCCCCAGTGGTGGCCCTGTATCACCCCATCACAACATCTCCAGATGCTGGAGGTGCCAGAGCCAAGCATTCTTTGAAATTAAAGGCACTGCATGCACTGCAAAGCCTCTTGAAGACCCTTCCAGTTCCCAGGATGCAACCCAGGACAAGTAGGGGTCTGTGGTTGGTGCAGACAAGCAGATGGAAGGCAGGTCTTGCAGAACACTGTCCCTCTCCCTTTCCTGGGCAATTCTTCCTCCCCAGGAAAAGTGTCACAGGGACATGGTATCTCAGGATGGATGTTCCCAAGGGACCAGAGGGACTGGGGCTCTCAGCAGGCCCTGAGCAACCCCAGCTCTGTCCCAGGAACACTACGATTGGGGTTTCCTCAATCAACGAAGCCCGTTTCAAATGGCTTTTAGATCCTGAAACACAATTTTAGGGTTTAAATTGGATACACCCCGCTCGGAAAGCTGAGTCCCACCGGCAACTCCTGTTTATACATGACCAATCAAAGTGATTTATTCATCTGCCTAAAACAGGGTTGCTCTTTGACCATCCATCCATTATCCTTATCTATCTGTCCTGGGTAGGAGCCGAGCAATCCATCTTGCCAAACCTAATGTATGCCAAGCGGCTCCGCGCGCCGCCGCGCTCCGGGAGGGCTCTGCTGGGGCAGACGACGCGGGCCTGGCTCTCAGCAGCACTAACGCAATTCCGCTGACGTCAACCGGAGCTGCCCGTCGTCACCCTCCGACAAGACTGAAGCCTAGGGTGGGCACTGAAGGGACCTGCGGTGGTCATCAGGACGGGAGCTGCCACCCAGCCCACCGTGGAACGCACGGACCCTGTGCCGTCGGCGTGCAAAGAGCACTGTTAGCCCAGGGAAGTTCTTGATTCTCCTCATTAAGTTGCAAAAGGGGACCGGTGGTGTGGTCCTGGGGCATCATCTTCTCATCTATGATGAAAAGACCACGTTACTCCTGAGCCAGGTGGGTAACCAGCCGTGGCAGCTGCGCCCTGAGTCCCTGCTGTCTCTGCCTGGAAGGTTGCAGAGGGGGTCAGGTTATGTCACAGGTGATAGCAGGGTACTGTCCTCCTGCCTCCTGCGGATGAAAGGCTCCACACCTTGTAGAAAATGCAGCACCATGAGGATGTTTCATCCCTGGAAGTGTTCAAGGCCAGGTTGGATGGGGCTTTGAGCAATCTGGTCTAGCGGAAGGTGTCCCTGCCCACGACAGGGCAGTTGGAATTAGATGATCTTTAAGGTCCCTTCCAACCCAAACCGTTCCATGATTCTATGATCCGTGACCACCAGAAGTCAGCTCCGAACATGCGTTGCCACCTACCTTCTCGTCTGTCATAGGGGACAAGCAGTTGTGACAAGCTGAAGCCCCTCGTCTGCAGCAGGCAGATGCCCATCACGGAAGAGCAGGATCCCTGCTCTCCCTCCTCATGTTTGTCCCCATCCTGGGCTCTGTGGGGACTGTTCAACGCCATAGCCGTAGATGGCAGAGTGACGAGGCTCAGTCATGCAGGAGACACGGAGGGTCTCCACCCTTCAGAAGACGTGGCTCAGGGAGGATGGCACTGGAGCTGCCTACCGTGCAGCGAGCACCTCTGGGTCAGCAGGTTGAGTGACCACTGCTGAAACTGTAACTAAGAAAAACAAGCCTACAAGCTTAAATGAGCTGCAAAGGGCACCATGTCCCTCTAAGGAAACTGGGAGGGTTTTGCAGCTCCCCATCAAGAAGGTCCTTTCTTGTCATATTTCACCTCCCAGGTGAAGCACAGGCTGTGACAACTTTCACAGGGAGGTTTGGGAAAGGAGTGTGGCCACAGGCGAACCAAATGGCTTCACCATGGCTTTTCTCTTGGCAAAAATACTGACCCAGTTTGGCTGAAATTTTCCAAAGAAATTCAGGTTGAGGCAAATCCCTGGGAGACAATTTCTGCTTAAAAGTCTGTGTTTTGGCATTGTTCTAAGCAATGGGAAACACAGCCCCATCAGGGGAAGTATTGGGCAATTTCAGTAATAAGCAGTGTTATCTACTCTGTCTACAATAAAACAATTAATTTTCATTAATTTGCACTCTTTGCCTTTGAAGAGGATTTCTAAACTGGGGGAAAAAATACCTCCCCACCCCCCCCCCCCACAACAAAAAAAAAAACAAAAAAA
>VXAY01003978.1:25107-42521 GCA_013399855.1 Oxyruncus cristatus
AAAAGAGGAGAAGAAAGCAAGCAATGGAATCAGCCAACTCCCTCCAGACTTTAATCACTCCAGATCTGTGTGATGGCACCTGGGAAAGAGAGAAGCGTGAAGGGCTGTGGTTTGGAGACCTCCAAGCTCATCTAATAAAGAAGAAAAAGGTTCTTGCTGCTGCCATTTCTGAGGACCTTCAACAGTTGGGTAATATCAGAGGAATCTCCTGAGCCACAGAGGTAAAGCAGGGACTGGTAGGAGCAGCTACCAGCGCTTCCAAAAAACAGTCCTGGAAAGGGAGAAGCAGGTTCTTTCATAGTATTTGAGATCATTTCTATCTGTGCAGAGTGGGCAAGGAATGCTCTTGCATGGGGATTCTCCACAGCATTGGTGAATGTGGTTCACAGCCTGTCTGAAAGCAGGACACACCACGTTTTTGTGACTATTCATTTTGGAAAGTTTTCCAGCCTCAGAAGTTCATGGTTTGGATTACCCAGAGAAGTTCCAGGCAAGCATCTAAAAGTGGGGGAATCAAAGCAAACCCAGACCCTCAAGGCCAGTGCCCACAACAGGCTGCCAGGATGCACAGCTTGAGCCCCCAGTTCTGCAGCCAACGTGGTAGGTCGAGGTGAGGTACCCTCCCCAACCACGCACCTTCTCACCATTGCCCTGGGTGAGCACTGCTGCTGCAGCACTTATACACACTGACCCAGCAAGCCACCAAGATGTTTTGAGCCATGACTGATTGTCTTCTGGAAATTCCTGGCTAGATTTGGCCAAAAGATCACACAGGTTTGACAAATTTAGCTTGCTGTAGTGCCGGATGACTCTGTCCACAAGCCAGGCTGATTTCGTAGCTGGTGTGAGAGCAGGGACAATAACCACGTGCTTGGAGAGAAACCCACAGGCCAAAGAGGTGTTTTTGTGCAGTGGAACTATTTTCACTGGGCTTAAGTCAAGCAATGAAATATTCATAGGACACTAAAGCAGTGGGCTCCCTGGCTGCCTTCTTATGGGAATCCAATAATACTGGAGACAGCCTTAATTCAATATTCAAAAAGCCTCTTTCCTTTTCCCCTCTCTCCATCTCCCCAATGTCTCTTCGGGTTCGGAGACATTTTCGGAAACCTCATTTTTATGTACTGGATGCATTAGCGGAGAGGAGAAATGGTGGGAGAAAGAATGGGAATGGCAAGGATGGCAACTACATACAGGACAGCCAGGGATTTCTGGCCCCCAAGCTGCCCGGTGATGCTTGGCTGGATGATCCGAGACAGCTCTTCCCAGAGATATGTCTGCATGGCTTTTTCAGGGCCAGGCCCACACTAGTGCTCAGACCTGGCTGGTTTGGAATCAGTTCTGGTCCAAGAGCTGCGTAACTACGGGTGTGGGGTCCATGTTCCCACCGACAGACTCAGAGAAACAAGCTGCCTGGCTCAGCTGCAGTGGATGCCAGCAGGGCTGAAGCCATTTTTGGCTCAGCATCTATCCTGTAAAGAGAAAACAGTGGAGATAGATCCTTTGTCCACCAGCATGGACTGAAAATTGGGGCAGTTGGGCCTAGATACTCTCGAGGAGTAGAGCTCTGTAGCTCCAATGACACGGGTGGAGTTCATGTGGGCAGTCGTCTTCACCCAGGGTGAGGACACGGGTGCTGACAGGGTTTGAATGAGCCGTCTGGTGCTCCCAGCTTGCCCTGCTGCTGCTACAACTCTCACTCCCTGACCTGGAACAGCAGTACTGACATTCTCCTCCCCATTTCAGGAAGAGCAAGGCCACCCTGCAAACCTCTTCCCAGAGGTCATGTTTTGTGTGGAACTGCACTGAGCTAACCCCCAGGAGCCAATGCCCACACACAGCTACCCCATGCCAGGAGATAGGCACTGCTTCATGCTGCAGCTGGGTGGGAGGCAGCTGTAGCTCTGCTGGCAGGGCCTTTCTTCCCACTGTGGGGAGGGACAACACCCAGGGATGTGAACAAAGCTCCTCTGGCCACTGAGGGTCCAGGGGATTGCTTGCTGCCCCTCCAAATACAAAAATGGGGGAGCACCAAAGGATTACAAGCAGCAGGATGTGGTTTTCCACACCATCCATGGACACCATGGGGCTGGATGCTGTGGGTGCTGAAGCTTCAGAGAAAAATTCAGGGAAGAAAGTCCCCCACTTGCCATCTGTAGCTTTGGATGATGATGCTCTGTATGTGTTGCAGCAAAGTGAAGATTTAAAAGAGCAACAGCTTTCCAAGCACTTAGCAGAGTATTTCCCCCCCACCCCGCCATAGGATTCTTTCCCGGAGAGTATTTAAAATCCAATTATTTACCCCACAATGCACTGGTTATTTGGTTTCTTCTGGCATCTCCCAGTCACAAACGCCCTCAAGCAGATCAGTTTCAACCTTCAGAAAACCTCCCTATTAGCATTTGATCTTGTCAGGCTCTTTTTATAGCCACTCTCAAAGCTAAGTGGAAGCTGCTCAGTGGCTACCCTGCCACACTGGGGCGTGGGGGTAGATGCCAGATAGCAGGGGCAGGGCACAGTCCCCATGAAGGAGGCTTCAAAGCACAAACGTTGCACACACAGTGCACAAAAACTGGGTCCGTGCTCACATGCTGGGGTGAATGTGGCGAGCTCTGTACTGCTCTGAGCTGCTTCCCGTCTCCAAGGCAGGGCGAGAGCCCTTTGGGGAAAAGCAAAATGCTCCATCCTGGACTGGGGGCTGTGCTGGTGCATCCCACAGAAGGAGAGAGAGCGAGCAGGAAGCCTGCAAGTCCTTTCACACCTTCGGCAAGAGCGTGGCACTAGCGAGGCCCTGGCCAAATTCTAGCAGGAACCTGACATGCTGCCTCCCTTTCCTGCCCTTTCCATGGCAAGAAAAAAGAGATTTCTTTCTCTCTTCCTTATTCTAGCATCTACAGGCCTGATGCTGATGATTCAAACAGTGAAGACACTCTCTTTGTTGATCTTTTATAGATTCTGGTTCCAGCTATACTTGGTGACACATCACTGGAGGCAAGGTACTTACTCTTAAAGTAGTTGTTTTGTGATCAACAGAGATGATAAAGCCAGGTTTTCTCCAGGTTTTGAGTCTTATACTTTAACTCCCAGTTTTAGAGGTCCAAGCTAGGTATTTCCCCGTATATGGGGTGTTGACTGTTCCACTATGACTCCTGGTGAACACCAGGTTGTAGCTGATGAATCTCACAGACTATGCTGGGAGCTGAAAGCAGATATATACGCCAATGAATCGGGTGGAAAAGTAGGTTGTAAAGGACATCTAAACAAGGTTACATGGGAGTCATGTGGCAGAGCAAGGACAGGATATGGGGTCTACAGTAACCTCCCCCCCCACACACACACATCTGACATCCCTTTCTTCTCAAGGAAAGCTAAAAAACCTGAAGATGCCTCTTTACCTAAAGCACCACAGCTCTCGGGCCACTGGTGGGTGAAGGACCAGCTCTGCCCCTGCGCAGCAATGCGTGCTGGGGTACCCCCACAACCTCAGCTGCTCCCAGCTTCTCCCTTGGTGAGCCCCTCCTCAGGTGGAGCCACCCACAGACATCATAAGCCTTCCAAGAAGACCTCTGCGAGGAATAATGCCGCTGATGGATGATGCCTGTCTCTGTGGATCGTCTGCCAATAGGTCACGAATTACTCAGATGTGTCTGTTATCCCGAATTATTCCCTGATTCACGCGGCAGCTTACGCAGGAGCTCCTTGATTAGATTCCTCAATATCAAACACCCTGGCTTGTTGGCCTGACCTTCTCTCCACGTAAGCCTCCGGGCCATAAACTGTTCTTATCCAAAATCTTGACCTCATGTTTAATTTTATCACAGTTGACGTTAACGGAGGTTAGCTGGGCTTGAGCACGCACTGGAAGTTAAGTGTTCCTGCACCAGGGCCTCCGAGCATTTCCCAGCGCTGACTGATGACCTGAATTCAAGGATGCCTTTTCCCTGGCTTCGACAGGCTTCAGCTTGGCGCACACACAGTTCCTGGAATCAGTTCTCCACCACTGATGATGATGAATCAATCATTTGCTTTCTGAACATGTTCCACAGAATTCCCTCAGCCTTCAACACGCTGGCAGGCTTTCCCACCACAAAATTAGTTGGCTCAACAGCTCTTGAGACAGTGAGCACCTTGTGTATGGTTCCTGTCTGGAAACAAATGAATTTAAACATTTGAAGTGAACCTTTGTGGGCAGACCTTTTTCAGCAGGGCCCCAGACTTGGTGAGAACCAGACTCAACAAAAATGGGTTGGTGGGCAGAGGGTAGTTGAGTAGAAGGAAGGGTGCACAAGGGTTGGTGTATTGACATCAGTCAGTCTGGTGAAGTCTAGGGAGGGTTTTTACAGGTTCAGAAGAGCCGTGGATACCTGACGTCACCTGAGTGGTTCGATGGAAAATCCCTGTGATGCTCAGGTCGAATCCACTTCCCATCAGATAACTGTAAGGTTTTAGTTGGCGTACTTGGTTGTGTAAAGCCATGAAATCATCCAGGCTTCCTCTCTGGTGAGCTAAAAGACAAGCTGAAGTTCAGTCCAGAGCTTGATTTATCTCAGGTATTTAGGACAAGACGGGATGAATGAGTTTCAGACAGCTGTTCATTCGGTCCTTTGGTCACTGAGGGATATTGGACAACAGCTTCTGCTGCAATAACTAGATTTTGGATGGCTGAAGGTAAAGTGAACCCTACCCCTTGGTTGGTGCCCACCTGCACTCCTACGGGTCTCCACCACTGTCTGAACATCCCAGTCTCCAGGTCCACTTCCACACTTTATCCTCCACAGCTGCTGCATGAGGAAGGACCAGGCACCTTCAGCCAGCAGGGTACCCCATACACAGGTCAAACCTCATTTAGCAACTCCCCCAGGGGTGCTTCAGCAGCAAGATTGGATCCTGCTGCCAGGAACAGGCACTTCCCACAACATCTCCTAGTGCTTCATTAATATTTCTTGGCAGAAAGCGGTTTCCTCAGTTCTTCAGCTCTCTTTTGCTGCAGTTTAAACCAATCACTCCTTGCCTTTCTCTCAAGGGGGAGTTTTGGGTGTATTTGGACCCTGTTCCTATACTGTCTCCTCAGCCTTCTCTGCTCTTGGTGAAAGTGCCCCAGCTCCCCAGTTTCCCCACATTGGCTAGTTCTTCCCCACTCACACAGTAAGTTCCCAGTGTTTGTGAGGCCACTGAAAAAAGTTTCATCCACCTCCACAAACTGATTGTGAGCATCCAACACAGGAGCCCAGACTCAGACTGAGAGCAGCCTTACAGAGAAGGACTTGGGGATATCAGAGGGTGATGTGCACTCACAGCCCAGAGAGCCACTCGTGTCCTGGGTGCATCCCTGGCAGTGTGGCCAGCAGGGCCTGGAAATGATGTTCCCTTCTGCTCTTGGGACACCCTGCCTGGAACATTGCATCAGCTCTGGGGTCCCCAGTACAAAACAGACTGTGGAGCAGTTAGAGGGTCACCAAAGTGACCCTGGGGCTGCAGGACCTCCCCTCTGAGAAAAGGCTGAGAGAGTTGGGGTGTTCAGCCTGGAAAAGAAGGTCCAGGGAGACTTTATTGCAGCCTTTCACTATCTAAAGGGGGCCTATAAGAAAAATGGAGACTTGTTCCCAGGGCATGTAGTGATAGGACAAGGGGGAATGGCTTCCCACTGACAGAGGGCAGGTTTGATTAGATATTAGGAAGAAATTCTTTCCTGTGAGAGTGGTGAGACACTGGCACAGGTTGCCCAGAGAAGCTGTGGCTGCTCCATCCCTGGTAGTGTTCAAGGCCAGGTTGGACAGGGCTTGGAGCAACCTGGTGGAAGGTGTCCCTGTCCATGGCAGGGGAGTGGAAATAAATGATCTTTAAGGTCCCTTCCAACACAATTAACTGTGATCCTCAGACCATGACTTAGACTTTAGATTGGTGGCCCTGCTTTCCTAAAGACACACAACTCCAAAGCCAGGTAGGGGAAGTTCAATGGGGCAGGGGACCCCCAGCACCTCTGGCAATCACATCACACCAACCTGAGTGCCAAAACGGGGCTGGGGAAAGCTGAAGTCTGGACACTGGGCCAGGTGTGGGTGTTTATGTTTTGGCAAAATGGAGAGCACATTTGCAAAGAGGAATTAATCATTTTTGCCGATCATTTTAATTGTTGAACACTGCCTCTCTGCAAACTATTCATGAACGGGCAACAACTTTCTCTAATTTAGTCATTAGTCCTAATTATTCCCTCCATCTCTCCTATTAATAACATGCAGGCAGCAGACTGACAGCAAACAGCTCCATGCAGTTATTTTGCTCAGTGAAGTCTGAAACACAAGCAGTGCCAGGTATTTCTGATGGGGCACAGATTGCCCAGTGCACCCCTGCCTATCCACCACGTGGCTATGAAATCCTAGAACCGCATTTCTGGTGTGAATGCCCCTGTTTGCAAAGTGAACACGTGCCAAAAAGCTGCTGGTTCCCAGACTCAAAGGCATTTGTTTGAATATCATTGAACAGTGAATACAGAGAAGGACCAAAGCAAATACATTTCACACAGCTCAAAAAAATCACCAATCTCAAGTTTGCAGGAAACAGCTTTCTCTAGGTCCATAGTGTCTCTATATATTGACAGTGAGAAAGTTTGCCACCAGAAACTAAGAGTGATTCATCGCAAGGGTACATGAGCAGTATCCAATATTTAATTATCATGTCAATTAGCTACATCACATTGCTTTTCTCCACACACACTGTGATCTAAGCATAGTCAGGCACCTGAGCAGTATTTGCAACCCTATGCCTTTCTTTCCTTGTTACCTGGGCAAGGATCCTGCACACCACCAAACCATCAGTTATTTAAGGCTTAATGGTTTTCAGAGCATTTGAGGCTGTAGCCCTGGATTTCACCTTTAGCAAGAAATAGAAATAGGGATCTCCTTCAAGCACATAGAGACTAAATTTAAAGACTCAAAACGGGCAAAAATTGACTGCTCCCAAGCATGTCCTCATCCTTTGGAAGAGGCAGCTGCAGCATTAACTCCAGACAAAAATCCCTGCTAGAGGAAGCATATCGACTTCTGATGTGGAGAGCTCCTGTCTTGGTTTTAAATTCACTCAAGATGCAGAGTTTATTCAATTATCAGCCATCTAGAGACTGAAATGTGGCTTCGCTCCAAATATCAACCGGGCAGGGAAGATGATGACAAACAGGTTAACCCTTCATCTACCCTTCAGCTAGACAGAGGGTGGGCAGCAGGATGGCACCGAGCAATCCAACACACATGCATCATGAATCTCCAAGGTTAAAGCTATTGGCTCAGTCCCTCACACGCAGAAAGGGCTTTGACACTGGCTGTGCCTAGGAGGGCAGGTGGAAAAAAAAAAAAATCCATGTGGTGTGGTACCCAATGGGAGGATGCTCTGTTCACAAGCCCCCTTTTGTAAGGGGACCCCATGCAGCACAAAGGGCTCTCTGTCCTCAGGGGAGACCCACGGCTGTAAAAACAAAGAGAGACACCGGGAAAGCGTCTGGTTCATTATTCCCCTCTGAAAAGCTCTCCAGCATAAGGCCTTTTAAAGGAAGACTCTGGCTATGAGGGGGGTGTGGATTAAGACTGAGATTCATTGGAAGAGGCAAAGGGGGGAGCTGGCAAGATGTAAATCCTCACCAAATGCCTTGGGAAGCGTGGAGGGTCTTGTGCTGGCAGCCAGGCCCACATACCAGCACATGGGGCTCCTGGGAGAGGTCAGAGCTTTAGCCATATAAAGCACTTCGCTCCTCTAGGATGCACCTGAAGCCCTTCAGGGGCAGCACTCCCATAGAAGTTATCTTAACGCCACCGGTTTTGCTGGGGCTGCTCAGCCACACTCACCAGTGTCTCTGGAGAGCAGTAAGATGCTGGAGAAAAAGCAAGCACCAACCAGCACAGCTTTTCCACATGCTGCTCAGTCTGTTTTCAGCCATAAATATAATTTTCGCCGGAGGAGGAAGGTTATATAGTATTTGGGATGTTAAAGCACGAACCTGCTGTTTTCTGGGAACCTCTTCTGTATTACACTGCTCTGACTCGGAGCTCGCAGCATCGTCCTCGCCAAGGCATTCCTGCAAAGCGAGATTTGCTCTCGAGGGAACCGGGGAGCAGAGCCCTTCCCGGCAGCAGGAAGAGATGGGAAGCTGGATCTGTCCCCTGCGAGTGGGACGATAAATGGCCTCTTGCCTTTGTCATTACCTGGCAGGGATGAGTCTGGGAAACAGCAAGCTGCACAGATCGGGCGTGGAGCATCTTCGCCTGGGCTGAGCTTGCCCTCTGATGGCAAGCGCCGGTAGTGAGAAGTAGCTCTCTCCCAAAACCATGCCCTCCCGTGAGGGATTGCCCTACTCCAGCTAATCGCCCCGATCCTAAACCAGCATTTTAGAGTGCTGCTGCCATGAAGGCATCGTCAGCTCCCGAGCTGACAGTTGTGCCGGTGAGGGCAGCTTCTCCTTGGCCATGACAGCCCCTGTTCTGCCCTGCAGGGCTAAGGGGGTAGGGGCTGGCAGAGGACAAGTAAGGCAGTGCAGAGTTCCTGCAGCAGCTCAAAGAGGGTGACAAGGTCACCGAACTTTTTTTTAGAGCACTAATTTAAAGGTACCAGGAAACAGGAAAAAAAAGCACCACAAACTGCTATGAAGACAGGCTGACAGAGTTGGGGTTATCCACACTGGAGAAGAAAAGGCTCCAGGGAGCCCTTAGAGCCCCTTCCAGTGCCTAAAGGGGCTCCAAAAGAGCTGGAGAGGGACTTTGGACAAGAGAATGGAGTGACAGGAGAAGGGGAAATAGCATTAGACTGAAAGAGGAGCAATTTAGATTAGGTTTGAGAAAGAAATTCTTCCCTGTGAGGGTAGTAAAGCACTGGCACAGGTTGCCCAGAGAAGCTGTGGCTGTCCCAGCCCCAGGAGTATTCAAGGCCAGGCTGGACAGAGCTTGGAGCAACCTGGTCTAGTGGAAGTTGTCCCTGCCCATGGCAGGGAGGTTCAAATGAGATGACTTTAGGTTCCCTCCAACCCAAACAATCCTAGGATTCTATGAACTTCTGCCAGCCATCTACAGCTTACCCAAAACAAGCAGCTGACTCTTTTGGGGGGCCCTTGCAGCACTAACCCCTGTCACCTGCCCTCCACCCACTTAGAAAAAACAGAGCAGGCAGGGGAAGCAGCCAGGGAGCAGTGGGCTGCTCCATACAGGACAACAAGCCAGAAACCAAGGGTGACCCCAGCACAGCAGGACACTCACCAAGCAGGGTCCAGCCTGAGCACGGGAGGCAGGGCTGGCTGCTGGCAACAGGGTCCATCAACACAGCCAGGCACAGCAGGAGTCAGGCCCAAGGTCCATCCAGGAAGAAGATGAGGCAGGACTGGACAACAGGCTGCACAAGCACAAGGTCCCACCCACAGACACAGGAAGACAACGCTGCCCTACATCCCAAAAAACCAGAGGAGTTTAAAGATGACCTTAAATACAGTGCCTGGGCCAATTGCCAGAGGGTGCGTGGGTGTGGGTTCCAGGTGAAGCTGCTCAAGGCAATCAACGCTCTCTGATACCCCCAAGGTCCTGGCACCTGATGCTGCCTCTCCTCTCTTTCTCTGCTGAAAGCCAGACCCCAGGGCTCGCCCTGGTTTTCCAAACCCCACTGGTCTGCAGACGGAGAATCAATCACGATCAAAGTGGACTGCAAAATACTCAGGTTGGTCAACCCTCAGATGCTCATTCAACAGGCTTGAAAATACTAATATTTGAAAGAGATTTCTCGAGATGTGTTTCACTTCTTGATGTTTTGAAACCTTACAGATCGCTTTTTTCAGGCTGCCCTTATAACCACATAAAACAGGCAAATATTTCCCTAAAAATGCTGCAGACTCCCAAAATTCAACATGGATGAAGATTCCTCCCAGACCAAAGGTGCCCGCACAGAAAGCTCTTGCTGTCCATGGAGTGCAGAGAGTGGCCCAACAACTGCACTTGAGAGACGGAGGCTCAGGTCTCTCTTTCCTGGGTGGAAGGGCAGTCATCTGCTTGCAGGAGCGCGGTGCCAAAATTGGCCATCTGACTCCCAACAGTCCCGTCTCTCCTGTGCAGTTGGTGCGCCATGCTCGGCACTCCATGGACAGCAAGAGCTTTGTGTGCGGGCACCTCTTCCCTGGGAGGAATCTTCGTCCATATTGAATTTTGGGAGTCAGATGGCCGATTTCGGCGCAGCGCTCCTGCAAGCGAACAACTGCCGTTCCACCCTGGAAAGAAAGCCCTGACCCTCTGTCTCTCAAGTGCAGTTGGTGGGCCACTCTTGGCACTCCATGGACAGCAAGAGCTTTCTGTGCAGGCACCTTTGGTCTGGGAGGAATCTTCGTCCGTATTGAATTTTGAGAGTCCAACAGCCGATTTCTGATCAGGGATATGAAAAGCAAAGGACTGCTGTTCCACCCAGGAAAGAAAGCCCTTACCCTCCGTCTCTCAAGTGCAGTTGGTGAGCCACTGTCGGCACTCCATGGACAGCAAGAGCTTTCTGACCGGGCACCTTTTCCATGGGAGGAATCTTCATCCGTCTTGAATTTTGGGAGTCGGACGGCCAATTTCTGAGCAGGGCTCCTGCAAGTGAACAACTGCTGTTCCACCCAGGAAAGAAAGCCCTGAGCCTCCATCTCTCATGTGCAGTTGTTGGGCCACTCTCAGCACTACATGGAGAGCAAGAGCTTTCCGTGCGGGCACCTTTTGTCTGGGAGGAATCTTCATCTGTCTTGAATTTTGGGAGTCGGACGGCCAATTTCTGAGCAGGACTTCAAAAAGCAAACGACTGCTGTTCCACCCTGGAAAGAAAGCCCTAAACCTCCATCTCTCATGTGCAGTTCACGCATCACTCTTGACAGTCCATGGACAGCAAGAGCTTTCCGTGCGGGCACCTTTGGCCTGGGAGGAATCTTCGTCCATATTGAATTTTGGGAGTCAGACAGCCAAATTTAGCCCAGCGCTGCTGCAAGCGAACAACTGCTGTTCCACCCGGGAAACAAAGCCCTGACCCTCCATCTCTCAAGTGCAGTTGGTGGGCCAGCGAAGATTCCTCCCAGGGAAGTGGTGCCCACACTGTGAGCTCTTTCTGTCCGTGTAGTGCTGACGCTGATGCACCAACTGCACTTGAGAGACGGAGGCTCAGGGCTTTCCTTCCCGGGTGGAACAGCAGTTGTTCGCTTGCAGGAGCGCTGTGTTGAAATTGTGGGAGGGAAATCAGCCTAGACATAGATACCAAATTCATCTTTATTAAAATGATTAGTACATTTAGACAAGGATTTAACTGGATCATGGTTATATTTAGACATGGTCTATTAGCTGAGAGTGGGAGGGACAGCAGGGGCTGGGTTTGGCCAGATTTGGGAGTGTCCATGGGAGCAGGTAAGGATCAGCTGAGCCCCACCGCTGTGCTGTGTGAGAACCAGAGAGCTCAGCAGAGCTTCAGCATCCCAGGATAGACCCAGGCTTGCACAAACCAGGGCTGGGCCAAGCTTGTCTGTGAGAGAAACCACCTCTAGCCCTGCGTACACCAAGCAGAGGGTTTAGTTAATATTTGCCCAGAAAGCTGATGCCTTAGGATTTTTAAGATTTTTTTAGCAAATATGGATTTTTGGTATGGCTGTAAATTTTCTCACACTTTAGAATAGCAGCTGACACTCACCAAACCTGTTCTAATATTGTTTGGAGAATCTTTTCTTCCATTTTAGGCATCAAAGCCCACTCTTAAGATGAGGTCAAAAGGCCCTCAGAGGAAAAGGATGAGCCACAAGGCAACCTTCACTCTACCCCTGGGTGCGTGCATTTAGTGTGGTGTTTAATAACAAGATAGTAGGGTGGGTTTTTTTCCCTCTGTATATGGAATTTCATAATTCTGAGCAGTGAATCAGGTATTTCTACTGCTGTGGGTCAGAAATTAAGTCAGGCTTGTCTGTAGCTTTGCATCAGCACACACACATATTGAAACAGCAGTTGCGGGACATTTCTCCTCAGGTCTCTGTGGGGCCTGGAAACTTTGGAGACAGTATTTCAGTATTACAGAAGAATCAACAAATTATCTTAACCTAATCAAGTCAAATTCCTCTTCAGAAGACCTGAATGATGTAGCCATTTGCAGTGTAAAGATAACTCTTCTCCCAAATGGCTTTTCCTTTTGTTTTGTTTTGGTTTTTGGTTTTTTTTCTGTAAAAGACCAGGGCTTTTTAAACACCGCAGTAAGTGTTAATATTTCAGTTTGCTGATTCTTTATTTCTCAAAGTCGTTAAGCCATTTTTGCTTAAAATCTCTATGCCAGCTAGGAGTTAGCCTGAGGCCAAGGCATAAAATTCCATATGCGAGTGGCAAAGATGTTATAAAGCATTGAAAAAAAAATCTTCTCTTTATACTAACTCTGTGTAATATAATAGTTGTCACTAAGCCTCTTCCCTCTTCTGTACTATTAAACTGGAAAAGAATTTAAAAAGCCCAATCAGCTAACCCAGTTCTCCGTAGTTTCTGCTCTACTCATATCCCAAGCAGCCTGAGTTAACCTAAATTGTATATTTTGATGGCCAAATATCCTTTCACGATCAAGTTTTAGGTGATGACCCGACATGCACCTGAGTTTCTACATGAGCGGTTAGTTCCCACCCCTCTCTCAAAACATCCTCCCTCTCCTCCAGATCCTTGTGTCTCTGTGTCTGACTGCAGGGATTGAAATTCAGAGATGTGTCCAGCTTTCTCCTAGTATCCTAGGCAGGGAGGGTACCTGATGGGTAGGAACTGGGGCTCCTGGATGGCTTTGCTGCAGGTTCACTTCACTAGAAGTTGCTGACAGCCTAATTTCCAGATTTATGGAGCATTAAGAATTCCCATTGACTCTTTAACCAGGTGATGGATCTGTCTTACACTTCATTTTTCTCAGCTACAAAATGGGAGAAATGGCATTTCTGTCACTGGCTAGCTGGGAGGTTAATGCAATGAGTATTAATAAAGTTCTCTAATGACCTCTGGAGCAGCAATTCCCAAGCCAGGGTGGCAATTCCCTGCAGGGGTTGCTGTGCTCCTGAATGGACTAACAGACCCAGTGGAAATTAGGTGGCAGTGGTGGCTCAGAAATGGAAGCTGAAGTGCTTCTCCTAATGAGTCATCAGCAGTCAGGAATGGAGCCCAGGGCCCGGGAGGTGATTGTCACTTCCCCCAAACGTGTGGCCCTTGAGTTGCTCTGTGTGGGAGAAGTCTCAGTCTCCCTGCAGGGTGACCCATGCAGAGCATCCGAAGTGATTTCCATGTCTGTGCTGCCACTGGGCACCATGGCTACAGCTGCCTGTTGCACAGGTAAATGGAGCTGCAGCCATAAATGTCACGCACTTGGGGCTTACATTAAGTAGGATTTATGTACTCAAAAGAGCAGAATCTTATATTGATATTAATGTTCATTCATCTACAGACAGTACTTGTCTGCTCCTTCTTTTAATGCCACAGGTAGTGCATCCTTCCTCCTTGCACAGGACCGGAAATGGTACTTTGCTGGCTGGGACATGGTCAGTGACTGGCTTAGGAGGCTGGAAAATACAGAAAAACAAGAGCAGATTCCTACAGTCAGTCTTACAAAATATAAGTCTGTCAGAAATACCGGTGTCTTGGTGTAAAATAAGCACTAAGGACCGTAGCTGGAGGCAGCTTATCCCAGAGGAACTGACTTGTTTGCAGCCTAAGTTTCAGGCCACTCAGGAATGGGTGATGTTTGCTGGCTGGGCAGGAGGTGCTTTCCTTGCTGTGCTGCACACACCTTTGAAGGCAGACAGACAGATCTCCTTTAAGAGGACATACAAGGGTAACACCCAGATTAAATGAGGAAACACAAGCAATCCTCTGGGAGCAGGAACCTGGGAAGGGTGTGCTACATGAGGGTGCAGGTGTCCCCAACACCAGGACTCTCCCCTCTCTCCTGAACCCATCAGAAGTTGTATTTCAATGCAGAATTCCAGCCTGGAGGCAGTGCAAGGGCACACCGTTGGCTGGAGGAGACAGAGAGAAGCCTGATCTATCCTGTTTCACCCTTGCACCCCTGCCATCAACATTAATAACAGCGTTGTCAATACTTGGACCATACTAAATTATTGTCCAATACTTTGACAATATTAAATTAATTCTTAGAGCTCATTTTGTGCTAACGAGGACTGGAAGATAACACATCCCTGCTCCAGCTGCGGTGAACTTTAAAGCTGGGAGACTGTATCCATGTCCTTCTTCCTGCTACAGCACACAGGTATCTCCAGGAAGCAGCATCTAACTTTCCCTTAGGCTGCATACAGTGATCATGGAACTGGTAATGCAAGGCAGTCCCAGGAAAGAAACGACTCCAGGAGCCAGAGGCTGCTCAGTATGTACACGGGCAGTGAAAAGGTCTTCACTTAGAGGGTCTCCAAAAGCTCAGGAATTAGGGAGTTGTTCCTTAGGTGCTGAAGGTGCTGGGTGACACACTCACTGCCAGGGCTGCAGGTGTAGGGGATTATACTTAGGCAATAAGTGGACACATATTTAGTCTTTAACAGCTTTTACCTCTGTCATTTTTCCTCCCTGGAGCACAGTCAGTAATGGCATCAGCAAGGCTTTTGAAGGATCAGCCAGTCTTTCAGTTCGTGTGAAGAATGTGGGTGTGCTATTGCCAAATACTACTGCTTATTACTACTTTGTTCTTCCCTTGGAAGCCCAAAAGTCCATTGCAGACACTCATCCATAAGGCTTTTGATCCCTCTGGAAGACAAGGAACTGAGGCTTTCCTTTCTCTTAGCAATAGGAAACACGATGCACACAGACACCGACAGTCAGGCTCAAAGAAAGGTCTAAATAACAGCAATTCCCTTTTGCTCCCACTGAAAACAGGCAGAATTGCTACATTTCAATGGCTTTATAGAGTTAGTCCTTGAGGCCTGCCAGTCAGAAAGCTATTTACAGAAAGCCGGGGAACCCCGTGGATACAATAAAAATCAAACCCAAACCGAAACACCAAAAAGAACCCCCAAAACGATATGAAAAAGCACCTTTTAATAGCAGCAACAGAGAGTTAAATCATGGGAGTGGCTCTAATGGCAGATGTCAGCCTGTAAAGGTAAGACTGCTGGCCTGGATCTCACCGGGAAGCTGCCTCTGAATTTCCTGGCTTGAACCGAATTCCTCAGACAGACACTTTGAGTTTTGCTGACGGTCTTGGGGCTTTTTCCCAACATGAGGGACAAAAATACAGAGCCAAATAACCGGTGGTACTTGAGCACCATTGAGAGGGCAGGTCAGGAGGAGCACTCCACAGCTCACCCCCTTCGGCAGCACGTCCAGAGCAAATCCAGAGCTGGTTTTGGCTGTGCTCCCTTTGGGATATTTGCCATCCAGCATCCCTGCCACCCTGCTGCATGCCTGGGAGGTCTCCTGACCAACACTGCCTACCCGAAGCCACCTTTTTTCCCCCTCAGACCAGTTTTACCAGCTCTTATACTGGTTTTACAGCCCACTCAGGGCTCACTCTGCTGTCCCTGCTGGGAGGATTGCTGCCAAGCTGATCTCTTTGGGCGTTTTCTCATACCTGGGTTTAGGATTACCCTCCTCAGGGAATGCCCTGGTGTTTCACCAGCTGCCTCTTTAACCCTAGACAGGTAAAGCTCACTGCAGACAATACAGTTACTCAATGCAAAGCAGGCAATACATTTCCTTTGGTAGTTGGAAGAGAAATGAAACGAAACAGCAGGTTATCTCTCTGCAGTCCTTTGAGCCAAGGCAAGGACTTGACAGCTGCTGTGTCTCATGAACTTTTCAGTTTGGCTTGCAAAAGGCTAGATCTGGGGGCAACGTTTCCTTTGACACCCTAAACATTACTGAGGCCATCATTCATAAATATTTTATCCATTAACTTGTGCAGAAAGTGGTCTGCCCTTGTTTCTGTAAAACTCTGGGCTGCTGTCAGGAAGCTGGAACACCCTGTGGGCCTTGCTATTGGGATTCCCACCTGCCCAGGCAGCAGAGAGCTGGATCAAGCCCAGCAGAAGCTGTTCACTCATTACCATACACCTTTCACAGAATCACAGAATCATTAAGGTTGGAAAAGGCCTCCAATATCATCCAACCTTTGACCAATCACCGCCTTGTCACCCAGCCCAGAGCACTGAGTGCCACGTCCAGTCGTTTCTTAAACACCTTCAGGGATGGGGACTACACCACCTCTTATGGCCAGCCCATCCCAATGCCTGACGACCCGCTCCATGAACAAATTCCTCCTGATATCCAACCTGAACCTCTCCTAGCCAGGTTGAGGCTGTGTCCTCTCCTCCTGTCCCTTGTTCCCTGGGAGCAGAGCCCGACCCCCATCCTCAGCTCCACTCTCCCATCAGGGAGTTGTAGAGAGCACAAAGGTCCCGCCCGAGCCTCCTTTTCTCCAGGCTGAGCTCCCCCAGCTCCCTCAGGAGCTCCTCAACAGAGTTGTGCTCCAGGCCCTTCCCCAGATCCGGTGCCCTTCTCTGGACTTGCTCCAGCCCCTCAATGTCTGTCTTGCAGTGAAGGGCCCAGAACTGGGCACAGCACTCAAGGGGCAGCCACTGTTGACCAGCACAGGTCCTTTTCCAGCTTTCCAGCCACTCTTCCCCCAGCCTTTAGCACTGCAGGGGGTTGTTCTGACCCGAGTACTCGGCCTTGCTGAACCTCACACAATTGGCCTTGGGCCATCAATTAATTTTTTCTGTGGGGCTGAATGATGCTCAAGAGGCGTAGAGCTGCCTTGTACACATCTAAGGTGTAAGCGCGGGTGAAAAACCCTGTGAGAGACAGATCAGTCCTGGCCCTTCACTGGACCCTTCCGTGGCACTGTGGGCTCGGGGCAGGCAGGGAAGGTATTTGAGGGAGAGCCTGGCACCTCAGTGCTCTGAGGGAGATCACAGAATTACAGAATGAATTAGGTTGGAAAAGACCTCTAAGATCATCAAGTCCAGGCTGTATCCGATCATCACCTTGTCACCCAGCCCAGAGCACTGAGTGCCACGTCCAGTGTTTCCTTAAACACCTCCAGGGACGGTGACTCCACCACCTCCCTGGGCAGCCCATACCAAGAAATGGTATTTCTTCTACGAAGAAATTCCTCCCCTGGTGCAAGCTAAGACTATGTCCTCTGGTCCTGTCACTTATTGCCTGTGAGAAGAGCCTGTGAGCCCCGGCCAGCTCCCTCAGCCGCTCCTCATGGACTTGTGCTCCGGGACTGTGCACCACCAGAGGCGGTGCCGGGGGAACGGCTTCCCCGTGGCGCGGGCAGAGTTGCCGGCAGGCTCCTGTCCCACAGATCCCGCCTGGCTCCCCGTCCCTCGCCTGCACAGCCCCTGCCGAGGTGCGCATGGGGACCGCCGGCCCCGGCGCTGCCCCGGGCGCTGAGGGGAGGAGAGGAGAAGGGAGGGG